>JBBCBC010000004.1:26850729-27305646 GCA_037126765.1 Stenogyne calaminthoides | reverse complement strand
GAGCAGAATATTCTCGATGAGCTCTTTGAGTGATCTACTTATTGATCCCTTAGCGATGTTTTAACCGAACCAGAGAGTCAAGACGGAAAGGCGAGAAGTTCAAGCATACGGTTGGAGGAGCAAGGGGAACGTTCACCTTTTGATCACACCGGAAGCTCACCATACCCCGATCCGCAAGATGTTTTCTTCAGATTAAGGATTCATCAGATCTTTATCCTCAACCCATTCTTCCCGAGATGCCTGACATTGCTGCATTCAGAGTGGGTAAGATCAAAGGGAATGAGTGGCATGTACCTTCCGACCGACTTCCCTCGTGGTCTGTGGAGGACAAAGCTCAGGGGATGAAAAAACTCCATTTTGGTGAGTTAGTTCAAGCTAGTTGGCTCTAAAGGAGAGCAATCGGGTTGGTGCCTCGAGCAATGTGAGACAAATCTAAAGATGGAGATGGGGACCAACAGATGTTGGAGAAGGTCTCGGATGGAAAGGAGACACATCACCGATCAACTTTGAATGGTCAACCTCGATGAAGCTAGAACTCTTGAGGGTACCTTTTGGCACTATTAACAATTATGCCAAAGTTCTTGAAAAGTCCTATCTTTAACTACAATTGTCGATAAACAGGACCGAGGCTCGATTGGAGGCCGAGCTCGACAAAGCCGGATAATGCGAGGATGATGAACCCCGGCCGAGGAGGTGGGAAGATTCGGAGATTGATCTCACTCCTTGATGGAAAACTTGAGAAGGTTGAGCCAATGATGATCAAAATTGCTCTGGGATGGAAGAGGCGCGGCCAATCGAAGCTCAAAAGATGGGTCTTAGTTGCTCTTGAGCCGTAAATTCAAAACACTCGACCACCCGGATGACCTCCATGGAAGAAAAGCTGAATAAGGAAATTCGGAGGGAGTCAAGGCCGAAGTTGCGGATGATGAGCGGGCGAAACACGGGGAGAGTTCTGATTTCCTAGAAGGGTGAAACCGCGAAAAGAATGAGGTCTTGATAAAAACCTGCTTTGTTGAAATGAGCAAATACCAAGACCAAGATATGTAGAGATGTTCAAAGAAGCACTATCTCAACCGGTTTACCCACTTATCCAAGAATTTTCGCGGCCAAGAACCATCTAAGGAGAATTTGGAAGCACGAACAAGATCGAGAGCAGGGAGATTCGTTGTGTGAGCAAAGAGCAATATCACGTGGACGGCACTCTCGAGACTTCTTCCAAATTCTGGTGCCAAGAAGGGGAAAAGGAAGTCGAAGATCTCGAGAAAGTTCATGGCACGACTTTGGAGAAGAAGGCTCAAAAAATGGCCGAATGTATAATTTAGCCAAAGCCTTAAAAGAAGTCAAAACTTCGAGAAGTTAAAGTTTGCTCGGTGGAGTGTTCTATCACACTCGAGTTTCTGGAAAGCAAAACCATGCTTGATGTTGCAAGAGAAAGTGAGTGCTAGAGCAAAAGTTGGAACAAGCAGGCCACTGCTTGAATTGCCTATGAAGAGGAAAGCCTTGGGCGTTGTTCAACCCGGAAGCAAGCGTCGCGGTTGGCTCCTAAGCCAATCCAGGAAAGCTGATTCGGATGATGGAAGAGAGAAAGAAGAATCTGAGTCTCAACCTCGGATGAAAGTCTTCAATACTAGAAATGCTCCAAGAACACTCCAAATGGAACAAGCTAAGAAAGCTGCTGCCTCGATCTCGGGAGCATCCGGTGATCGAAAAGAAGATAGCGAAGAGCGTAGTTTAAGGAAGGTGAATTCAGGAAGTTTTTGAAAGCAAGAGGAAAAGGGAACATCAAAAGCGCTCAAAGTGGCCCCACGTTGATAAATGGATGCCCATTAAACTCAGCGCTATGTGGGAAGAAGTCAAGAGAACCTTCTCGGGTTCAATTATGATGTTCTCGAGATGGAGGAAGGCTCGGATCGGAATGAAGCATTCATTGAGTATCTCCTTACCTTCTATCCAAAGTATCTCTGAGCTAGATTAACATTGCGGATGAAGGAAAAAAATACGGATAGTAGCCCTGGTCCATATTCCTATCCTCCTCCATGACTTGATAATGACTTGGTGAATGAGAAGGCCATTACTCAAGAGATTGCTCAGTATGCTAGTCAGTTGGGTCTAACAAGAAATTGTCCGGACATCATCAAGGAAAGAAATGAAGTGAAGAAGAGATTCTTGAATGTTCAATCTGGAGGTGCCTAACGATGAAGTTGAAAATGAAACAAACTGAAGAGCGTAAGACCGAAGAGCCAAATCAAGGCGAAGACTTCGTAAGATTCTGTAATCTTTAAATTTTTTGTCTTTTGATTTTGTTGATAAACTCATTGTAATGTAAATGGTATACTCATCATCAATGAAGATTTATCATTATGCTCAAAAGATAATATCTCATTATCTTATTTACATGTCTTTTATTTTGATATGCCCTGAATGTATGATGATATGGGAAATTGTCTGAATTTTGAAAAAATTTATGTAAGTATTTGGTAATGAACTATTTAAAGAGATTCATTCTTCAAGAAATTGGTGAATGATTAAATCGCCGAGAAACTTCTACGAAATTGATGGGAGATTCTACGATTTAAGAAATTGTTGGGAGACAACCAATCTTGTAATGGGATAAACTCAAACACGAAAGTATAGGTTTTATGTTTTGTAACAAGATAGGTTTTGCATCATCAAAAAGGGAAATTGTTGGGAGATGAATTTAATAAAGATATATGATTTTGATTAAGATCCCAAAACCCCTAAGTATGACATGTTAGAATGATCTTGATAGTTGAGTCGGGGATTCAGTTTTAGAGTAATCGGGATGTTATCACGCAAAATGTATAATCGCCAGATATAGTTTAGGATAGGTTCTAAAGACTCGGAGAACTCGTTATGTTTGAAGTATCCCAAGTTTGGGATGAAGGCGAGGATCAAGACTCAAGATGATATTGAAATGGCAAGACTCAAAGACGAAGACTCAAGACACCGGTCAAGATATAAACTACAAAGATTGAGAAGACCACGAGACTTCGGGCGACCCTCAAGACTCTAAGACTCAAGCTACGAAGACGTAAGACCTAAGAATCAAGATCAAAGTATTGAAGACAATAATTACAAGACTCAAGAATATCTTGAATGCATCAATATAACCTCAGTGTTCGAGGCAATAATATCTATCTAAAGGATGCACATCGAAGATCGCGATTCCTTAAGAAGTTAGATATTGCCAAGACATTCAAATGCGTACAAAAAGGAACTAAGTCGGTGTTGTTAAGCGTTATATCAAACTCGAGTTTGTAACTAAAAGAGCCGTTGAACAGTATACCTTTAACCTGAGACAAAAGTCAAAAAGAAGAAGATTGTACCATCTTCACGACACCGGAAAGGACATGTGCCACAAAAAAGATGTCGATGTACAAAAGTTCCGACGCAAAAAAAGTGAAGATCGGCCACATGAAAAGCTATTACCTAAAACGTGTTAGGAGTTTCAAACTCAAATATAGCCGTTTAATAACACCACAAGAGGAACTCACGGGTATCTCTCCAACGGATAGTTTTCAAAAAGTGACCTTGGTGTATGCCTATAACACTTGGTGACCCTCTACATTGTAAGGTTACGAAATTTATATGCAACTCAAGAGCTCAAACTTATTCTTGCAAAAGTTAAAGCACTAAAAAACTTAGAATTTTCCAAGTGCTTCGATATTGAAGAGAGCTCACTATACTAAGCCTTAGCTTGATAAGATTTTATCAAAGCTTAAATAGAGATATCCTAACCCTTTGCATTGTGCTTCATTGTAAAGGATATCTCATCCTAGTTGAAACTAACCGAGAAACCCCAAACCTTGAGAAGGTAGTGGAGTGTGTGTTTGTTGGTGAAGAGTTGTAAAGAGTTAGTAAACTACGGAGTAGTCGAAAAACTCTAGAAGAAAAAGTTAGTAAGCTACAGGTAGTCTGGAGTTTTTAGTGTGATTGATTAAAACTACGGAGGTAGTCAGAAAACTCAAGGTCGGTTGAGGTAAAGTAAACTAGTCGAGAAAACTAAACCGAGTTGAGTAAGCAAACCACGAGGTAGTCAGAAAGCTCGGTTGATAGTGAATTTCTCTGAAGAGTCAGGAGAGGACGTAGGAGCTTGAGTCTCTGAACCACTATAATTGTAAGCGGTTCTTTATCGCTTTCCTCATCTGTACTTAACTGTTGCATTAACTTGTTTTGAAAGCTATTATTTTTCACCGATATTCAGTTGGAATCAATCCACTGAAGCGTGCAAGTGAATCAAGAAACTCAATCACTATTTCACTATGGAAGGTTTTCAAACAAAGCTTAAACGGAGTATAATCTATGGGCCAACCATTTCTGCACGAATCGAGTAGCTAGAACAGATAGTTATCAAACTGAACTCTTCTCGAGGATTCAAGAAGTTAGTTATCTGATCCAAGCAACTCAGATCTCTGGACACTCGGACTCGGTTGGGATTATCTGAGGTATCTGAAAGCATTTCAGAATCACCGGCCTCAAAGAGGATTTGACTCGAGCGTCGTGCTTCTCGTAACCTAATCTTAAGGATTATCGGCCCAAGCCGACCTCGGTAAAAAAAAGTTTTAAAAACCGAACACGTGTATTCCCCATACGTGTAAGACTCGCTTTACACCGACCAACAAAGATTCTTAGTACTATCGTAGATGACATTACGATCATCGGGAATGATGTAAAGGTGTTATCGACGTCAAGGGCATGACTTTCAAAAGCAGGTTTGATATGAAAGACTTACGGAAGCGGGACACATCCTTGAGATCAAGATCACTCAAGATCGCAAGAAAATGATGATAGGTTTATCGCAGCTTCATACATAGATATCGTCTTGAAACGATTCAAAGATGTAAGATTCCAAGAAAGACTTCGTACCTTTCGGGCATGGAATCCATCTATCCAAGAAAATGTCCCTAAGACGAAAAATAGATAGATGACATGAAAGGCATTCTTATGCTTGGTTGTCAGGAAGCCTTATGTATCGCGATGTCGTGGTAACGAGACCGGATATCCGCTTTGTGTCAATGTGAGGCATGGTGGCAAGATATCAAAGTAACCGGGGAAAGATCATTGGATTTAAGTTAAAAACATTCTCAAGTATCCGAAAGAACTGGATAGAATGTTGGTTTATCATCCAGATGGTCAATCCCCATCGCTTCGGACTTTCGATTTCCAATCGACATAGACTCGGGGTAGAAAATCTACCTCCGGTAGTGTGTTTTGTGCATGGGGAGGAGCCGTGGACACGGAGAAGCCAATCAGCGTAAATGCCGTCGCAGATTCTACCATGGAAGCCGAATATGTAGCCGCCATGGTGGCAAAAAAGAAGGGTTTGGCAAAAGAACTTCCTAGTGGACTTAGATGGGTTCGAATTTGCCCAAAGAGAATCACTATTTATTGTGACAATGCGGAGCAAATTTTGCAAATTCAAGGGAACCAAGAGCCCACAAAGCCGAGAAACACATTGAAAGGAAAAACCATCTTATATGAGATGTCGTTAAGAGAGGAGATATAAATGTGGCAAAGATAGCGCCTGCGAGGACAACCTAGCAGATCCATTCACAAAGAGTGCGCCTCACGAATACATTTCGAGAGACATGTGGAAGGAATGGGTGTCAAGACCTTTGCTAATCTGCTTTGAGTATAAGTGGGGGAAATTATTAGGTTCTGTGGGTGACATTAGATGTCACCGGACACGGAGACATGTTGTAGTATATTTAAAAGCGGGCTTTTGAGTATAAGTGGGAGATTGTTGGGATTATACTAGAAAGTATGCTTTTTACTTTGTATAATCAAACTGAATTTTGGACTTATTCTTTGAAATAAATTGTTTATCATGATGCTTTTAAATATTATCGAATGTTACATATATTTCTTTGATAACCATTTCAATAAGTCGATGCGTGTTACATTGTAGTTAATTTAGTGATACGAGATCACATAAGATTAAATTAATGGGTCCTTTATAACTAAAAAGTACATCATTCACGACCTAGATGGAAATGAACAACCCATCGTGAAAGGTTGAAGTGTAAGGCTCAGATTGGCTTGTCTTGACCAAGAGATTACACTAATGCATGACTGATGAACTGAATAGGACCTACAGGAGGATAAATTCTCCAGAACTGAACAAGGAAGAATTAGACATCAGTGGTTCGTTATTTCTTAATCTTCGTTCCTTAAATAGGATCACGTGGGATTGGTAACTATTGCTTTGACTTATCATGGGTAGCGAATCAACGAGATTCAATACTTTTTATCTTGGGCAATATTATTAGTCACATGTGATTGCTAAGATTTAATCACGAAGAATCGTGCAAAGTCTTGCTTTTGTTTGATTTGCCCCCTTGGGAGGTTCATAAGCTTTATCATACTAAATCTTGCAAGTGAAATTAGTTTCCGGTATGGATAATAATGTTGAACCGTTCCTTGACCAAGGACAAAAGATATTAATTAATGGAAAGCTATTTCAGTGGCTTGAATTAATTAATGGACTAGATAATCTTAAACATGGAAAATAATAATCGGGAGCCATATTGACTGTAATATGGGTTAAGATGGATAGTGCAATATTAATTATGTAGTGAGATTAATTAATATTTATGGGCTTGAATAATATTGTGGCTCAATATTGATAATTCAAGATCCATTGGAAGATTCAATCTTAATTTTCCTAAAGGCCTCCTAAGTAGCCCAACATATAGTCCAATAACTGAAAAGGTGATGAAAATAAAATAAATATTGTTGCTTATTTTTCCAAGTAATTTTTGAAAATTGTGGATGGAGAAATATTTTCTTTGAATTTTGTTATGGAATGAAGATATGTATTCTTGGAATACAAGATTATCTCATTAAATTCAAGAAATCTCCCACTTGGTTATTCATAAGAGAATTTCGAAATATTTGAAATATAGAGGGCAAGAAAGATTTTCTTGATTTTCTTGAAAAGATGTTATGGAAGATATGTATTTCTTGAAATATAAGAATATCTCATAAATTCAAGAAGATCCAAATCTTGGATTCTTGATCCATCATATTTTCGAAAATATCCATAATAAAAGAGTAGGTGGGATTTTGTGGAATATTATAATTATGGGAGAAAGAATATAGGAGATATATTCAAGCTTTCTTGGTGATCAAGAAAAGATTTTCCCACATTATTTTATCCCAAAATTTTCGACCACTTGTGCTCTATAAATAGGGGATGACTCTTTCATTCCCAAGTACAATTCCATGTGCTGGAAAAATTAGTAAATCCACAAAGGTGGTGCAACATAATTTATTTTCCTTTTGTTAATTGTTCACAAGTGTCCTTCCACCGGATAGTCGAACAAGGGCTAAGAGAATGCTTGGAAGTCCTTTTGGTTAGTCTAATCAGCCACACAGTTGCCATCCCAAGAGGAACTTTCACGTAAACTCGTAGAATTCTGCATGCGTAGGTTTTACGTGAATAATTATATGCATGATATGTTGTTGAATTATTATTTGAATTAATATATGATTAATTCATGCTAGTAATAATTATAAGAATTAAATTTGTATTTAAATATTCACCCCGAATAGATCTGTGCAACTTATTCCCCAACATGGAGTGCACAGAGTCTCGATTAATATCAATTCAGGGATTTTCTATGAAACTCATTCATTTCTTATATATTTATGAATGATATGTATTGGAGATCTCCAAGGATGGATAAAGGTTATGTGCAATCATGCTTTTCACAAGCCGGGGAGGCGGATTTTTTTTTTCCAACTTTATAAATTCGTTGGAGGATAAATTGATTATGTGCCTATTTGTCATCTTGCTCTTGACATGTTGCATGGTCAAATTCTCCGAGAACTAATAAGCTTAACTCAAATAGGTAGTTCTTGCATCTTGATTATATATTTCTTATGTAGTTTATGGAATTAGATATGAAGTATATTGTTGGGATATTTTAGTTTTGATGAATTATGTCAAAACATTATTAACTTGTATTATTGAAGCTAATATTACAGATAACAAGTTGAGGGGAGCGAGAGAAAAGTTAAAGGGGAACTCACTTAAATCGATGTAGATGATCAAGATCGACGAGGTCGGCAGCAGACAACACCCATCGAGACCGGGACAGTGCAAGATGAGTTCCCGGAGTTAATCGATGAGCCGAGCAAAATCAAAAGAAAAGAAAAGCTGCCACCGGATCAAGATCGATGATCAGACGTAAGGTGAGGTTGCAGATCGTAAGAGGAGCGTGATGAGATCGACGAGATCGACGGATCGGAGATCGAGGCTAACCCATGCAACAACCGACATGCTAAACCGATGTACTAACCGATGCAGATAAACCGATATGTCGAATTGAGGCGTTACTGACCGGATCGTGAGCCGATCGACCAGCGAGAAGAAATCGTAAGAGAAGTCATCAAGAGATGTACCCGTAAGACAGTCATCGGGTCATATTCATCGAGAATCGAACGCCATCAACTGGGGCTTAGCCGAAGTGCTAGTGAACTGAGGGTCGATTGTTCAAGTCGTAACTCAACTTAGGCCCTCGAGTGTCGGTAGATACGATCGACGATAAGGTCCATTGAAGAGAAGTCTAATGAATCAAGAATCCCGAGACTCGAGAAGAATCAAGACTCGAGGAAACACGAAGACTCGAGAGAAACACAAGAATATAGCCCGTTAGATTCAATTTGGCGTGGACCAATGAGAGGGAAGACGGG
Source organism: Stenogyne calaminthoides (assembly GCA_037126765.1). NCBI lineage: Eukaryota > Viridiplantae > Streptophyta > Magnoliopsida > Lamiales > Lamiaceae > Stenogyne > Stenogyne calaminthoides. The sequence continues at coordinate 27,296,928 of JBBCBC010000004.1, read as the reverse complement.
ACTTGAAAAAGCAGCAAAAAGCCTCTGAATAATATGGATTTGAATGTGACTCCATCCAACGGTAACATTCAAATCCACACTATAAATACAAGGTCTTCCATCAAATTAAGTGTGGAGAATGTGGAAAAAGATGCTACAGAGCCAAGAGCCATATACTCAAGCATTCCCACCATAGAACACTGAGCAAGAAATACACGCATATATTCGAGTGTTCTATCCTGCATCTAAGCACAAATGTAATATCTTAAAGCTTAGAGATTTTTCCCATCCTTAGCATTGAGGCTAAACAAATGTAAGGGAAAATCTCAACCTAGTTGGAAACCAAACAAACCTTGCCCAAATCAGTTTGATAGGTTAAGTTTGTAGGTGAGTGAGAACTCGGTAAACATCTATAGGCGATCCCGTGAGGGAGATAAGTCCCGTTTGAGTGAGAACTCGGTAAACATCTAAGCAATCCCGAAAGGGAGGGTAGGCGATCCGCGGAGGGGTGATAAGTCCCGTTTGAGTGGGAACTTCGTAAACATCTGTTGGGTGTTGGACTAACACGTTAAACTAAGTTGGTTAGTTAAGTTGGTGCCCCTTTGATGATAGGGAAGAGTGGATGTAGGAGTTGAACTCCGAACCACTATAAAATCGTGTGTTCTTTACTGCTTTATGTTCTTACTTGCCATATGCATTCGATTATAAGCAAAACACACATCGTTCTTAAAAAAAAGAAAAAAATTGGTATCACTATTCCCTCACCCCTATTTTATATGCATTACAATTGGTATTTTCCGCACTAATAGGTTTTCAAATCGGGACCAACATATATAGTTGATCTTTACATATTTATTGATGGTTGTTTCTCCTCTGACCGCAGTCGACGCTCTGATGAACAATAGGTGGCGAGCCTTATATTGAAACGAAGACCACAAACTCTTGCTCGAGCACCATTAGAAAAACTTTTGTTGTACTGATTTCGGAGGAGCTGTATTCATTTGCCATAAAAGGAAACTAATGAGAATTGTTGAATCACTTCAAGGAGCCTGAATGTAGTACAAGCTATAGATTATCAAATCAGAAGGAGCATATTCTCGTGAGAAATTCGATCTCTTCAATCTCGGAATATCACCTAAATAATTGCGGCCAGAGAGTCAAATAGGTCGGGAAGAAAGAGTCTGAGGTTGGGTTGGATGACATACATCTTGGTTGGTCCCACCATCACTAGAGATTGGACATATATAGTTTATTTCTTCTAAAAAATATTCAACTAACTATTTTGAAATACATTTTTCCTGATTGTTCTCTTTTAAGGCTTAACATAATTTTTTTGATGTCTTAGGTAAGGAAATTTGCCCAACAAATATCTAGCTAGCTACAAAGATACATGTAACATGTATGTTGTTGTTAAGAGATTAAGAAGGTAAACAATATGAATTGTAGAATTAAGTAAAACAAATAGTAACTTGAAACTTTGAGGTATTATTATATGTAATTCATAATTCCATCATCTCTTTGTAATGCCAAATATATATTGCATTCAAAAAAAAAGTTATAACATGCCCGTGCATTGCATGGACAAAAAACTAGTAAGAAGAAAAAAATGGTTGTGGCCCGAAGTTCTAATCTTGATTTCAAGTGCAATAAATATACTAATTTAATTCATAATTTTACCTTTTTTAATATTTTGAATGCAATATTGTTATGTGTGTTGTATGTAATACTATTATGTTTTTTATCTATAATAGCACTTTAATTTTGCATTTAATACCCTTCACAATTTATTTTTTTCTTATGCTTTGGCATGTAATACTATTATACTTTTTATATGTAATATTGCTATATTTTTGCGTGTAACCTTTATCTATTTTGAATTATTTTCCTATATTTTTAATTTAATATCGTTATATTTTTGCATAATATTATTACATATAATGTTTAATAATCTTGTAGTCTAAACGTTATAGGGAGATGCATAAACCACCCTGATTCACTATTTTTAATATATATGAGTTTGTTTAATATATATTTTGTATGAAATATATACAAAATATCAGGTGCAATGTTTAATAATCTTGTACTTTGGACACTATTTTGATTTTTAATATTCTAAGTATTATTTTCATTCTGATTGTGGTCCTGATTGAACTTTTGTCTCTTTCTGAAGTAGATCACTAATGAAAGACTATCGATTGGAGGGTAAAACTACGTATATGCTACTTCATAAAATATTCATTATGTATTTGTGTTTATAACACAAGTGATCATCAATTTGACTTTTGCATTTGGGAATTTACCATTGGTTCAAGATGGACGAAAATTGAGCATGATTCACTTTTCATTTCTTTTGCATTTGGAGGGATTGCGGTGAGTTTTCTTTCATTTCTTTTGCATTTGGAGGGATTGCGGTGAGTTTTCTTTCATATATTAATGTGTTCATTCAGGCATAATTGCATGTATATCTTATTACGTTTTTTTTTATATCTTTGTTATATTTTACTTGTAGTACTTCTTTATTTTTGCATTAAATACCCTTTATAAAATACTTTTTATTATGTTTTGTTTGTAATACTATTATATTTTACCTATAATACTATTATTTTTTTGAGTAATAATGCTTCCAATTTGATTTAATATCTTTCATAATTTATCTTTTTCTTATATTTAGAATGTAATGTTTTTTATGTTTTTGTATGTAATATTATTAAGTTTTTTTGTAATACTATTTTTATTTTGATTTAATATCATTTTGAATTTACTTTTTCTTATATTTTGAATGTAATACTTTTAGTTTTACATGCAATAATGTTATGTTTTTCCTGTAGTACTATTTCCATATTGTTTTAATAACCTAAATTACCTTTTTCTTATGTTTGAATATGTGACATTGTTATGTTTTTGCATGTAATACTGTTATGTTTTACCTATAATACTGCTTCCTTTTGTATTTAACACCCTTAATAATTTATTTTTTCCTTATGTTTTGGATGTAATACTATTATGTTTTTCTAGTAATACTGTTATGATTTGCACGTAATACTTTTTTTTTGATAGGGCAAAGTTAGATGTTAGTTGTTAGTAGTTAGTACACCAAGCACTCAAATACTCCACGAAATCGTCAATCCACCTTATAACTCCCATAACTCCAATTCGTTCCCAGAGGGAATCGAACCTGGGTCTCCCACTCAAATGAGGAGCCCGGTGATTTGCTATAATACTACTTTGTTTTGATTTAATAACCTTCAAAATTTACCATTTTCTTATGTTTTTCATGTAATACCTGGAGGTATGTCCATTTATACAGAGCTAATTTGAGGGCAACAAAAAAAGCTCACCTGGTGATTCAACGAACTACTGAGACCATGAGGTCTATTAAAGGTAGGAGCAAACTATGGATAAATAAATAATGAACAATTTCTGTTGGAAAAATGGTGTTGTGTGTAAACGAAGATGATGCGACTCAATACAAAAAGTCGAGAAGGCAAGAGTTGGACTCTCTTTCAGAAGGCGATATTGCCCCGCATACTTTCGGTGCAATACGGTGTTATTGACAATCGTCCCCAAGATACAACGACTTTAAAACTTCACGATCGTTGCACTACGAATCTAAAGCTATCGGCAAACGGACTCGGTTATCCGGAACTTTCTTGACACGACTACTAATGCAGAAATCTAAATTGCTAGAATGCTTTTGTATGCACAAAATGCTTTTTAATTTTCGGATGGAAGAAATGAAATCCTGGGGACTGAATTTATAGGAGTTGAAGAGTTGTGGTGCCTATACGGTGAATAGGTGCAACTTTACGACAGAGAAACTGGCCTTCGGATCGTGCCTTTTGGATCAGACCATGATCCGACCGGTCGCGCGACGCAGTGGGCGGCTGGAAATTGCTCGGCGGTTTGACCGAACCGGTCCGCGGGGCCGACCGGTTCGCTCATCCACGCCATTTCGAGGATCGCCTGGTTCGATCCCCGGTTTACCCGCGTGCACTCCATCGCGGACTCACTGCGTCGACCAGGTTCAAAACCCAAGAGTCGTCTGAACCTTTCCGCACCGGTCCGCGTACCCATGAGCCATGACCGAGCCTTTTTCCTCCGAAAAATAAAGGCTCACCGGCTCCTCCATGACGGCACATGCGTCGCAGTCTAAAAGCACCCAATGCGACAAGTGTGACAAGTGCGACGTGCGAGTGCGGGTTCGGGTGCGGTCAATAGACTCTTTTGGGTTAGCCCTTCGGGCTATCCGCGACACCACCACATAGACTTTAGTCAAAATGACTTTCCATACTACAAGTCTATTAATAAGGAAGATATTTTTCTTCCTAATTTTCCAATGTGGGATAGAAGGGATTTCACTTCCTCCCCCACAATTTTCTCTTCAACTTTTTCATAACAAATTGCCAACTTCACGTATTAATATCTCATTCACCCGAAATTGATTTTGAGCATATAAATAAATTAAATTAATCTATTTGAAACGTAGATTATGAATTTGCAACTTGTTTCCATTTTTTCTAAATGGATCATCATCTAGAAATCTAGTCAACATTGGGTCAACACCCAATTCCACAACCAATTTCCAACAATCCCCCACATGAATTATATTAATGCATGTGAACCCTAAGAAAGTCCCGACGAGCCATTGTTGTATTAGGATAGGTAGCTTGTGGCTTTGAACCTTCCCTAGTAAAATGCCATCGGATTTACTCATTGCTTAAATTGAACACGATATCTTGAACTGGTCAGCTTTTTGTGTAAACCAAGACAATGACATACACACAACAATGACTCTAACACCTTTTTGGTTCTCACGTTGTTGTCCATTTTGGTCGTGGACCATATCTTGGATTCATAAGTGTGTATAGGAAATGTGGGTTGAAGCGGCCCCACTTCACACTTACATAGGTGATCTCCTATCAAGAGTATCCTGCAATACTCCACCTTCAGATAAGGTATAGGAATCATTAAAAGCAAAAAATTCTTAACCTCACCACACATAATCAAGTTTTTTTCATTTTGAAGATGCAAGTGGCACTTGAAGGGATTCAAGAATGGGCTTGAATTCATGGTTTTCAAGTGCGTAACAGGGTGCTTCATAGCTTAGTTGTCTCATTGAACCAAGTTCTTGGGATCCTCTAGTCATCATGGATGAGTTACCACTATGAACACCCTTTAATGTGTGGGTTTTAGCCCCATTCCCCTTACCGCACTATACATTTGATCTCTACCAATGCCTTTTTGTCAGCGGATCCTCACTGTTTTCTTTTGACTTCATGTAGTCAATAGAGATTACTCCACTTGAGATCAAATGTCTAACGGTATTATGTCTTCAGCATATATGTCGAGACTTACCGTTGTACAAGTGACTTTGTGCCCTCCCAATAGCCGACATGCTATCACAGTGTATCATAATGAGAGGCACCGGTCTGTTCCAACCGGGAATATCCTCTAAGAAGTTTCGAAGTCATTCTGCTTCTTCTCCAGCCTTATCTAAGGTTATCAACTCGGATTCCATTGTGGATCGAGCTATGCACGTTTGCTTAGAGGATTTCCATGACACTGCTCCTCCACCTATAGTGAACACATATCCACTGGTGGCTTTGGAGTCTTTTGTGTCAGATATCCAGTTTGCATTAGTGTATCCTTCTAACACTGCTGGGTATCTTGTGTACAAAATTTCATGACTTAAGGTATGTTTTAAATACCTCAGAACTCTTGTCAGAGCTATCGAATGATCCTTGCCAGGATTACTTGTGAATCTACTAAGTTTGCAGAATATGCTATATCTGGACGCATATAGTTTGAAATGTACATCAGGCTCCCGATAATCCTAGCATATCCCCGTTGTGATACTGGGTCTCCATTATTTTTGGCTAAGTGTAGACTTGGATCTACTGGAGTATTAGTCGGGGGTTTGTCAAAGGCATAGAATTTCTTGAGCACACTCTCCACATAGTGAGATTGTGTTAAGACAATTCCATCAGGTTTCTAGAGATCTTTATCCCTAGAATAACATCTGTCAGACCCATGTCCTTCATGTCAAAGTTTCTCTTTAACATGTTCTTAGTATTCACGATTAAGTCATGACTGCTCCCCGTAATGAGCATGCATCCACATATAGGCACACTATCACATATTCTTCTTGGGTGCCCTTTATGTAGACACATTTGTCACACTCTTTGGTTTTGAAACCATTTGATAACATCACTTTATCAAATTTCTCATCCCACTTGAGAGGTGCTTGTTTGATTCCGTACAAGGATCTAACAAGTTTACACACCTTTTTCTCTTGGCCAGGTACAATGAACCCTTCAGGTTGTTCCATGTATATCTCTTCATCTAATTCCCCATTTAGGAATGTCATTTTCACATCCATCTGGTGTATCTCAAAGTTATGGAAAGTTGCAATAGAAATGAGTACTCTTATGGATGTGATCCTTGTAACAGGGGAATACGTATAGAAGAAATCGTATCCTTCTCTCTGTTTGAAACCTTTTGCTACTAAACGAGCTTTATACTTATTGATTGATTCATCTGCTTTGTATTTCTTCTTTAGGATCCACTTGCATCCTAAAGTTTTACATCCCGGTGGAAGATCAACTATCTCCCACGTATGATTTTGCATGATGGACTCAATTTCGCTGTTTATAGCTTCTTTCCAGAGAGGAGCATCTGGACTGGACATTGCCTCTTGAATTATCCTGGGTTCATTTTCCATCATGTAAGATAGAAAATCTGGGCCAAAGGATTTTTCCTTTCGTTCCCTCTTGTTGAGTCTTGGTTCCTCACCAACCGTTGGTGGACCATTTGCAGTTTCATAAGTTCTCTTACGAGAACTTACTTGTAAATTTTCATTTTCCCCTTTCCTTCTTAGGGAATATGTTCTCGAAGAACACAACGTTCCTAGATTCGATGGTCATCCCTTCGTTCATCTCAGGAACGTCCGATTTGTGCACTAAGAATCGGTATGCACTACTGTTATGTGCATATCCAATGAAAATGCAATCAACAGTTTTGGGTCCTATTTTGACTTGTTTGGGCTTAGGTACTTCAACCTTAGCTAGGCACCCCCAAACTTTAAGATAATTATAGGAAGGCTTCCTCCCTTTCCATAGTTCGTATGGAGTCTTATCCCTCTTTTTGTGTGACAATTTGTTAAGAATGTAGTTTGCAGACAGTAAGACTTCCCCATACATATTCTGGGGTAAGCCCGAACTAATCAACATAGCATTCATCATCTCTTTTAGAGTGCAATTTTTGCTTTCAGCAACACCATTTGATTGAGGTGAATATGGAGCAGTAGTTTGATGAATAATGTCGTTTTGTGAACAAAATTCTTCAAACGGTGCAACATATTCTCCACTTCTATCACTTCGAATCATTTTGATTCTTTTGCTAAGCTGATTCTCAACCTCATTCTTATACCTTATGAATGCCTCAATGGCTTCATCTTTACTTTTCAAGAGAAACACATAACAATATCTTGTGCAATCATAAATAAATGTTATGAAGTAATTTTTCCCACCTCTAGTTCGCACAAACTTCAAATCACACACATCGGTATGAATAAGTTCTAGAGGTGTAGTACTTCTTTCCACTGAATGGAATGTTGTTTTGGCCAAATTTTGCCTCAACACATATCTCACTGTTGGGGAATTAATTGCACGGATCTATTCGGGATGAATATTTAAATACAAATTTAATTCTAACAATTATTACTAGCATGAATTAATCCTATATTAATTCAAATAATAATTCAACAACAAATCATACATATAAACAGTTCACATAAATCCTACGCATGCGGAATTGTTACGGGTTTACGTGAACTAACCTCTTCTTGATGGCAATGGTCTCGTCGATTAAACACACCAAAAAGCATTTCCAAGTATTCCTAGTGCTCGTCCAATCCTATTGGAAGGAAACTTCGCGAACAATTAACAAAAGGAAAATAAAAATTTGTTGCACCACCTTTGTGGATTTACTAATTTTTCCAAAGACATGGAATTGTACTTGGGAATGAAAGAATCATCCCTATTTATAGATGGGGTGGTGGTCGAAAAATTTTGGGGAAAAACAATGTGGGAAAATCTTTTCTTGATCTCCAAGAAATCTTGAATATATCTCATATATTTTTTTTCTCCATAATTAAAAAATTCCACAAAAAATCCCACCTCATCTTGTTATGGAATTTTAAAAAAAATAAGGATCAAGATTCCAAGATTTGGATCTTCTTGAATTTATGAGATATACTTGTATTTCAAGAAATACATATCTTCCATAATATCTTTTTCAAGAAAATCAAGAAAATCTTTCTTTCCCTTATTCTTTGGAAATTTGAAAATCTCACCATAAATAACCAAGTGGGAGATTTCTTGAATTTAATGAGATAATCTTGTATTCAAGAATACATATCTTCATTCCATAACAAAATTCAAAGAAAATCTTTCTCCTCTTTTATTTATGATTTTTGAAAATAGGAAAAATGAGCAACAAATATTTATTTTATTTTTAAACACCTTTTTTAGGTTATTGGACTTTATGTTGGGCTACTTGGGGGGCCTTTAGAAGAATTAAGATTTGACCTTCCAATGGATCTTGAATTATCAATATTGAGCCACAATATTATTCAAGCCCATAAATATTAATTAATCCCACTACATAATTAATATTGCACTATCCATCTTAACTCATATTTGATCAATATGACTCCGGTTATTATTTCCCGTTTAAGATTATCTAGCCCATTAATTAATTCAAGCCACTGAAATAGCTTTCCATTAATTAATATCTTTTGTCCTTAGTTAAGGAACGGTTCAACATTATTATCCATACCGGAAACTAGTTCCACTTGCAAGATTTGGTATGATAAATCTTATGAACCTCTCAAGGGGGCAAATCGAACAAGCGCACTTGCACACGATTCTCCGTATTAAATCTTAGCAATCACATGTGACCAATAATATTGCCCAAGATATAAAGTATTGAATCTCGTTGATTCTCTACCCGTAATAAGTCAAAGCAATAATTACTAACCACACGCGATCCTATTTAAGGGACGAAGATTAAGAAATAACGAACCACTGAGGTTTAATTCTTCCTAGTTCAGTGCTGAAGAATTTGTCCTCCTGTAGGTCCTATTCAGTGCATCAGTCATGCACTAGTGTAATCTTCTTGGTCAAGACAAGCCAATCTGAGCATTACACTTCAACCTTTCACGATGGATTGTTCATTTCTATCTAGGTCGTGAATGGTGTACTTTTGGTTACAAGGAACTGTTAATTTAATCTTCTGTGATCTGGTATCACTAAATTAACTACAATGTAACACGTACTATTTATTGAACAGTTATGCAGTAAATATATGTAACATTCAATGATATTTAAAGCATCAGTGATAAATAATTTATTTCAGTAAATAAGTCCGAAATTCAGTTTTGATTATACAAAGTAAAAGCATACTTTCAAATTATAATCCCAACAATCTCCCACTTATACTTAAAGTGCGCTTTTAAGTATACTACAACATGTCTCGTGTAGTTCCAAATACGTGACATCTAATGTCACCTACACGAACCTAATAATATCTCCCCACTTATACTCAAAGCAGTTGCAAAGCGGTCTTGACACCCATTCCTTCCACATGTCTCTCGAATGTATTCTCGAGACCCCTTTGTGAATAGATCGCTAGGTTGTCTTCGACGCAATCTTTGCCACCTCTATATCTCCTCTCTTAACGATTTCTCGTATAAGATGGTATTTCCTTTCAATGTGTTTGTTTGGCCTTGTGGGCTCTTGGTTCCCTTGAATTTGCAATCGCTCCTCGGCATTGTCACAATAAATGATGATTGTCTTTGGGCAAATTCGAACTACGTCCAAGTCCACTAGGAAGTTCTTGAGCCAAATTTCTTTTCGCTACCTCGCATGACGACTACATATTCGCTTCCATGGTAGAATCTGCGATGCATTTACATTTTAATGCTTCTCCATGTCATGGCTCCTCCCCCATGCAAAACACACTATCGAGGTAGATTTTTCTAGAATCTAAGTCTGATTGGAAATCCGAGTCCGTGTAGCCGATGGGGATTAGACTATCTGACCGATAAATCAACATTCTATCTCGAGTTCTTTTCGGATACTTCGGAATGTTTTTTAAGCTGCTATCCAATGTTCTTTCCGGGTTACTTTGATATCTTGCCACCATGCCAACGACAAAAGCAGATATCGGTCTCGTTACACAAACATTGCATACATAAGGATTCCGACAGCCGAAGCATAAGGAATGCCTTTCATGTCATCTATCTCATTTTGTGTCTTAGGGCACATTTACTTGGATAGATGAATTCCATGTCCGAAAGGTAAGGCCTTTCTTGGAATCTGCATCTTTGAATCGTTTCAAGGCAGTGTCTATGTATGAAGCTTGCGATAGCCTATCATCCTTTTCTTGCGATCTCGAGTGATCTTGATCCCAAGGATGTGCCGGGCTTCCCCTAAGTCCTTCATATCAAAACTGTTTTGAAAGTCATGCCCTTACGTCTGATAACACCTTTACATCGTTCCGATGATCGAATGTCGTCTACACGATAGTACTAAGAATACCAATGCGATTCCGACCGCTTTTTGTACACAAACTTCGAACTCGTTTTGATCAAACCCATAAGAGTTTATAACATGATCAAAACATTGGTTCCAAGCTCTGGATACTGTTTGAGTCCGTAAATGGACTTCATGAGCTTACAAACTAGGTGTTCTTGGCCTTTTTCAATGAAGCCTTGGGGTTGTTGCATATAGATTTCTTCATCAAGACTTCCGTTAAGGAAAGCCGTCTTGACATCCATTTGCCAGATTTCAAAGTCGAGATCTAAGCGACAATCGACAAGAGAATCGGATGGACTTGAGCATTACTTCTGGGCAAAAAAAATTTTCCTCATAGTCGATCCTTCTTTACGAAAGTATAACCTTTCGCCACAAGCCTTGCCTTGAAGGTTTCCACCTTCCCGTCCGGTCCTCTTTTTCTCTTGTACACCCACTTGCAACCAATGGGTTTGACCCCATTAAGTGGTTCGACTAGCTCCCACACTCTGTTATGATCCATAGAACCCATTTCGGCTTTCTTTTCTTTGTTTGCCAAGCGCATCCTTGTCTTGGATTGCCTCGTCATATGTTCATGGGTCTGATTCGTCTTGTCCGGGAATCAAGTCCGAGGACTCTCCTATCCCCATGAATCTCTCGGGCTATCTCACAACCCTCCCACTACGACGAGGTTCCGGTTGTGTAAGTGTGTCGGTTGGTATGTCATCTTGTACAATTGTACTTTGAGGTTAGCCCCCTTAGCTCATTTTAAGGTAATCTCTTACTGGTCTTCTTTTGTTCATATAGTCTTCTTCCAAAAATCTAAAGTGGGTGCTTATTACCTTTTGATCTTCGGGACCATAGAACATACACCCATTTGTTCCCTCGGGGTATCCTACAAACAACCTTAATTCTGATCGAGGATCCAATTTTTCGGCTTCCTTGTCCAACACGTAGGCCGGACACCCCAAAATTTTCATGTGTCTCAAACTGGGCTTGCGCCCGGTCCACAATTCTTTGGGAGTTTTGGGAACCGATTTGGATGGCACCAAGTTCAGAATGTAGGCCGCTGTTTCCAAGGCATGACCCCAGAACGACTTGGGAATATCCGCATAACTCATCATAGATCTAACCATTTCCAAAAGAGTTCTGTTTCTTCGCTCTGCAACCCCGTTTTGTTGAGGGGTTTCGGGTGCAGTTAGCTGGGATGCAATCCCTTTATCAGACAAGTAGTTCAAAAACTCATCGCTGAGGTACTCGTCTCCATGATCGGATCGTAGAGACTTGATACGTTTTTCCCTATGATTCTCTGCTTGAGCCTTAAATTCTTTGAATTTCTCAAAGGTGTCAGATTTATGCTTCATAAGGAAAATATAACCGTACCTTGAGTAGTCATCAATAAAAGTGACGAAATACTCATAACCTCCCATTACTTTGGTTGACATTGGACCACATACGTCTGTGTGAACGATTTCTAACACTTCTTTGGCTCTATTCCCCTTGGCTCCGAATGCCCTCTTGGTCATTTTACCCTCCAAACATGATTCTCAGGTTGGAATTGGTTCAACTTGGAGAAACTCCAGTGAACCGTCTTTCACCAACCTTTAGATCCTCTTTGGATTAATATGTCCCAATCTTAGATGCCATAGAAGTGTCTCGTTCACGTCCCGATGAACGTTTTTTTTCTCGTAAAAACTTGATTGATGTGTTATAGGATGCATTTCGTGAGTGGTGTGCACATTAATTGTATAGAGATTATTCGACAACGTTCCATGACGAGATAAATTTATCATAAAGAGAAATGGTAACAACTTTATTAAAAGTAAAGAATATCCATCAATGTAAAGTTTAGAAACCGAAATTAAATTCTTTCTAAAATTCGTAACGTAAAGAACATCTCTTAAAATTAAAACCCTGTCTTCAAAAGGCAGGTGCACTTCTCCCATCTGCTTGTTTGCCACTCTAAGTAGCATTGCCCAGTGTGATGAGGATCTCACTCTCACTAAGTTTCCGGGTCCGCTTGAACCCCTGTAAAGTGAAACAAACATGATCAGTGGATCCCGTATCCACCACCCATAAATGGGAGGCATACGCCGCTAAGCAAGTTTCAACAACTAGTGCGTGAGAATTACCTTTCTTTCCATTCCTTTTGGGTTTGGAAGCAGTGACCTCAATGTCCTTTTTCACCTTGAGCTTAAAATACTTCCCCTTTGGCTTGCTCACTCCTCTACCTCCCTTTACCTTTTCTTTGTCATTGGCAACACTTGAGTTCACTTGCTTGTGGCTTTTGTCCTTTTTCTTGTTCTTACCACCCCTTGGCCTAGAAGAAGAAGAAGGTCCATTTGCCACCAAGGCTTGGCTCTTTTTGCCCTAATATCGCCCTCTGCCGAGACCAAAGCTTGCAATAGATCGGGATCGAGAACTTCGATTATTCATCCGGTAGTTCAGCCTGAACTGTTCAAAACTTTTCGGCAGAGAGTGGAGCACGAAATTGATTTGGGTCTCGATGTCTTATTCAGCGCCAAGTACCTCAAGTTTGTTAAGGTGAGCCATCATCTGGAGAACGTGCTCCCTTACGGGCGTTCCCTCCACCATTTTCATAGAGAGCAAGTCTCTCATGGTGATCCGACGAGCACGCGGTTTCGATGTTGAAACATCGCTTTTAAGACTAGTCATGATGTCTGCAGCGGTCTCAACGTTCTGGTGTTGGTGTTGCAACACATCTGACATAGAAGCCAAGATGGTAAACTTTGCATTTTGTTGGAACGCTCCCAGTCAGCATACTCTTTCTTAACCGTTTTAGTTTACTCATCTTTTGACTTTTCTGGTTTAGGTGTAGTGAGAAACCAGTTATGGCTTTGTCAAAAGTGAGGACAATAGTAAGTTTATTTGACTCAATCAAATCTAAGTTTTCACCAATAAGCAAATTGTCTTTAAGTATATTGAACAGTGGATTAAAAGGTTGCGACATGATGAACTAAAATAAATAATAATATGCATAAGCAAAAATATATCACAAGGTTCGATCACATGTTTCATATTAAAATCTCAAAAAAAATATGAACATGCATTAGCCAACATCTCAAAACAGTTTAAATAAGCCACGTGGGGTGGGTCATTATTTAAACACATTCAAGTAGGTTATAAACAAGAACAATTTACAAACCTTTAATTTCAGATTAATAGTTGGCTCTCACTTGACCAATATAAAATTGACAGGACTTTGGGAAGTATATGCATAACAATTTTATACCTAAGTAATAACCATGATTAAATATGTAATTATTATTTCGCTTTTGAGCGAGGCCTCGTGGGAGGATCATCGCCGCCACTAGTAGTAATCCACAATCATCCATCTAGAATTTATTCATGTGAAAGCTATCTTTTGACCGGGTCCGGGGGGAATTTCTCCAAAAGAATTCACAAATAAATAAATCATGGAGGTCAAAATTAATTCAATTTTATTATCAGGAATAAAATTGTCAATTAATTATTTAAACATCTTGAGTAATTTTTTAAGGTGAGATTTTTCATTGGGCAATTCTCATGCAAAAACACATTTAAACAAATTAAATAAATCACAAGAAATCACAACAATAAATCAAGCAAAGCGGAAAAATAAACATATTGGGCACAAATTATCCAATTGTCATGGTTTGATTTTTTTCGCTTGATTTTGAAGAAACGTCGTCTTGAATTTCTCCCACTCGATCGTCTCTAAAAGAACTCCGTCTCGAAATGCCACGCCAAGTAGCTCGCAGCCGGGATGCACGCCCGCATCCGGCCGGCCCCTTGGTCGAATCAGCCTCGACAGCCTCGAAGACGCCTGGCGGAAATTTCGGCCCGGCGACGCGATGTATCCGTACAAGCCGTGCTTTGACAAATTTGCTTGCCTCATGATCTCGGCGGCAAGACGCCCTCGCCACCTCACCATCTCCGCCGTCAGTCCTCCGCCGCTTCACAAGATGGTCTCGTCCATCGCAGCCGTCGCCTCGCTAAGTCCGCCGCGTCGCCCGTCAGCCAGCGAGTCTCAGCCGATCGCCGGGCGCTTTAGCATCATGCTCAGTCTACATGGCTAAGTCAGCGTCGTCTTGGCGTCCTCCCTAAACACGTTTAAGCGATATACGTCGTCACGGCGGTCTGATTCGATCTATCCTTTAAATTTTTTCGTCTCGCCTCCATTTCCGATCCGGTTATAATTTATTTACAAAAAAATAAATAAACTAGATCTAACTAGTCTATTACATTGATCAAATCAAATAAATCCTCTAATCTATCCGTGAATTTTCTCACTAGGCAAAAGCGAATTCAGCTAATCAAATTAAAAACCACAATTTATATGCATGCATAAATAAACACATTAATTCCATGACAATTGGATACCTGCAAAAAAGATCTAGCAATTCTACTATCCAATTTCAAATTTAATGAAAACGAATTAAATTACAATTTAAAACTCGAGTCTTAAAACCGAGGCTCTCGATGCGCTTGTTGGGGAATTAATTGCACGGATCTATTCGGGATGAATATTTAAATACAAATTTAATTCTAACAATTATTACTAGCATGAATTAATCCTATATTAATTCAAATAATAATTCAACAACAAATCATGCATATAAACAGTTCACATAAATCCTACGCATGCGGAATTGCTACGGGTTTACGTGAACTAACCTCTTGGAGTGGCAATGGTCTCGTCGATTAAACACACCAAAAAGTCTTCCCAAGTATTCCCTAGTCCTTGCTCGTCAATCCGGTGGAAGGAAACTTGTGACAATTAACAAAAGGGAAAATAAAAAATTTGTTGCACCACCTTTGTGGATTTACTAATTTTTCCAGCACATGGAATTGTACTTGGGAATGAAAGAATCATCCCCTATTTATAGATGGGGTGGTGGTAAAAAATTTTGGGGAAAAACAATGTGGGAAAATCTTTTCTTGATCTCCAAGAAATCTTGAATATATCTCATATATTCTTTTCTCCATAATTAAAAATTCCACAAAAAATCTCACCTCATCTTGTTATGGAATTTTCAAAAAAAATAAGGATCAAGATTCCAAGATTTGGATCTTCTTGAATTTATGAGATATACTTGTATTTCAAGAAATACATATCTTCCATAATATCTTTTCAAGAAAATCAAGAAAATCTTTCTTTCCCTCATTCTTTGAAAATTTCGAAAATCTCACCATAAATAACCAAGTGGGAGATTTCTTGAATTTAATGAGATAATCTTGTATTCCAAGAATACATATCTTCATTCCATAACAAAATTCAAAGAAAATCTTTCTCCCTCTTTTATTTATGATTTTCGAAAAATAGGAAAAATGAGCAACAAATATTTATTTTATTTTTAAACACCTTTTTCAGTTATTGGACTTTATGTTGGGCTACTTGTGGAGCCTTTAGGAGAATTAAGATTGGACCTTCCAATGGATCTTGAATTATCAATATTGAGCCACAATATTATTCAAGCCCATAAATATTAATTAATCACACTACATAATTAATATTGCACTATCCATCTTAACCCATATTACGATCAATATGTCTCGGGTTATTATTTCCGTGTTTAAGATTATCTAGCCCATTAATTAATTCAAGCCCTTTGAAATAGCTTTCCATTAATTAATATCTTTTGTCCTTGGTTAAGGAGCGGTTCAACATTATTATCCATACCGGAAATTAGTTCCACTTGCAAGATTTGGTATGATAAATCTTATGAACCTCCCAAGGGGGCAAATCGAACAAAGCGATTTTGCACACGATTCTCAGTATTAAATCTTAGCAATCGATGTGACCAATAATATTGCCCAAGATATAAAGTATTGAATCTCGTTGATTCTCTACCGTAATAAGTCAAAGCAATAATTACTAACCACACGCGATCCTATTTAAGGGACGAAGATTAAGAAATAACGAACCATTCGAGGTCTAATTCTTCCTAGTTCAGTGCTGAAGAATTTGTCCTCCTGTAGGTCCTATTCAGTGCATCAATCATGCACTAATGTAATCTTCTTGGTCAAGACAAGCCAATCTGAGCCTTACACTTCAACCTTTCACGATGGATTGTTCATTTCCATCTAGGTCGTGAATGGTGTACTTTTTGGTTACAAGGAACCATTAATTTAATCTTCGTGATCGGTATCACTAAATTAACTACAATGTAACACGTCTTATTTATTGAGCAGTTATGCAAGAAATATATGTAATATTCAATGATATTTAAAGCATCAGTGATAAATAATTTATTTCAGTAAATAAGTCTGAAATTCAGTTTTGATTATACAAAGTAAAAGCATACTTTCCAGTATAATCCCAACACTCATATCTTTGTGAATCAAATTCCATTCTAGGAAGTAAATCTAAATTCACTAACTTTTTTAGTGTATATAAATTGACATGTCCTAATCTACCATGCCATAAATTAGAACACTCAAGCAAGTAATTAACAACATTTCCATTAATATTGCGTTTAATGTCTCGCTTGACAGTCAGTACATTCATCTTGAAAAGGCCCTTCTCGAGGTATCCTTTTCCAACATATTGACCACCTTTTGTCAGGTCAAAGTTATTAGCCTCAAACACTAATTTAAATCCTTCCTTACTTAGCAAAGAGCCGGAGACTAAATTCTTGCGAATGTCTGGGACATGCAGCACATCCACGAGAGTTAGATCATTTCCCGAGATCATCTTCAGCACCACTTTACCCAGTCCGACCACATTTGAAGTTGCAGAGTTTCCCATGAAAAGAGTTCTGCCATTGATCTCTTGGTAAGTGGAGAACATTTCGTTGTCTGAACAGATGTGGCGGGTAGCCCCAATGTCGACCCACCACTCCCTCGGGTTATCAACCAGATTTGCCTCGAACACGACAGCAGAGAGATCTAGTTCAGACAGTTCTTCGGGCAAGGACTTGTGCTCGGCAAGGTTGGTCTGATTTTAATCAGTCTTCTTTGGCTTTCGACATTCACTTGCCTTATGTCCGGCCTTTTCACAATTGTAACAGGTACCTTGAACTTTTTGTAGTTAGAGGGTTTCTGAGGTTTGCCATCACGTTTCCTCTTTTTGCCCTTCCCGGGCTCAGCCAAATTTACTCGTGCCTCTCCACTTTTCTTGTCGCTTTTGACTTCGGATTTTCGGTTGTCTTCCTCGATCCTTAGTCTCACGATCAGATCCTCAAGACCTATTTCCTTTTGTTTGTGCTTGAGGTAATTCTTGAATTCCTTCCACAGAGGCAGTAGCTTTTCTATTAGAGCGGCTACTTGAAAGGATTCAGATTGTTGCATACCTTCAGCATGAATCTCATGAAGGATCAACTTCAACTCTCGAACTTGGTCCAAGACCATCTTCGAGTCAACCATTTTGAAGTTGAGGAACCGTCCGACAATGAATTTCTTCATTCCGGCATCCTCCATTTTGTACTTCTTATCCAAAGACAACCACAGTTCTTTGGCAGTCTTGAATGTGGCGTAGACACTGTATAGCGAGTTGTCTAGCCCATTCAAGATGTAGTTGCGACACAGGAAATCACTATGATTCCATGCATCCAACGCAGTCAACCGTTGTTGATCATTCTCATCGTCTTCAACTGTTGGGGGATCTTTCCTCAGGAAGCGAGCAAGATTAAGGGTGGTCAGATAGAACAACATCTTCTGTTGCCACCGTTTAAAATAATTTCCGACGAACTTCGCCGGTTTCTCCGTATGAGAAGGAGGAACTGTAATGGGAGTAGTAGTAGAAGACATCTTCGAATACATAGGATATCGTCTTACAATTGTTAGAAAAATGGTGTTGTGTGTGTAAACGAAGATGATGCAGACACAATACGAAAAGTCGAGGCAAGAGTTGGACTCTCTTTTCGTAAGACGATATTGCCCCGTACTCCGGTGTAATACGGTGTTAATGGCAATCGTCCCCAAGATACAACGACTTTAAAACTTCACGATCGTCGCACTACGAATCGGAAGCTATCGTCAAACAGACTCGGGTATCTGGAACTTTCTTGACACGACTACTAATGCAGAAATCTAAATTGCTAGAATGTTTTTGTATGCACAGAATGCTTTTTGATTTTTGGATGGAAGAAATGAAATCCTGGGGAGTGAATTTATAGGAGTTGAAGAGTTGTGGTGCCTTCTGGTGAATAGGTGCAACTTACTGGACAGGACGAATCTGGGCCTTCAGATCGTGCCTTTTGGATTAGATCTGCATCCGACAGCCCAGATCGCACCCCTTCACGTGGGGTGGCTCAGCCCCCTGCATGCGGTTCGACCGAACCGGTTGGCCTGAGCGAGAACCGTCGCGTCTGTTCGCCCGTGATCGCGGGTTCGATCCCTGGTTGCCGCGTCTACACTCCATCCATGCGTGGACTACTACGTCTGACCAGGGTTAGAAACCCATGAGTCGCGTGAGCCTGCTGCACCCCTCTGTCCGTACCCATGTGACATGACCGAGCCCTTTTCCTAAAAAAAAGGCTCCTCAACTCCTCGCGACGACGCGTACGTGCGCCTCTAAAACGCCCAATGTGACAAGTGCGACGTGCGCGTGCGACTCTTTTGGGTTAGTCCTTCGGGCTAACCGCAGCACCACCAAATAGACTTAAGTCAAATTGACTTTCCATACTACAAGTCTATTAATAAGGAAGGTATTTTCTTCCTAATTTTCCAATGTGGGATAAAAGGGATTTCCCTTCCTCCCCCACAATTTCCTCTTCAACTTTTTCATAACAAATTGCCAACTTCACGTATTAAGATCTCATTCACCCGAAATTGGATTTGAGCATATAAATACATCAAATTAATCAATTCGAAACGTAGATTATGAATTTGAAACTTATATCCATTTTCCACAAATGGATCATCATTTAGAAATCTGGTCAACATTGGGTCAACACCCAATTCCACAACCAATTTCTAACATTTCTTTCATCGAGGGAGGAGAGAACGAGAAGACCAGAAGGTGTCAAATGAATAGTCGAGTGTGATGGAACTAGCAATCTGTATTCGGTAAGACCTGAGATTTTAACACTTCCTTGATACAGAAAATTACCTTGAGTTGATTATAGTGAAACTGACACAAGCCAGGTATAACTTGCATTTATTATGTGGATTCAATGATGCATTTCCCTATGCGTATTTCTAATTATTTTGATATTTTGGACATGGTGTCCTTTTGAATGATTATAATTACTTTACCTTGATGTTTGAGGTAACAAGTTCATGAGAACTTGACTTAGGGGCCTAGAGGTCCGTCTAGGAGAAAAACTGGCGAAAGCTGGAGTAAGGATCACGAGGTCTGTTAGAGATAAAAGTTCCTCAGAGCAAACATCGAGAGAGGTAGAGTCCGGGGAAGATTAGAAAAATAGCTAGTTCAGAGGCATTTGACATGTCAATGGGTGTTGAACCCCCCAAACTGTGAGTAAAATGTGAATTGTATACTTAGTACAAATATTCAATAAGAGTTGAGCATTTTACTATTTGGCATTGTTATGATTCTTGTCATAAGCATGTTTTAATGAAATTGATGTAGATCAACCATGACGTGTTATTTTTCGAGGTCAAGAGACTTACTTGTTGAGCATGTTTGACTGTTTTATTTTTATGCACTAAGATACAATAATATAGAAGAGGATATACCTAAAAGGGGTTGATACAATAATTTACAACAATATTTGTCTTTTAAGTGTTTGTGATTGTCGCTTGATAGTAGAGTATGAAGATAACAAGCTCGTAAGAGCTAATTCAAAGACCTCAAGGTCCATTACATATATAAACTCGTAAAGGTTGATTCGAGGACCCAAAGGTCCATCAAATTAAGAAATTCATAAGAGTTAGCATAAGAAATGTGTGGTTTAAATTTATAATGGGCTAGTATCTATGAGAATTTACTGTCTATGAGTACGACTTGAGAAAAAATCATGAGCTTTATTGTGATAAGAAATGAGCACGAACTCAAGAAAAGTTAAGACCATGAGGTCTAACGCATTAGAAGAATAGAATGATAAGGACTTAATGTTTTACATCTAAAAATAAATTAGCATGAGCTAAAAAAAATGTTAGAGTTATGAGGTTTAACTTGAGATTAAGGAAAAGACCTCGAGGTATGTTAACTCTATAGAGATGAGCACAAGTTCACATAGAGTTTCCTAAGTCTATAAAGACTATGGTGAGAGTAGATCAGGAGGTCTGCATTGATCATGAATTATACAATCCATTAAATTCCTGAGATTTGTCAATACAATTTTGAGGATATGTTATCGTAAGAACCCCTTAAACAAAGCTAGATCTCAAGTTTGGGGGGAGGCGACGTGTGAATAAGCTTGAAATATAGATTAACAAAAAGCATTTTTTTTTACGTTTTATGCTTATCCCAATTAATCACAAGAAAAATCATGAATATTTGATAAAATCCAATAGGACTATTTGAGATGAATGTGACTACTTAAATGGTGTCAATGAATGTGATGCCATAAATAATGTCGATAAATATGAGGCCTTAAATGACGTCGATAAATATGAGGCTTTAAAAGGTGTCGATAAATATGAGGTTTTAAATGATGTCGATAAATATGAGGCCTTAAAAGGTGTCTATGAACATGAGGCCTTAAATTGTGTTGATGAAAATGAGACTTTAAGTGGTGTTGAGATAAATGAGACCTTAAGTTGTGTCGAGATAAATGAGACCTTAAGTGGTCTCAAGATAAGTGAGACCTTAAGTGGTGTCAAGATAAATGAGACCTTAAGTGATGTCGATATAAGTGAAGCCTAAAGTGGTGTCGAGATAAATGAGACCTTAAGTGGTGTTGCGATAAATAAGACCTTAAGTGGTGTCAATATAAATGAGACCTTATATGTGTCGATATAAAGTGAGACCTTAAGTGTTCTCGATATAAATGTGACCTTAAATGGTGTTGATATAAGGAGAGTCATTGATAGGTGTTACTACAAAGCAGGGTCATAAATGGTGGTGATCAATGTCCTAAAAAGATATTTTGTGTATCATACTCGTCTAAAAGAAGAGGGATCAACTTATTGCTCAACACCACCATTGAAACCTGCCCGTAGAAGTGTTTAATGAGAGAGATAGTTAAGTATATAGACCCCACTGGAGGAAGAGCTTCTGCATTTCCTTATTCTCACGAGAGAACACTCACTTCATGAGAGTAGGAGGGAGTAGTTGATGTGACATAATTTGATCGTCCAATGAAGAAATAACACGTGTACAATCTAATGATATGGAGATATCAAATTAGCTTGAGACTGTTGGGATTATACTAGAAAGTATGCTTTTTACTTTGTATAATCGAAACTGAATTCTCAGACTTATTTACTGAAATAAATTGTTTATCACTGATGCTTTAAATATTATCGAATGTTACATATATTTACTGCATAACTGTTCAATAAGTCGTACGTGTTACATTGTAGTTAATTTAGTGATACCAGATCACAGAAGATTAAATTAATAGTCCCTTGTAACTAAAAGTACGCCATTCACGACCTAGATGGAAATGAACAACCCATCGTGAAAGGTTGAAGTGTAAGGCTCAGATTGGCTTGTCTTGACCAAGAGATTACACTAGTGCATGACTGATGCACTGAATAGGACCTACAGGAGGATAAATTCTTCAGAACTGAACAAGGAAGAATTAGACCTTAGTGATTCGTTATTTCTTAATCTTCGTCCCTTAAATAGGATCACTTGGGATTGATATCTATTGCTTTGACTTATCATGGGTAGCGAATCAATAAGATTCAATACTTTTTATCTTGGGCAATATTATTGGTCACATGTGATTGCTAAGATTTAATACGAAAAATCGTGTGCAAGTACGCTTGTTCGATTTGCCCCCTTGGGAGGTTCATAAGTTTTATCATACCAAATCTTGCAAGTGGAATTAGTTTCCGGTATGGATAATAATGTTGAACCGTTCCTTGACCAAGGATAAAAGATATTAATTAATGGAAAACTATTTCAGTGGCTTGAATTAATTAATGGGCTAGATAATCTTAAACACGGGAAATAATGACCGGGAGCCATATTGACTGTAATATGGGTTAAGATGGATAGTGCAATATTAATTATGTAGTGGGATTAATTAATATTTATGGGCTTGAATTATATTGTGGCTCAATATTAGATATTCAAGGTCCATTAGAAGGTCCAATCTTAATTCTCCTAAAGGCCCCCTGAGTAGCCCAACATATAGTCCAATAACTGAAAAATGTGATTAAAATAAAATAAATAGTGTTGCTTATTTTTCCAACTAAAATTTCGAAATTTATAGATATAATGGGAGAAAGATTTTCTTTGAATTTTGTTATGGAATGAAGATATGTATTCTTGGAATACAAGATTATCGCATTAAATTCAAGAAATCTCCCACTTGGTTATCTATAATGATAATTTCGAAAATCTTGAAAATATAGTGGGCAAGAAAGATTTTCTTGATTTTCTTGAAAAGATATTATGGAAGATATGTATTTCTTGAAATACAAGAATATCTCATAAATTCAAGAAGATCCAAATCTTGGAATCTTGGACCCCAATATTTTCGAATTCCATAACAAATATATAAGGTGGGATTTTTGTGGAATATTATGATTATGGGGAAAAAGAATATAGGAGATATATTCAAGATTTCTTGGAGATCAAGAAAAAGATTTTCCCACATCATATTTTGCCAAAATTTTAATCCACTTTAGCCTCTATAAATGGGGATGAATGGTTCATTCCCATAAACATTTAAAATTGGTTTTTAGGGAAAAATATCGGCGTCGATAAAATATCAAATATTTTGTAACGTCGACAGATTGTATTTTTTGAAAAAACGCATTAATTGTGAGTAGTGTACAATTCCATGTCTGGCCGAAAAAATTAGTAAATCCACAAAAGGTGGTGCAACATATTTATTTTTTTTTTGTTAAATCGTTCACAAGAATCCTTCCACGGATAGTCGAACGAGGGTTAAGGAATACTTGGGAAGTCCTTACGGTTAGTCTATTCAACCATACCGTTGTTATCCCAAGAGGTACGTTCACGTAAACTCATAGAATTCCGCATGCGTAGGTTTTACGTGAATTATTATATGCATGATATGTTGTTGGATTATTATTTGAATTAATATAGGATTAATTAATGCTACTAATAATTAAAGAATTAAATTTGTATTTAAATATTCACCCCGAATAGATCTGTGCAACCTATTACCCAACAGAGACCCCCTAACCTTGTGATATTGGACTCACGGATCTACCTTGAGGTGGGCTGAGCTGAGCTGAGCAGCAGTCGGAGTGGGCTTGAGCTAAGCTGCAGTTGAGGTGGGCCTGAGCCAACCTGAGGTGAAACTGGGCCTGAGGGAAGTTCGGGCCCAGTTTAGAAGAGAGGTATTTTTGGGCTAATAGTCAGGAATCTTCTAGCCCATCTTGTCCAAGTCCATCAGTACTATGCATTTATCCAAGGAATGAGGTAGCAAATCAAAGATGAGGGATGTGTTGACCTGAGATCGTAGATGACTTGGTCAGGTTAACATCTCTGAGAGTAAGAATCGGGGCAGAAAGCTCCACTACAGGAAAAAACTCCAGAAATGTGGGGGGCTAGTTACGAGAAAGAGGGGAACACTATCTTGAGAAAATCACATAGACAGTTATCTTATCTCGTCTTATGCTGATGGTCCCGGTTTGAAAACCCATTTTGCGCGTGCGGAAGCAAACATTTCGTGCGGTGCATATAAAAACAGGGGAGAAGGAATGGTGATTACAGATTTTTCTCTTTTAAGCTCATGTGTTGTGTTTTGCTTATAATCGAATGCATATGACAAGATAAGAACGTAAAGCAGTAAAGAACACAACAATGTATAGTGGTTCGGAGACTCAAGCTCCTACATCCACTCTCCCTGTTCCTAGGGAAATTCCTTCCAACTGGACTTATCACCCTCTCGGGTTCGCCTCGGGACTTATCACCCTCCACGGGATTGCCTATAGATGTTTACCGAGTTCACACTCCAACGGGACTTATCACCCTCACTCGGGATTGCCTACCCTCCCTTTCGGGATTGCTAGATGTTTACCGAGTTCACACTCACCTACAAACTTAACCGACTGATTTGGGTAAGGTTTGTTTGGTTTCCAACTAGGTTGAGATTTTCCCTTACATTTGTTTAGCCTCAATGCTAAGGTTGGGAAAATCTCTCTAAGCTTAGGATACATCGTGGGTTGCTTAGATTGGGTTCTAGAACACTCTTTGAATATATTTGTATATCTATAGACTTGTGTTCTATGGTGGGAATGCTTGACTATAAGGCTCTTGGCTCTGTAGCATCTTTTGCATATTCTCCACACGAATAATGAAGGAAGAACTTGTATTTATAGTGTGGATTTGAATGTTACCATTGGAGAGAATCACATTCAAATCCATACTATTCTTTTTATATGTTATCACACTTTTCCATTTCGGTTGTCTTCCTCTCATTGGTCCACGTCACCGATTCTAACGGCTATATTCCTCGATTCCTCGCCTTTGGAATTATTCAGATTCTCTCGAGTCTCGGTGTCTTCAGAGACATATCTTGAGTCTCGAGGATTCTATCTCGAGTCTCGATTTCTCATCCGAACCTCAGGTTTATCCGAGCCTCGGGATACTTGATTCAAGCAGACTTCTCTTGGCGGACCTTATTCGATCAGTATACCGACTCTCGCCGACCGAGTTCGATTCAATTCGGACATCCCGACCTTCAGTCACTTTGACTCGAGTTATCGATTTCTTCTTCACCGATCCGATCGGCCGACCGATCCGATCAACACTTCTTCGTGATCAATATCTCAGGATAACATCGTCAAGATTTTAGGTTTAGCATATCGGTTTAGCACATCCGATCTTAATCACGTCGATCTTGATCATCTCGCTTCATCTTTATGTCCGATCTCGATCGGTCTCATCCGCCCTCTTTCCGATCCGCGAACCTTCTCTTCTCGATCTTCCGTCGGTTTCTTTCGATCGGCTTGTGCGCTCTTCCTTCGATCACCATATCACTGATCGTTTCCGATCATCCGACGTTGCATTTCGCGGTCATCGATCTTCTCGATCACCGGTTTTAGCTTTTTTCTTCTCTTCGATTTTGCACTCATCATCATTAACTCGGAACTCATCTAACTCTCATTCGATCTCGACATCTCGTCTCTGACCTCGTCGATCTAGATCATCTACGCTCGATTTCGTGAGTTCCCCTCAATTTGTTCTCTCGTTCCCCCTCAACTTGTTATCTGTAGATTAGCTTCAAAAACACAAGTTGATAATGTTTTGGCATAATTCATCAAAACTAAAATATCCCAACATATGCACACACATATACGAAACACACATGGAATTACTTGAAATACAAGCAAAACTATGATATTAATACACGAGAGCTCATTTATTGAGTACTTGAATTCCGATTTGAGGTTTATATCCGGTTATCTGACTTGAGCGCTAGAGTCCCCACATCGGGAAACCCCCGACGTGTTTTTCATGTGGCTTTGCTCGGGATTAACACAGCTCTACCGAGACCTCACCTCGCCTCCTTAGATCTTTGGTACAGGTGGAAAATTTTAACCTACATCCCACTCGTAGTTACATTTTTTACACATCAGATATATATATATATATATATATAATATAGATATAGATAATAATTGGCTGATTTTAAGGGATGCACTAAATTAGTCAACTTGTTCTTATAATATTCCTTTCCCTTTTTCAATTCTTTAAATATTATAATTAAAATTGATTATTCTATAGGTTTCTTTCTAAATTTTTTGAAATTGGTAACTTGATTCTAAGAATTCATAATAAACCATGGTTTCTCAAGTCAATAAAGAATTCACAATAAACCTTCATTTCTCAAGAAAATAAAGAACACATAATATGGATGGGGCAACATATATATTAAATCTAGAGGGGGGAAAATAAAGAATTAATAACTAGGAGGTCCAAAACCCTAGTATTACTCTTAGATCCATACTGCTTTTTTAATCACTACTAGCTACAAACCGTTCAACAAAAAACCTAAACTAGCCCCCACAAGATAGCCAAATGGTAAAACTTTTTTGTGGTGATGTGGGAGAAGTCCCCAAGAACGTGAGTTCGAATCCGTGTGGGACAAATTCTCCATTGAAATATTATGGGGGTTTTGTTTTGATCAATCCTTGAATCTCTCCCCATGTTTCTCTCGCCACTTGACACATCCTTCGATGGGCAACCCGCCCGATTCTGGAGGCTAACAACAAGCGGGTAGGGAGAGTTTCTCGTCTCTTCCTCACAAAAAAAAAAAAAAAAACCTAAACTACCCTTATTTTTCCACAAACCCACAAACCCACAAACCCCACATAAACTCCCCAAGTCTGTTTCTATTCTTCTTTCTTATTCTCTCTCTTCTCTCAAAAATCCCAAACCCTCCTCAAGCAGACGCCCGCTCCACCACTCTCTCTCTCTCAAAAATCTCACGGCAGCGCCGCCGTACCCAAAATGCGACCTCCATCTCCTTCGCTGCAATCCCCCACGCGGCAGACGTTGCCAACCGGCGCCCCTCCGCCGCCACCGCGCCTGCAAAACCAGTGCCCAACACCGCCGCCGCGCAACGCCTCCACCATATTTTACAGAAACCCCAAAATCGCCCCCCACCCTAAAATATGCAGGCGATGCAGCGCCGAGTTACTTCCTCCTTTCGGCTCTTTAAGTCGGCGGCGCAAAAAAATGCTCACGGCGGCGCACAAAAATCAGATGGCGAATCCGAGAAATTTTCCAATTTGCAGAACATCTTGTTACATATCCGATTTGATTCAATTTGGTGTTCAGATTTACTTTTTATTTTCTCTGATTTCTGCAAATTGTTTGTTGTCGAGTGGGTGGATGATGGCGGTGGTTGGATCTGCGACGGCGACGACTGACTTTTGGTTTTGGTGGTTTAGGGTTTGTGATTTTTTATGAACAGGTACTTGTATTTTTATGAACATTTTCATGTTTTAATGAACATGTTCATATATTTCATGAAAGTTCATGTTTTGTAATCAACTTGTTCATATATTTGATGAACTTGTTCATGAAAAATATGTAATTTTGAGACTTTTTAGATTTTAATTTCTGTAATTTCTATAATTTTTTAGATTTTAATTTCTGTTGTTTCAGTAATGTACGTAATTCCTGCATTTTTTTTCAATTTTGACAAAAAAAACTTCACTTTTGTTGGGATTTAACAAAAATTTGCAAACTGCAAAATCGAAACCTGCAAAATCATAACCCACGACGAAAATAAAAAAATAGGAACCTGCAAAATCGAAACCTTCAGAGAACTGATGAAGGAAAAATGTGATGAAGGAAAAAGGGAAAAAAGGACGGTCATTTTTCTGTGTTTGATGTTGACTGATTACCGTATTGACCAAGTCAACAAGTCCAAAATTAAGTGTAGTAATTAATGTCATTTTAGAATCTATTTTGGAACTGCAAGTAATTAGTTAAAATCTATAGACCTGGTTCTAATTGGCCCTTGAGCTTTGGAGTGGAAAGTGAGCCACTAAAAAACAAAAAAAAAACAAACCTCTGAAATCATATGTTTGAACTGGACATGTGATCAAATACGAAAAAAAAAAAAACTGAAGAAAGTAAAAATTGGGTAAAAATCAGACGAATTATTTTAAGTAAAATAATTAATTAACTGGGATAAAGAACCTTACAATACGAAAATAAAACAAAAACAATGAGAATAAACACAAGAAAACATTATATGGAGATTAACCTACAATATACAAAAATAAAATGTCATATGCGAGGGAGGAAGATGAAGTGTTTCTGCAACAAAACATGAAGATAATCGGTAAAAAAAAAAAAATTTGAGAAGAATTTTAGGAATTAATTGACAGCTGAAAATAAGTCATTACATATATAAGTCAATACGTATAATAATTTTCACCTTCTTTTTATCTTCTATTTGTTTTTCTTCTTATGATGTATCTTCTCTATATTTTTAAATTTTTTGTCTTTCTATTTTTATTTTCCAACTATATATTTTGCTCAACAATGATTCTATATAGTATGACCAAGACGAAGACCATTTAATATGAATCCAGATATTATTTATAATTAATTAATTAATATTTATAATAATTATTATAATCAACAATAGTATGTGATTTTTTTACAGTAGCAACTGTATGTGATAGGTCGTAAAATTAATATAGATGTATATGTTTTTTTTTTAATGTAAAAGTAGATTTATACGTATAAAGTTCATCGGGCTGCAAAATTAATTAGGGTTCATCAACGATGTATCAAAGTATTTGATTTAATTAATGAAATGATGTATGAAATATATATAGATGTGGAGATTGAATTAATTAAATAAATTAATTAAATGTTATTAAAATTATTTTCATGCTTTTTTCATATCCTGTTTGATACTGTAATGGGTTGGAGTACCCCTCGTTCTCCTTTTATTTTTTGCCTAATAAAAAATAATAATAATAAAATGATTGTGAGACCTTGCATATGTGACGCACCAGCGGTGGATATATAAATTTGTGCCCACATGCATGCATAGGTGCACAATAGATGTAATATAATTTCATTTTTCTAGAATAATTTCAAAATGTTTAGAATGTGTAGAGAATTGTTGAGGGTTTTAGAGAATAAAAAAAATGTCTACCATCCATCGAATGAGTGGATTATTATAAATATGAGAAGTGGTTTCATGGGTAAGAAATTCAAAACTTGTACAACTTCACAAATTGAAAATTAAATTTTTATTCATTTTCTGAAATAAAAAATTGCACCTTTTATTCACTTCTTAAATCTTGCATTTACAGTCGTACTCTTTATAAGTGTATCTATCTCCAATAACCACACATAATAAAAGGTGAATGTCCAAATGCTGGTGAAAACATTTTCATGCAATAACATCAAAATTCAAAGACTCCTCAACTTCTCACCTTAATAAAAAAAAAATTCTGGAATTGACTACATCACTTTAAACATTATCAATCGTCAATTATAGCATTATCAAGAAGGATTGACAAACACTTTTTAATTGGTCTTAGAAAGTCTCAGTCCTTCAGGCTTCAGCCTTTCTGAATTTCGAGAACCAGGTTTATGATGCGTTAATATCTGAGAGTCGAAATCTATACAAATAGGCTTTTCTGAAAACCAAGTCTTCTGCTTTATTGGCAAGGCCACATAATGCTGTGAAATTTAATCATGGAAAGCAAAATTATGGCAAGTAACTAGTAAGGCTGGAATGTAAATAAGGGAATAGGATTCATAAAAAGAACAAAAGAATCGGTAACACATTCATATTCTTGAGGTGGAAGCTTTGGCTTCCGATTAGGAACTGCTACGACAAAGCAAAATGACAACAAACCAGCCTCTCTTGTTGAAGAGATGATCGGTAAATTTGACAATAAGCCAGAAGGTGGCATAAACGAAAAGGAGCCTAATGACATTGAGAAAGGAAATTGATAATGAAGAAGAACATGATGTTCTTGAAGAGGAGACACAGCCGGTCCTACCAATTGAGGGGCCGGTGCAAAAAAAATATTAAATTCTTCATATTTTGTATAATAAATAAAACTAATATAATTATTAATATGAAGAAGAAATAAAATCATAATTCATAATTATACAAATAAATGAGATGTATAATAATAAAAGATACTCCTTCTATTTTTTAATTAGATGTCATTTTGGAGTTTTTAAGACAAATTAAAGACATACTTTTTTTTTCAAAATTAACCTTAATTAATATTATTTAAATATTCTTAACAATATTACTATTGGTTGAAAAAATATACACACAACATTTTTATAGGAAATTTTAAATTTTAAATTACCAGGGTAAATATGAGATGGGGGGAGAAAATCTCAGGACGACATCTATTTTAAAAATATTTCAAAAGGTTAAAACAATATCTAATTAAAAATGGAGGGAGTATTATATTTTAATGTACTATAATTGTTTTCAAACTCATCGACTCAAAAGAAAAATATATAGTTTAATATTTAGAAAAAAATAAAACATAATATGCATAAAAATGATTTTAAGATATGAAAAAATGAAAGTTAATTAGAAGAAGAAGAAAGAAAAAATAAATTTGGTTTACATAATTTACTCGAAATTCAATTTGAGAAACAATAAGAAAGAAAAATAAGTTATAAGAAAAACAAAAGTGTTATTTACTCGCAGATATGGTGAAAATCTGAAACAGGTAAGGAAAAAAGAGAGGTGCAAAAATGTAATACAATGAAATCTGAAACAGGTAAGGGAAAAATAAATCAATTTGAGTAGATTCAATTTGAGAAACAATAAGAAAAAAAAAAGTTATAAGAAAAACAAAAGTGTTATTTACTCGCGGGTATGGTGAAAATCTAAAATAGGTAAGAAAAAAGAAAGGTGCAAAAATGTAATACAATGAAATCTGAAACATGTAAGGGAAAAAGAAAGGTGTTGGGCTTGATTCAAGTGATCACACCACTTAAAGTCATATGAGGACCTAAGTTTAGACTTTTGCAGGGTAGGTACTTAACTTTCAATTTGTTGCAAAAAAAAGGATCCGAACAGTTTTAAGACAAAACAATAAATATTTTTTTTCGCATCTAATTTCTTTCGTTTTCAACCCTAAATAAAAAACAAGGTATTATAACAATAAAAAAATTTTGTTCTCAACTTTTGTGTTCTTTTCTAAAATTAACTCCTTTATATTCACGGTTAGGGGTGGAAAATTAATGAAAAAATCGGTATACTGCGTTTATCAAATTGAAAAATACCAAAAATGTCAATTTTTTCAATATACCGCGAACTGCAGTACAATATGGTAATATGCATTCTAAAATTTTGATATTTCAATATACCAAAAAATTTCGGTATTTTGTTAAAAAAATTATGTATACTGATATTTCGGTATGACATAGTATATGAAAATTTCTGTATGGGACAATATATATCGATACCAATCAAAAATTTTAGATACCAAAAACTTCAGTAAGATAGGTAAATATTTTTTATTTATCGAAATTTTATGTATGCCGAATTTTAGTATACTAAAATGATATGAATTTTTGAATATAAATTTTTTTGGTACGGTATATAATATGTGTCACTATTTTTGGTATGGTACAGTATGCCACTTAATATTAATTAGTAGTACTTCTTTGTGATTCTTCGAACTACTTATTCAGTATTTTCTATTGTAAGGTTTTATCTGTAATTATTTGAGTGTTTGTCCTCGTTGTATTTAATAAATTTATTTACGTTTTAAAAAATATATATTAGCAGTCATTGACTCATTATTAACATTTATTATTATTTTTATTTTTTTGGAAATATTATTATTTTTTATAGTGTGATATAAAAAAATAAGTGGAAATATATTTTTTTTTTTGTCTTAAAATTGCCCTAGTTCTTTTTTTGCAACAAATTGATAATTAAGTACCTACCCTACAAAGTTTAAAGTTGTGTTTTAAAGTGCAATAAGGGGCAAACTTGGGTTTTAAAGTGCAATAAGGGGCAATTTCCAAAAAAATGGGGCCCTAGTCTATCAATTTTCATCTCTATTTTTGCAATTTGTCCGTATATATATAACCTAAAAAAAAAATGGGGCCCAAATCGGAAAAGTTGGTGTCTTGAATTACACTTTACATCTTGAGGGCCGCCTATAAGGAGATTATTGCAAAAGAAGAACTTGCTGCCGTAGAGATGGAAATTGATAAAATAGAGATGAAAATTGATAGAAAACAAGAACTTGATGTTGCTGAAAAGGATTTAGTGCAAGCACCTGATAAAATTTTGTCAGTATTATCAATATTGCATGGTGGATTGGATAGGGTTTGTAGAGATGGAAATTGATAAAATAGAGATGAAAATTGTTAGAATAGAAGAACTTGATGTTGCTGAAAAGGATTTAGTGGAAGCACCTAAATTTTTTTTATCAGTATTATCAGTAGTGCATGGTGGATTGGATAGGGCTTGTCTAATCCTTAACTAGCTTTTGTACTCTAGTTGTGCTGAATTTGTTGATAAATGAAATTGGTTTTAATTGATTGTGTTTCACAGTTCAACGGTAACTCGTTTTTACTCAAAAAAAAAAAATTAAAAAAAAAAAAATATATATATATATATATATATATTAAGTTCATGGTATGCTAATGGTTAAATGAAGCCGCGTCTCACGTAATGAGATCAATATGAAACGTCTCGCACACAAGTTATGAAGCTGCGTTTCTTTTCCTCTATGAGTTTGATTTTAATTATTTAGTTTGAAGTGATTTTTATGCGTCTAAGATTTGAAGATGTCTTTCATAGTCGTTTTTTTAAATCATGCAACTTGTTATATTGAAAGATGCAACTTGTTTATATTGAACCGTGCAACTATTTTTTCGTATTAATAATTGCACGGTTCATTGTAAATAAATTGCATCTTTCAGTATAAGTTGAATGGTTTTAAAATGCACTATAAATACACGGTGCACTTGAAAGCATATAAAACTTAGCCTTTAGTTTGATGATACTTGCGTATTTTCAACCCATTATGTTTACGGGCTTTCGTTGTTGGATCTTTATTTATCCTATTTATGTTGCATCGAGACTATTTGTTCAGTTGGATGATTTATGAATTAAACTAGTTTTTCCCTTTTCCTATCGTTACAGTATTCCTAAAATCAACGTTAAGGTGCTTCCGCCCGCTGTATAACATTGTTTAAACAAAAGGGAAAAGAACGTTCTTTATTTTCGTATATTCTTTCACAATTTTCAAATTTTGTTCTTTTCTCATTTTAAAAAATTACAGAATTATATATATATATATATATATATATATTAGAATTGTATATTCATTTACTAAAAGTGTAAATTTTTTTCATCGAAAGTGCATTTTTTTTAAAAAAGTAGTGAAATTTTTTTAAAGTAAAGTGAATTTTAAATGTATATAGTGAGACATTTATATGCAAAGTGAACATTTTTTTTATTCAAACTATTTTTTTAACAATCCAAATTAATTTGATCCACCGAATCTCAATCCCTTCCCACTCATTCCCTTCCCTACATTCTCAAAATCCTTGTATTTATGTATATAATATATGTATTAATAACTTGAATGTGAACCCAAATAATTTTGGAAATAAAATCTACACAACATGTTGGAAATCATCTAAAAATTATATCCTCAAATATTTTATTTATAATAATCTCAATTACCATACAACGAAAATATCTTACATACTCCTAAATCATCTATCAAATATATAAGAAGTTAAAAATGATTTCATTTTACTTTTCTTTTTTGAGGTGAGAAATTAAGATGAGCCAAATGTGAAAGACAATTTTTCAGGTATTCTTATTCCCTGCACATCCCAATTTTCGTGAACTAAGATCCAACAAAAAATTCATCAGATCTAAAAATATACACACCCATATACACACATATACATCAGATCTAAATCCCTTCCCACTCAATTAACCACCACCAGATCTTGAAATATACACACACATATACATATATTATCAACTAATACGGGTTTTAGATATCGAAACGCCACATCGCTTTTTTACAAAACAAAAATCAAAGCAGAAATTTTAGCGATCTTGGCGGAAGTTGAAAAGTAGTCGATGCGGCGACGCGGCGATGATCTTGAAGGTGTCGGTGCGATGCGACGTGGCGTTGACGCTGACGGATCTTGGAGGCGTCGGCCGAGGCAAGGGTGCAGAATCCCGAAAAAAACGATAGTCGGCGGTTCTTGCCCGCCTAGGCCGCCTAGATTTTTTCAAATTTCAAGTTATAAAAAAAAAAAAAAAGGCCGCCTAGCCCGATTTGGTCGCCTAGGCACCGCCTAACCCCTAAATCGATTTTTTTTGCCGTTTCAGCGCACCTCGGGGCGGCGCCTAGGCCGCGTTTTACATCACTGCGCGGAGGATCTTGAAGGAGAAAGCAATACGGTGGGTGAAGAGGCGAGCGATCTTGCCAAAAAATGCCGCCGCTCACCCCCATCACCACCATTTTGTGATTTGTTGGAACACCAACAACGAACTTCTCCTGACCTCGAAGTTCGTCTCACTACTCGCCGTCTTTTTTCGCCATGGCCGCACTACTACACCTTCAAGATCTGTATGGATTTTAGAGTGAGATTTGAGGGATAAAGAGAGAGATAGTGAATAAGAGAGAAAGTTAATTTTAAAATAAAAAATTAAACAGAGGACGGGAGTTAAATGGTCGGTTGGTGGGTTGATTTAGAATGAGGGCATTTTAGTCTTATTCTTGTCCTTTTGTATTGAATTGTAATTGGAAAAAACAATTATATTTAATTGTTAGTGTATTCTAAATTTGGTATATATGTGTAATTTTCTCTAAACAAAATAGTAAGAATGTTTTCTTTCAACTATACATTATTGAGTGACTCACTTTTCACTCCAAAACCTAGTTACTACCAAGTCTATAGATTTTTACTAATTACTTGCAGCTCCAAAATAGATCCTAAAATGATACTACTACCCTTAATTTTGGACTTGTTGACTTGGTCAATACAGTAATATGTCAAAATCAAACACAGAAAAAGGACCGTCCTTTTTCCCCTTTTTCCTTCGTCACTATTTTCCTTCATCAGTTTTCTGAAGGTTTCAATTTTGCAGGTTCCTATTTTTTTATTTTCGCCGTGGGTTATGATTTTGCAGGTTTCAATTTTGCAGTTTGCAATTTTTTGTTAAATCCCAACAAAAGTGATTTTTTTTTTTGTCAAAATTGGAAAAAATAGCAGGAATTACGTACATTACTGAAACTACAAAAACTATAATCTAAAAAATTATAGAAATTACATAAATTAGAATCTAAAAAGTCTCAAAATTACATATTTTTCATGGAACAAATTCATAAAAAATATGGACAAGTTCATTAAAAAACATGAACTTTCATGAAAAAATATGTTCATCAGAACATGAACATGTTCATAAAAATACATGTACCAGTTCAAAAAAATCACAAACTATAAACCACCAAAACCAAAAATCAGCTGTCGCCGTTGCAGATCCAACCACCACCATCATCCACCCACTCTACAACAAACAATTTGCAGAAATCAGAGAAAATAAAAAGCAAATCCGAACACCAAATCGAATCAAATCGGATCTGTAACAAGATGTTCTGCAAATTGGAATTTCTCGGATCCGCCATCTGATTTTTGTGCGCTGCCGTGAGCTTTTTTTTGCGCCGCCGACTTAAATAGCCGGAATGAGGAAGTAACTCGGCGGTGCTCGATCGCCGCATCGCCTGCATATTTTAGGGTGGGGGGCAATTTTGGGGTTTGTGTAAAACATGGTGGAGGCGGTGCACGGCGGCGGCGTTGGGCACTAGTTTTGCAGGCGCGGTGGTGGCGGAGGGGCGCTGGCTGACGACGTCCGCCGCGAGGGGGGGTGCGGAGGAGGAGATGGAGGTCGCGTTTTGGGTACGGCGGCGGCGCCGTGGGATTTTTGAGAGAGAGTGGTTGAGCGGGCGTCTGCTTGAGGAGAGGAGGGTTTGGGATTTTTGAGAGAAGAGAGAGGATAAGAAAGAAGAATATAAACGTGGGCTGTTTATGTGGGTTTGTGGAAAAATAAGGGTAGTTTTGGTTTTTTGTTGGATGTTTTGTTGCTAGTAGTAATTAAAAAAACAGTACGGAAGACTAATACTTTGTTGGGTTTTGGACCTCCTAGTCATTAATTCTACTTTTTTCTTTTTTTTTTTTAATGTTCACCTATTGTGTAGTTGAGAATTAAGAATAGCAATGACTCAGACTGATGAGTGTTGCGATGCCGATATGCAATGCTAGTGATTTATTCTCATATGAGGAAGAAGCCCAACATACAAACGAAAGCCTAAAACATTTTGAGATAATGACTCTAAGGTACACAAAATAGAAAAAATGGCTACAAGATAAACGCGATTTTTTATTTCTTTCAAGGTCTTGTCAGATTTTGTTTGAAAAAAAAAAAATGACTTTGTGACCAAAAAAATGCGATTTTAACATTAGAGTTTTTGATTTTTTACATTTTTCAGACCTTAAAACTTTTACCCCAAACATTTTCATCCGAACATGTGGAGCACGTTGCACGATATCCTTCCAGGTTTCATAATATTCAGAACAGAGACCAGCACCTACCTTTATCAGTCCTCATTGTTTAGTTATGCTCATTTTTATGACATGGAAGATGGAGGCTAAACATTATCTTGAAATCAATCAAAAAAAACAAAACAGAACAAACAAGAAACAATCTCCGCCTATGGATTAATAATCTAAATCAATTGAATCCACTGAATCAAACATGAGAAGCTCACTTCTCTACGACTTTGCTCAACCTTTCATTTTTACACCGCCTTTGATCCCCAACCATGGATTCAAACACGTCCAAAAGACCATCCAACCCCTCAGAACCTTCCCCAAGGCTTTCATCGCGTACACAATGCTCTCGATTGTGGACAAATAGCCCGCCCTTGGTTGATGCCTCACTTCGCTATACAAGCTCAGCTTATCCAAATCCAACCTTATATGAGGCAAGAGCCTCAACCATGGATTCTCGTTGTACATTCTCTTAGCCTTCGCCCATGTTCCATCCAAAACGATCAAATTCTTCACCTCGAAATTTATATCCTCAATATCAACTGATTTTTCACTTGGAAATAAAAGCACTGATCCAAGAGGAACTGTGATTTCAAATTCTTCACTTTCTTCATACTCGTCCATCTTCTTCTCGAGTTTTTTCACAACAAATCCTTTCCGTATCTGATCAAGAGCTAAGTCCGAGGACAATAGCTGATCAAAACTCATTTGCTGACACTTGTTAGGTCCCATTTTATAACTAGTATCAAAGGAGGTAATAGCTCCATATTTTACAATGCTAAAATCGATAGCATTCTTGAAGATTTGCTGCCCATCAGCGTCGTTCGAATCAATCCTTTCGATAATCTGTCCATCTGAATCCCTATTATCTGCCACTGATGCCCTGTTTTCAGAAATCGTCATTTCAAGATTATTTTTTCTGCTAGGCATTTCATCGAACAGATGGCGGGTGTCGTCGAACAACTGTATCAAGAACCGGGCTCGAAAATTAACATCTGAAACCGTGAAAACATCGACGTTTTTAAGCCCAATGGTTGCGATTCGTGTGGAATTAAGAGGGTGGTTTTTCTCAAGACTATGTTGGAGAATGGTGACTGCAACATTGTTATTGAGAGTGGGAGCACGGAGTCGGTTGCAGAGGCAAATTCGGGTGGGTTTGGAGCATGAGGGGCAAGTGGGTCTCTTTGTGGATACAGATTGAGTCGCCATTGGAAAAATCAAGGAATTGATTTGATGGAAATTGGGGATTTTGTTGCCTAGAGATGAAGGATTGAGAAGAGGGAAGTAGAAATGTGAGTGCCCCTGTTTTAACTTAAAGTGAGGATGCATTGCGTTTCACTTTGTGGATTATGTAGAATTCAGAAGCATATTGGCATACTGTTGAACGTGAACGTGAACGTGAACTTGAAGATGGAGCTTCAAGAATTATTTGAGTACATTATAAATGAACAAACAAGACAGTGAGCAGTAGGTCCCAAGGGTATATATATTTGTTTTGGGATTTAAGTGTGCGGGAAAAATCGATAAATATGAAAAAAAATATGTGTTTATTTTATATCAGATAAATATTTAATAATAATTTATATTATATTATTATATACGCTCAAAAAAATATATTATATTAATATATTATATTAAGAGTGAGAAAAATAGTGATGTGATTGGATGGTTGTTAAATATGAAAATTGTAAAAATTTATTATTATTCATATATATTACTAGTTCGTATACCCGCGTATTACGCGGGTATGAAATAATTTTAATGTTATAAAAAAATTCTAATGTTTTCATTTATTTATTATGAAAGATTTCGCAATTCGAAAAGACGAATTAATTTTTTTCTATTGTGAATGACAAATATTTATTTTTCAAAAAAATTGAAAAATCTAGTTGTTTGAAGAATTTTAAAGATTTATAGCTAATCATATATATGCAAGATTTGACACATATTTTTTTTCAGACAAATATTTATTATACAAATTTTTTGGGAATAAAATCTAATTGTTTGAATATTTTACAAAATCTATAGAAAATCTAATTTTTTTTGAGTAATTTTAAAGAGTTATAACTAATCATATATGCAAAATTTAATATATAATTTTATCTTTGAAGAATTTAATTGTTATACTAATTAATTGGTGTATTAACATAAAAATCATAAACTCATGCAAAAATGATGTATTTGATATTTTTAATTTATGATTTACTGATTATGGGGAAAATTGTAAAATTATTTCAATGTTATAAGAAGAAAATATTATGATAGACAAAATATAAGTTAATATTACATATTTAACTTTACGTAAATGAATATACATATACATATACTTTGCAAGAATGTATATAAATAAACAGTATATTGAAGTCGTTCTATAAGAAGTATCGAGATAAAGTTATCTTTATTTTCACAATTTTTGGTTTAATTTATGTATGTTGTAGAACGAAACAAGATTTAAAAATTCATAGAAAAAAATTTGAAAGTGTGTAAATTATGGGACAAAAATTAAAATTATAAATATAGGATAAAAATAAAAAGGTGACAAAGTTATCTCTATTTTCACTTAACATGTAGAGAAAAATGTGATTTTCAGCAACT
Organism: Stenogyne calaminthoides; assembly: GCA_037126765.1. NCBI lineage: Eukaryota > Viridiplantae > Streptophyta > Magnoliopsida > Lamiales > Lamiaceae > Stenogyne > Stenogyne calaminthoides. The sequence goes on along the minus strand of JBBCBC010000004.1, from coordinate 27,257,670 downwards.
TGGGAATATTATGATAGTTCGCTTGACGATTTGGAAAAATAGTTTGTAAGTTATAGAACGAAAAAAAAAAAAAAACAATAGGACCAATATCAAAAATGACAAAGTTATAGGGCGGAAAAAAACATCTTCCCTTAAATAAATAAAATATAGTGACTAGAAAAATAACACATCAAATATTTGTAGCGGATATGATTGCTATATCAATGTAATGTCATCAAAGTGGCAAAAGGTTTGTAGTTGTCTGCAAAACTCTAATACAATCATCAAAGTGGAAAGAGGTTTGTAGTTATCTGCAAGACTTTCTACGCTATCATTTATGCAAAAGTTATCCATCTAAAGACAAGTGTCTGTCACGTTCACTTAGAGCAATCTATAAATGAACATTCATAACGAATTCATAACTCAAATTACTTACCTCAATACTCCCTACAATATATACAAAACATGAATATTATTCGTTATGACCAGATTAGAAGAAACTCCTCCACAACTAATTCAACACTCAAATTACTTACCTCAATACTTCTTGCAATATAAAAAAAACTCCCTTCAAACGAATCCATAACTCAAATTACTTATCTCAATACTCCTTACAATATATACAAAACGTGAATATTAATATTTATGAACAGATTAGAAGAAACTCATCCACAACTAATTCAATACTCAAATTACTTACCTCAATACTCCGTACAATATAAAAAAAACTCCTTACAATATACAAAATAATTACATAATTGCAATAAACATTTATAACAAATTCATAACTCCAATTACTTAACTCAATATTCCCTACAATATATACAACACGTGAATATTAATCAATATGAACAGATTAGAAGAAATTCGTCCACAATGAATTCAACACTCAAATTACTTACCTTAATATTCCGTGCAATTTAAAAAACTTTCTGCAATATACAAAATAATTACACAATTACAATAAATATTCATAACCAATCCATAACTCAATTTATCATCTCAATACTCCCTGCAATATAAAATAATAAAATCAAATTAAATAGAACAGATCAGAAGAAACTCCCCCACAACTAATTCAACACTCAAATTATTTACCTCAAAACTCAGTGCAATATAAAAAAAAAAAAAACTCCTTGCAATATACAATATAATTATACAATTGCGAATAAACATTCTCATAAACTCAAATTACTTACCTCAATACTCTCTGCAATATAAAATAATAAAAATAGATTAAATATATAACATAAAACCAAATTAGAAATTTTATAAAATTAGAAACAAATTCTTAACTCAAATTACTTACCTCAATACTCGCTGCAATATATACAAAATGTGAATATTAATTGCTATGAACAAATTAGAAGAAACTCATCCACAATTAATTCAACACTCAAATTACTTACCTCAATACTCCGTGCAATATAAAAAAATCCTTGCAATATACAAAAATAATTACACAATTGCAATAAACATTCATAACAAATTCATAACTCAAATTATTTATCTCAATATTCCCTGCAATATGTACAAAATGTGAATATTAATAACTATGAATAGATTAGAAGAAACTCTTCCACAACTAATTCAACACTCAAATTATTTACATCAATACTCCGTGCAATATAAAAGGAACTCCCCACAATATACAAAATAATTACGTAATTACAATAAATATAACCAATCCATAACACAAATTACTTACCTCAATACTCTGCAATATAAAAAAAATATCGAATTAAAAAAAACAAAACTTGGGTTAAACAACAGAATTGGGCGTGAATATATATATATATATATATATATATATATATATATATATATATATATATAAGTACATGCGGTTAAATATATATCTTTTTAATTGATTTAATTAAAGAGATTATGTAAAAAAAAACCAATGTTGTGTTAAACTTCTTAAACTTGTAGGCTTATAAACAAATTATTAATAAATATATCAAATCTTTTTTCTAAACTTTCTTAAATCTATTTATATATATCTTTATAACTAATTTAATTAAATAGATTAGTAAAAAAAACAAAAAACAAATCTTTTGTTAAACATAAGAGAATTGGGCGTGGATAACTTGTCGGCTTATAAATAAATTAATAATAAATGTATCAAATCTTTTTCTAAATTTCTTGAATCTATTTATATATATCTTTATAATTAATTTAATTAGATTGGTTATGTAAAAGAAAATCTTGTGTTAAACACAAGATAATTGAGCGTGAACATATATATAGGTACATATGGGTAATTAATTAATATAATTTAATTACACAGATTAAAATTTTACTTTAAATAACTTTTAATGAGAGTGCGCGATTTTAAAACGAAATAATCTGGTTGAATTGAGATTTGCTCAAACTGACGTGGTTTTGCCATATAGGCTGAATCAGATTTATCAATATATAGTACTAGCACGTAACCCCGCGAATTTCGCGGGATTAAAAAAAGTTTAGAATATATATTTTAGACTAATCCTCATCATCACACTTGCAATAAACGATTATAATCAATACAAAATTCAAATTACTTACCCCAGTAATCCTTACAATTAATATATCAAATAAATTATTAATTTAATTATACTATTGAAATGAACATTCATAACCAATTCAGTATTCAATACTTATTTCAATAAGAGAAGTGATTATTTACCCCAAGAAGAGTGACAATCATCTCCTCATGGTTTCTAATCTTTTCAAAGCTGCAACATAAGCATGATAAATTCTTCCATGAAAAAATAGAAAACTACCTCCAAATGCCAAACAAAGGTAAAGTAAAGGCTAAGCACTGTCTGTAGTGAAATTCCTTAATCTTGAGGAGCACCTTGAATTTTCAAAGGAAAATAATTTCATTTCAAATTAATAAAATCATGTTATAATTCACAAATTGATATTGCAGATCATATACACAATTTTTATAAATATTCATAGTCAATTTAGAACTCAAATTATTTACCTCAATAATCCCTACAATATACAAAATAAAATTAGATTAACGAATTCATCAAATTAGAATTGATGTTGCAGATCATATACACAATTTTTATAAACATTCATAGTTAATTCAGAACTCAAATTATTTACATCAATACTTCCTGTAATATACAAAACAAAATTAGATTAACAAATTCTTTAAATTAGAAGAATTGCTATTAACTCTAAAGATGAAACCCCGAATGAATTCACAAACGAATTTACCTCAATAATAATCCGCAATATACAAAAACAAAATTGGATTAACACATTCATCAAATTAGAACTGATGTTGCATCATATATACAATTTTCATAAACATTCATAATCAATTCAGAACTCAAATTAATTATTTACCTCAATACTTCCTGCAATATACAAAATAAAATTAGATTAACAAATTTTTTAAATTAGAAGAATTGCTATTAACTGTAAAGATGAAACCCCTGATGAATTCACAAATTAATTTACCTCAATAATCCCTGCAATATACAAAATAAAATTAGATTAACAAATTCATCAAATTAGAATTGATATTGCATCATATACACAATTTTCATAAACATTCATAATCAATTCAGGACTCAAATTAATTATTTATTTCAATACTCCCTGCAATATACAAAACAAAATTAGATTAACAAATTTTTTAAATTAGAAAAATTGCTATTAACTGTAAAGATGAAACCCCAAATGAATTCATAAATGGGTATTATTGATCATATATACAATTGTCAATTTAAAACTTAAATAACTTACCTCAATATTCCTGCAATATAAAAAAGTTATTAGAAAGAAAGGAGAAAAGGATGGCATAATTAATTTCTAACACCTTTCATGTACATATTAACATGTAAATTAGTAAAGAAAAAAGAAGAAAAGAAATGTCATTAACTATGATAAACTCAACGAAGTAAAAACTCACCTTTATCAAGAGATTTGGGTAAGGATCTTTATAAATAAATATGATATAAACTAAAGATTTATTTTAATTAAATATATTAAAATTTTAATTTAAATAACTTTAGATATATATTTATAAATAAGTGTAGCACATATCTTAATAAATAAATATATATGATATGAATAAATAAATAAACGTAGGATATATCTTAATAAACAAATAAATATGATAAGATATATTTATAAATAAGCATAGCATATACCTTAACAAATAAATAAATAAATATGATATAAATAAACGTATCATATATCTTAGGTGTAGCATATATCTTAATAAACAAATAAATATGATAAGATTAAAATTTAATTTAAACAACTTTTAATGAGAGCGCACAATATTAAAACAAAATAATCTGATTGAATTTATCTTTACGCAGAATGATGTGGTTTCGCCGCATAGGTTGAATCAAACTTACCAATATGTAGTATTAAGATCAAGATTAAGATATTAAGATATAACATATATATTATATATTGATTTTTAATATATTTAACGGGGCCTATGTCCAATGCATGGGTCCAGAATGATATCCAAACCAGTCCCGTTCCATTGCGGGTATGGACGGGGTGACCCAAAAAACAACTAAATATTATCATGCCTAGACTAAATTCTCTTTATAAAGTATCACTTTTTAATATATGGTATATAACTATTTACCATATATCATTATTTATAAAAAATGAATTTTGTGTATTGTTTTTTTCGAAATCACTAAATATTAATATTTTGAAGACGACGTGAACCTATGTTCATATAAACTTTTACGTATAGCGAGTTACGTTGATTAATTTGTATATTTACTGATCCATTAATTGTCTTCCCAAGGACAAGCAAAAATATGTGCAGTAATGAGGAAAAATTTGGGTGAACAATCACTATTATATATATATGAGTAGATCTTCTGTGCATTTGATGCATCGTGCATTTTATAGTATATTTTAGAAAGTTACAATTTATTGTACGAAACTTGAGACTTAATTTACTGAAACGTGCAACATGTGTTTGTAAAATATAATTGCACATTGATCAGTGTAACAAATTGCAAATTTCTAAAATAATTATGGAGTGCACGGTGTATTTGGTGCATATAAGACTTAACCATTACGTATATACATTATTACTCTTATGCATATAGGCTATTATTATTATATATATGCACTATTATTGTTTAAAAGATAAAGCATTTGTGGATATAAAGTACTCCCTCCGTCCTATTATAAGTTTCTCTCTTTCCTTTTTCATCCGTCTCACAATTTTTTTTTTTTTTTATAAATGGAAAAAATAACTCTACTACTCATAATTAGTATCCTCACTTTTCACACAATTTTACAAAAAATGACACTACTCCATATATTTTTTTCTCCTCTCGCAATATTCAAAATTACCCTTCATTTTTATTATTTTATTATTTTTTAAACAAAACAACAAAAATAAACAGAAAACTTATACTAGTAGGAGGAGTATAATATATTAATTCAGGTGACTCGAACAACCATGTATGGATCATTTTAATTAACCGTATGTTTTTTCGTAATTCTTAATTAGAGTTAATAACTTTTTGTTTAAAAAAAAATATCGAGAACAATAACTTTCATAAATAGATAATTATAAACTTATCATGCCGAATTGGCGTTTACATAATCTGAAAATATGGGAAAACTTACTTAAAGAGTTCCTCATGTCTTCATGAAGACGTAGAATACATTAATTAATTATGAAATTGAACTCCAAATTATGTAGTGTCTCCAGCACTAAACCCACATCGATGGAAATACTGTAAATTCCATTACGTAAACCTTAACCTAACTTTTATTAATACTTGGAATTAAAGAAAATGCATGGAATGGAATGGAACTTTGAGCATCGACTTAATTAATTCTTCATGGTAATCCACCTCCAATTCCTCCACCAGCTCCGCCGCCAAATCCACCTCCAGCGCCGCCACCCAACCCACCTCCACCGCCACCGCCACCTCCAAAACCTCCTCCTCCTCCCGCACCCCCTCCAAGTCCAGCTCCACCACCAAAACCACCTCCAGCTCCTCCACCGAATCCCGAACCACCACCAACTCCTCCGCCGCCACCAGCTCCTCCCCCACCTCCAAGGCCACCACCTGCACCTGCACCTGCACCTCCACCAAAGCCGCCACCAGCACCGCCGCCAGCTCCTCCACCTAAGCCTCCTCCGCCTCCACCACCGAGTCCACCCCCAAAACCTGGACGACGAAACAATGTCTTTTCATCACTGAAAGAATCTGTAAGCGTTCGTGCTGTAGTTGAGCAAACAAGAGCGCCGAGAAAGAGAAGGAGAAGAAACTTTGATGCCATGTTTGAGCTGAGTTTTGAATCGTTTGATGATGGGAAATGAGGACTAGGAATGGGGATTATATAGGGGATCATAAAATGATAATATAATCATCATTATTAAGTGTGATATCTGCTCATCCGTAAACCGTGTAGAGCGAAATTAATGGTAATTAATGCAACCACCCATGCAGTTCCTTTGAAAGAGCTGGAAGGTGAATGTGCCATTTATATTTTCAGGCTGACTACTTCAACTTGATGCTCACTTTAGCCTTATTAATTATCATGTGTACACGAGACTTTTTGATCGGCAACTTTCAAGGGTTTGAATATTTTATTTTTATATGTGGGCCGTTTATTTGTAAGAAGTCAAATAATATGACGATTTTTCGATCTTGTTTATCAGTAAAAATTCATACAGACATATTATCATCCGAAAAAATATTATTATAAAGAGATTATTTTTAAATAGAGTTTTTACATATAATTTTTTTTCTTAAAATAAATAAATGGCTAAGTTTTATATGCATCCAGGTGCACCGTGAACTCATAGTACATTTTAAAATCGTGCAACTAGTTATACTAAAAGATGCAATTTAATTATATTGAAACGTGTAATTATTTTTTTTATATTAATAGTTGCACGGTTCAATGTTAACAAGTTGTATCTTTCAGTATACACTACAAAAAAACAGTGAAATTCTAATGGAAAAATTCAATGAGACAAAAAAACAGTATACACCCACCTATGCGCATATTTATCCATTTTCTAAATGGATCATATCCAGTCAAAAACTGGATGACAAAGTTAAAGTTTAAAATTAAATTCAAGCATTAAATTTGCAATCAGACTATCAGTTTACTAATTTAAATTTATATTCATAAGTAACAATCATCCATAAAAAAAAATCATCAATACCATAATAATTAATGAACAATACCATAAACAATAATTAGCAATACCACAAGAAATAATAAACAATACCATAAGCAATAATGACTTGCAATCAATTCTGGACACATACTCTGATGTGTTTGAAGAACCAGTGGGATTACCTCCTTTAAGAGGTGTGGAACACCAAATTCTGTTGAAGGCTGGGAGTGTTCATAAACATCAATTCCCTTATAGGACTTCCCACTCTCACAAAGAGGAGATTGAGAAAATTGTTAAAGAGTTACTCACCAATGGCACTATTCAGCCAAACAAGAGTCCTTTAGCCTCTCCAGTTATTTTGGTAAAGAAGAATGAGTTGAAAATTAATCACAATTATCCTATTCCTATTATTAAGGAACTACGGGGGCAAAGTTCCTCTCAAAATTATTTGTCCTCAGATCTGGGTACTTCCAAATCCTAATGGCTCCTGCGAGTAGATATTTAACAACTTCCAGAACTCATAATGGGCATTATGAGTTCTTGGTGATACCTTTTGGCCTTTGTAATGCCCTTGCTACCTTTCAATCATTGATGAACCAAGTTTTCAGAGAATTCCTAAGAAAGTTTTTCTTGGTTTTCTTTGATGATATTTTGATTTACAGCTTTACATGGGAGGACCACTTATAACATCTCATTGTGGTTCTACAACTCTTAAGGGATCATCAACTCTATGCTAAGAGCAACAAGTGCCATTTTAGCCAACCTCGGGTGGAGTATTTGGGTCACATCATTTCCAAGGATGGGGTAGCTACAAATCTTGAAAAAATTACTTGTATGCTTAATTGGCCTAACCCCAAAACAATCAAGCTGTTAAGGGGATTCTTGGGTTTAATTGGTTATTACAGAAAGTTTATAAAAGACTATGGTTTAATCAGTAGACCTCTAACTAACCTTCTGAAAAAGGACAATTTTTTTTTGGTCAAGAGAGACAGATGTAGCTTTTCAAGAGCTGGAGGATGCTATGTGTTATGCTCCTGTCCTAGCTCTACCTGATTTCTCTAAACCTTTTGTTATAGAAATTGATGCTAGTGGGACATGTATTGGTGCAATGTTGATGCAAGAAGGGAAACCCTTGGCCTTTATGAGCAAGGTTTTGTGCCCTAGAAGTCAAACTCTATCCATATATGAGAGGGAATTTCTTGTTGTTTTAATGGTTGTTCAGAGATGGACTCATTACTTATAGGGTCATAGGTTTGTTATAAGGACTGATCAACAATCTTTAAGATACTTGTTAGATCATAAAATTGTGACACCTATGCAGCAAAAGTTGATTGCCAAACTTCTTGGATTGGATTATGATATCCAATGCAAGAAAGGTTGATAATGGGGTTGCGATGCCCTTTCCAGGAGGCAAGATACTGAAGTGCATTGTTCTAACCTGACCACTGTTTTTCCTAAATGGGTGGAACAGGTTTTAGCAAGTTACACAGGGGATAATTTTTTCAAAAAGGTGCTTACTGCTAAAACTATAGATCCTACCAGTTACCCACAGTTTCAGGTGATTGAGGGATTGATTAGATACAAGGGTAGATTGGCTATTGGGGCTCAAGCTAAATTTAGACAGTTGATATTCTCTGAATTGCACAACTCTTCCTATGGGGTCATTTTGGTATTTTTAGTACATATATGAGGTTAAGAGTCTTTTCTATTGGCCTAAAATGAAGGTTGATATTATGGGTTGGGTACAAGGCTATGATACTTGTGCTAGAGCAAAGTCTGATCAAGGCCCCTATCATGGTCTTTTACAACCCCTACCAATTCCTTCCCATGCATGGTCTCATATCTCTATGGAATTTTTGGAGGGTTTACCTAACTCTTGGGGAAAAAAAGGTAATTTTGGTGGTTATTGGTAGATTCACTAAGTATGTTCACTTCTTAGCCCTCTCTCATCCCTTCACTGCCCAAATTGTTCCCAAGTTTTTTTTGGATGTAATTTATAAGTTGCACGGTTTACCTATCAGCATTCTCACTGATAGGGGTAAAATTTTTACTAGCACTTTCTTGAAGGAACTTTTCCATCTAATGGGTACTAAACTAGCCATGACTTCATCTTACCATCCTCAATCAGATGGGAAAACTAAGCGCTTAAACCAATGTTTGGAGCATTATCTCAGATGTATGGTCCAAGATGTTCCAAAACAAATGCTTAAATGGCTTCCTCTTGCAGAGTATTGGTATAATACCAATTACCACACCAGTTTGAAGCTTACCCCTTTTCAAGACTTGTATGGCTACTCCCTTCCTTCCCTATCCTTGGGTTCTTACCTAGATTCTACTACCCCTGATGTCACAGAGTTGTTACACCAGAGAAGACAAATGACATAACTCATTAAGGATAATTTGATCAAGGCTCAGAGCCGTATGAATTTTTTTGCAGATAAGCATCGCCAGGAATGCACCTTCTGTGAAGAGGATCTAGTTTATCTTAAATTGCAACCTTTCAGGCAGAATTCTTTTCAACTACGGAAGAATCTCAAGTTATCTTCTAAGTATTTTGGCCCTTACAAAATACTTGAGAAGATTGGTTATGTTGCCTACAAGCTAGATCTACCCCCACCTCTAAAATCCATCATGTATTTCATTTCTCTTTACTAAAAAAATACATTGGGGGAAAATACTCACCTTCTCTGAAGCTACCTCCATTAGACGATGTTGGAAACTTTCTGGTTTTTTCGGCTTCGATCTCCTTTCTCCAGGATGTCAATTCCCCACTACACCATCGATCCATGGAGATGGTGGTTTCCTTGGTTCACAAACTCCTGCGATCACAAACACCTCAGGTCAGTATTTCTTGGATTTTCGATAAATAGGGTATCCGATCTATTGAACCCCTGAAATTCGTCCAATGTCACTTTTCTTCGATGTATCCTTAGGGACAAGGAGTTTTTGCTCCCAGGAGTATGGTCATAGACAAGATGAATGGAGGAAACATATCTGCTAGTGGAGAAAATTTGGGAGCTAAATCGTCTCTTGGTGGACGAAAGAAGGAAATGGAGAGAGAAAATGAATTAGGTTTACAAATGAATCTAAAAGGTACTTTTGTCTGAAGAAGAAGAAGAAGAAGTGGTAAGTTGTGGCAAACATCCAACGGCTGAATAAAATTATGGAAAGAGCAGATCCATCTAACACGTCTCCAAGAAAAAGAAGAAGATGGCTATATTAGTTATTTGCATTTTAATACGTTTATTTTGGGTATTTGTTTTAATACCCTGCATAAGTTTCCTAATTGTTGTAAGAAACCTTTGGTCCCCACCTTTCTGTTATAGGTGGTACCATTTTCATATTTCTAGAATATGCAGAAAATATTATTTTATCTCTCTTATTTCTCTCCCCTTTCTCCTAATTTTCTCTCACTTATTTTCTTAATTCATCTTCAAATCTTTATACATAATTTACATTACAGTTCTTTCATTATTTTCAGAAAATTACCCCAAAAATTACATTACATTCACAATGTTTAGAACGCTACATATTGTTGATTAATGCTTATGGTATTGATGATTATTGATTGTGGTATTGAGGTGCATGTGGGGTGGATAAAAGATGTAAGGAAACTATGTAGTAATCCTCATCACGTGGGAGAGAATCCATGTGCATCATCTGAAATAGTAAGAGCTCAGAAATCAACTTGCAGCCTGCAGTAGATGTCAAAGCCTGTAGTTTGATCCTCTGACCAAGAAGAGACACAATAATAGTCATATTCTTGTAATTCAACTCAATAGGAGTGCAAGATTTTAGCCAATCACCCCCTAAAATCAAGTCAGAACTCTCAGTTTCTAGCAATCTATGAGTGTAAGAGAACTTGTGTTGTTGCATAGACCAGCAAAATTAATCCGCCTTCTGTGAACTCACCATTTATTGACCATTGGCCACCTTAACTAGAACTGGTTTGGTAGGAGAGAGGGAACACTTCAGTTTCTGGGCAGTAGCAGCCTGAATGAAACTGAGTGCACTACCAGTGTCAATCAAAGTATGAAGATTATGGTTAGAGGACTCACCCACAGTCCTCATAGTTGTGACCCCACACTCACCAGAAAGTGCATTGAAAGTAATTTGAACCTTCTCCATATGAGAGGACAATTGGATCCTGTTGAACACAATATGAAAAAACACCATGTGAGGTCTCAAAACTGCATTCTCCAGCCATAATAAGATATGCTATCTTCTATTTACATCCGTGGCCTCTTGTGAATTGTTCATCACAATTATAACAAATGTCTTTCTCCCCTCTAGCAACCATTTCAGTGGGAGTAAGGAGTTTGATGGGTGGTTTAGGTTGAGAATTCAGTGATTTAGGCTGAATCCTGGAAGAAATATCAGGCTTCGTCCATTGTTGAAAGTTAGAGTTAAAATTTGAGTTAGGGTTAGGGTTAGGATTAGGGTTAGAACCCTTGTAAGAGGGTTTAAACTTTCTTGTGAGAGTTTCCAAGGTATACTTCTTACTTTTTCCAAGGATAATAACTTGTTGTAGGGTAGTGGTTTCAAACATAGTGAAGGATGATTGTAATTCAGGAATCAACCCACTAATAAAGCTATCAACAAAGTAATATTCTGGAAAAGTGTAACCATGTTTCAGAATCAAACAAGCTTAGAGCTACTCAAACTTGTTAACATAATCCAAGTAAGACCCAATTTGTTTGAGTTTATTAAACTCAACAATGATTGAGGTCTCTCTAATTTCCTCAAACCTCACAGAAATGGTTTCAACAAATTGGTGTTTAGGGAGAAATTTTGAAACCACAAGGCTGCTTTTCCCTCAAAATGTATAGAAGCTAGATTGACCTTTTTAGAGTAAGGAATATTAGGAATGAGTTGAAAATAATTTATGCACCTTAAGATCCAACCTCTAGGATTAGATCCATCAAATATAGGAAACTCCACTTTAGGAATAGTGTTATGAATAGAAATGGGAGTAGGATTAACAACTTGCTGAAATCTGGGTGTATCTTGATATGTGCTGAAAAGAGCTCTATTAGAATTTCCAAATTTGGGATCCCCCAATAAGGTATCGCTATCCATCTGACCCTTTCCTCTGTCAAAATTTAGGAACTGGAGTTGAAGGGTAGCCAAGGTGGAGGTGACATGCTAAAACTTGCCTCATCCTTCATTCCAGCAAACTTGTCATCAACCTGAGAGGTAAGAGTGGTGATCGCTTCATGGATCTTATCATCGGTTGCCTTCCATTTCAACGATTCAGTAGTAATAACTTGTTCCAATTTCTTTTGTGCCTTCTGCAGATCTTTAAACCGTGTAGCTTCAGCCATGAAAGTAACCTGTCTCTGGATACCAAATGTAGCGTATTAAACACTGTGAATGTAATTTAATTTTTGGGGTAATTTTCTGGATAAATGAAAGAACTGTAATGTAAATTCTATATGAAGATTTGAAGACGAATTAAGAAAATAAGAGAGAGAAAGTTAGATAGGAGAAAGGGTAGAGAACATGAGAGAGAAATAAGAGAGATAAGGGAATATTTTCTACATATTCCAGAAATGGGAAAATGGTACCACCTATAACAGAAAGGTGGGGACCAAAGGTTGCTTACAAAAATTAGGAAACTTATACATGGTATTAAAATAAATACTCGAAATTAACATATTAAAATGCAAATAACTAAAATAGTCGGCCTCTTCTTTTTCTTGGACACATGATCGGTGGATCTGCTCTTTCCATAGTTTTATTCAGCCGTTAGATGTTTGACACAACTTACCACTTATTCTTCAGACAAAAGTACCTTTGTATTCATTTCAAAACCTAATTCATTTCCTCTCTCATTTCCTTCTTTCGTCCACCAAGAGACGATTCAGCTCCTGAATTTTCTCCACTAGCAGATATGTTTCCCCCATTCATCTTGTCCATGACACGATTGTTGAGATTATACTGGAAAGTATGCTTTTTACTTTGTATAATCGAAACTGAATTTTCAGACTTATTTACTGAAATAAATTGTTTATCACTGATGCTTTAAATATTATTGAATGTTACATATATTTACTGCATAACTGTTCAATAAGTCGTATGTGTTTCATTGTAGTTAATTTAGTGATACCAGATCACAAAAGATTAAATTAACAGTCCCTTGTAACTGAAAGTACGTTATTCACGACCTAGATGGAAATGAACTACCCATCGTGAAAGGTTGAAGTGTAAGGCTCAGATTGACTTGTCTTGACCAAGAGATTACACTAGTGCATGACTGATGCACTGAATAGAACCTACAGGAGGATAAATTCTTCAGAACTGAACAAGGAAGAATTAGACCTCAGTGGTTCGTTATTTCTTAATCTTCGTCCCTTAAATAGGATAACGTGGGATTGGTAACTATTGCTTTGACTTATCATGGGTAGCGAATCAGAGAGATTCAATACTTTTTATCTTGGGCAATATTATTAGTCACATGTGATTGCTAAGATTTAATACGAAGAATCGTGTGCAAGTACGCTTGTTCGATTTTCCCCTTGGGAGGTTCATAAGCTTTATCATACCAAATCTTGCAAGTGGAATTAGTTTCCGGTATGGATAATAATGTTGAACCGTTCCTTGACCAAGGACAAAAGATATTAATTAACGGAAAACTATTTCAGTGGCTTGAATTAATTAATGGGCTAGATAATCTTAAACACGGGAAATAATGACCGGGAGCCATATTGACTGTAATATGGGTTAAGATGGATAGTGCAATATTAATTATGTAGTGGGATTAATTGATATTTATGGGCTTGAATTATATTGTGGCTCAATATTAGATATTCAAGGTCCATTAGAAGGTCCAATCTTAATTCTCCTAAAGGCCCCCTGAGTAGCCCAACATATAGTCCATTAACTGAAAAGGTGATTAAAATAAAATAAATAAATGTTGCTTATTTTTCCAATAATATTTCAAAATTATGGATAAAGTTGGGAGAAAGATTTTCTTTGAATTTTGTTATGGAATGAAGGTATGTATTCTTGGAATACAAGATTATCTCATTAAATTCAAGAAATCTCCCACTTGGTTATTCATAATGATATTTTCGAAAATTTTGAAATATAGTGGGCAAGAAAGATTTTCTTGATTTTCTTGAAAAGATATTATGGAAGATATGTATTTCTTGAAATACAAGAATATCTCATAAATTCAAGAAGATCCAAATCTTGGAATCTTGATCATCTATTTTTTCGAAAAATCCATATATATAGAGTAGGTGGGATTTTTGTGGAATATTATGGGAAAAATAATATAGGGGATATATTCAAGATTTCTTGGAGATCAAGAAAAGATTTTCCCACATCATATTTTGCCAAAAATTTCGTTCACCCTAGTCTCTATAAATAGGGGATGATTCTTTCTTTCCCAAGTACAATTCCATGTGCTGGAAAAATTAGTAAATCCACAAAGGTGGTGCAACATATTTATTTTTCTTTTGTTAAATCGTTCACAAGAATCCTTCCACCGGATAGTCGAACGAGGACTAAGGGAATACTTGGGAAGTCCTTATGGTTAGTCTAATCAGCCATACCGTTGCCATCCCAAGAGGTACGTTCACGTAAACTCGTAGAATTCCGCATGTGTAGGTTTTACGTGACTTATTATATGCATGATATGTTGTTGGATTATTATTTGAATTAATATAGGATTAATTCATGCTAGTAATAATTAAATAATTAAATTTGTATTTAAATATTCACCCCGAATAGATATGTGCAACTTATTCCCCAACAACGATACCACAAGCAATAATAATAAGTAATATCACAAACAATAATCATCAATACCACAAGTAATCATCAACAATAATCAACAATACCACAATTACGTCAATCAATAGAATACCATGGAAGGAAAAGAAAAATATTATCCAAGAAATCGTAGCCACTCAGCCAAAAAGGGGGCGTTGGTTCTCTTAATTTGTATTAATCCAAAATTATAACACTTTAACTAAAAGTGTGGTTGATATTTTGGAAGTTACAACGTCTAAAAAACTCTGAAAAGCCATAAATTTAGACCTCAAAATGAAAAATCATATTTATTCAGAAAATGAAAAATTCAAAATATTCCTCCAAAGTGAATCAACTTACACACATAACAATATATACAACTTGCTAAAAATGAAAAAAAATCAAATTTCAATCTCTCACGACCATAGGTGGTGGAGGCGGAGGTGGTTGACGGTTCTTAATTGGAGCCCATGGAGGTTGATTGAGTGGTGGAAGAACTGTTAGAATTTAGAGGCACGTAAACACGTAATACATGACAGCAAAAATAAACAGTTCACCAACAACGAACACGTAATTGCATAATTGAATAGGTATAAACATAAAGAGAAACCTTACAGTAAACCGTACACATATTTCTCTACTATGATATCCACATAATCCCCATTCACGGACTTGCACAGATTTGCCAGCGTTGAATCTGAGACGGAATTTGCTAGGAAAATTCCTATTCTAGATTTTATGGAGAAAATATGAATCCTTGTATTATGAATTTCCAAGAGCTCATATATATATATAGGGGAGACCCAGCTTAAATCTTAAGCTAACCTGATTAGGAAATAAAATCCCTAATCTTATAAAATAAATCTCTCAGATTTATTTCCCAAATATAAAATCTCTACGAATTTAATTCTCATGTATATCGAATCTCTACAGATTTGATTCCTTATATATTAAATCCTATAATAATATTCCATATATTATTATTGGGAATCCTATTTAATTAAATCAAATTTAATTAAATATTATTAATAATTAATTCCAAATTAATCTATTATTAATTAATTCTCCATAAATTAAATATTAAATCCAATTTAACATTTAATTAACCAACTATAACCCGTAAGAGGGAACTACTTGTGTGACCCATAGGCCCTCATATATCGAGCGATTAGTCAAACTAACGGTCTTAATTGAACCCTAGACAATATATCAGACATTCTCAATATGAGGTACGTTGCGAGAAACATGCAACTACCTATAACTGAAACATGGGTTATTACGATTTCCTCATTTCATCCGCAAATACTCGATTAAGTCTTGAGCATGATGAAGTGTCTATTCAAATAACTTAATCATATTATCTCTAATCACTAATTGATCATGTATGTCACACTTAGCCACAAAGTCTAAGTTGACGTGCATCAACCGATGACTTAGATCCAATTATGATGAGAATATGAGTATTCTCTCTAAATCCACATTGAGGAATGAATCATATTCTTGGCTCAACTACCACCGCACACGCACTTCGTGATGAACCCAATCCAAGCCATATCTACCCATGGAAGGGTGCAAGCGTCGGTCATGATCAAAGTTTATCACTCCACACATGTCGTGCGTATTGATCTCAAGTCAAAGGAGTATCGCATCGCTCCCACTAACCGAGACACCCGTAGAAACATATTGTGGACTTACGTCAAACGGTTTCTCGGAAGGGTATACCAATACCCTCTAAGGTATTTGTGCATCCATAATGAGATACCTAGTACCTTGTAGGAAGTGAGATCTTACTACACTCTCTAAGAGTATGATGTAGATCGCACATCAATCTCAATTGCATCATCAATATCCCATTCTTGATAATCCTTGATCGGGGCCATTTGAGAATCATGCTTAAGTCATCTAAGTTCTCACAACCTCAATGACAGCAATGACTCATGGGAACACCTGCATGAATAAATACAAACAATCAAACATCGTATTCAAACAAGTGTATTGTCATACATTAATATTAAATGAACTATAATATTAAATCAAACTGAATATCATAGAGTATTATGTCCTAACAATAGATTGTCTCTAGGACACTAACACTAACAATCTCCCACTTGGACTAGAGTCAATCACCTACATGTCTAACCTCTAGACCATCAAATGTCTAGTGTGTACATGAACACTCAGTGTTTTGGTGAAAGGATCTGTCAAATTAAATATGTGGGAATACGTTCTTCTAATTCTCTTATCGTTATGGTCTCTCAGATCAAATGATAAGCCTGGGTACATGCTAGCTTCTGTTGTTGATCTCAGTTCCTTTGCTTGTGCAATCGCACCAGCGTTGTCTCAATACTTCTTTATTAGACAACTGACACTCGGAACTACCCCTAGTTCTCTTAAGAACTATAAAATCCAGACGGCCTCCATGAGTCTTCTGACACAGCAATGTACTCAGCTTCGGTTGTTGAATCTGCGGTCTTGTCTCTTGCTTAGATCTATTCCAACAGACCTCCCCACCATTGAGAGTGAAACATAACCTGACTATGATTTGTAATCATCACAGTCGGATTGGAAACTTGCGTCAGCCTAACCAGTTACTACTAGTTTTGACTGCCCATCGTAGACAAAAAACACACTCTTTAGTTCATCTAAGATAATTTAGAATGGTCTTGACAGAAATCCAGTGAGAGTCACTCGGATTCTGTTGGTATCTACTAGTGATGCTGACATCGTAGGTCCACATCGGGCCTATTGCAAGCCATGACATACATGATTGACCCAATTGCAGATGCATATGGGACATTGTTCATGTGCTTGATATCAACTTCACTAGAAGGACAATCCTTTTTTGACAGCTTTATCCCATGATTTGCCGGTAGAGACCCTCTCTTAGAGTTCTACATCGCAGAACGCTTCAACACCTTATCTACATAGGTGGACTGTGATAGCCCCAACATCCTCTTGGATCTATCCCTGTGGATCATGATCTCTAGGATGTAGCAGGCTTGACCAAGACCCTTCATCATGAAGGTCTTTAACAATCAATCTTTAACGGACTGCATTAACGGGATATTATTTCCCAAAATCAATATGTCATCGACATATATGATTATGAAGATAATGTTCTTCCCGTTGCATTTACGATAAACGCAAGGATCTTCCGAATTTCTGATGAAGTCAAAAGACTTGATAACTTCATCAAATCGAATATTCTAATTCCTAGAAGCTTGCTTCAATCCATAGATGGATCTCTTTAGCTTGCATACTAGATTTAGAATTTGGCTTAGATATAAAAACTTCTGGTTGAGTCATAAACACTTCCTTATCAATGTTTCCATTGAGGAAAGCTGACATCCATCTGTCAAATCTCATAATCATAGTGTGCTGCTATCGCAAGTAAAATTTGAATGGACTTGATCTTTGCAACTGGTGAGAAGGTCTCATCATAGTCAATGTCTTCGCGTTGACTATAACCCTTCGCCACTAACCTAGCTTTTTAGGTTTGTAATTTGCCATTTGCATCAGTCTTATGCTTGAAGACCCATTTGCAACCTATGGGTCTAACCCCTTGTTGGGATATTTTAGTTTTGATGAATTATGCCAAAACATTATCAACTTGTGTTATTAAAGCTAATTTACAGATAACAAGTTGAGGGGGAACGAAAGAACAAGTTGAGGAGGAACTCACGTAAATCGTAGTAGATGATCGAGATCGACGAGGTCATAGCATTTAGACCGACGAGATCGAGATGAAGTTAGATGAGTTCCGAGTTAACCCGATGAGATGTGCAAAATCGTAAGAGAAGAAAAGCTAAGACCGGTGATCGTAAGATCGATGACTGTAACAGCACGATCGGATGATCGAAGAACAAGCGAGCCGATATGGTGATCGGAAGAGCGCATAAGCCGATCAAAAAGAAACCGACCGTAAGATCGTAAGAGAAGGTTGCAGATCGTAAGAGCGGCAGATGAGATCGACGAGATCGACGTGATCGAGATCGATATGAAGATGAGCAGATGATCAAGATCGACGTGATTGAGGTCGATGTGCTAAACCGATATGCTAAACCTAATGTAATCGACTCGATGCTATCCCGAGATATTGATCCGAAGAAGTGTTGATCGATCGAGTTGATCGGATCGGGCAAAGAAGAAATCGATAGCTCGAGTCAAAGTAACTCGAAGGTCGGGATGTTCAATTCAGAGAATCGAACTCGGTCACTCGAAAGTGTCAAGATGCCCGATCGCATAAGGTCCGCAGAAGAAGAAGTCTGTTGAATCAAGTATCCCGAGGCTCGGATGAGAATCGAGACTCGGATAAACTCAAGACTCAGATAGAATCAAGACTCAAGATGTCTCTCAAGACACCGAGACTCAGAGAGAATCTGAATGATTCCAAGGCGAGGAATCTCGAGGAATATAGCCGATTAGAATCACCGACGTGGACCAATGAGAGGAAGACAATCAACTGAAGAAGTCATTGTATTTATTACAAGAATAGTATGGATTTGAATGTGATTCTCTCCAACGGTAACATTCAAATCCACACTATAAATACAAAGTCTTTCATCATTCTAATGGGTGGATGCGTGGAGATTATAGCACGAGATGCTACAGAGCCAAAGAGAGTTATACCCAAAGCATTCCCACCCTATAACACAAGTCTGTAGATATACAAATATGTTCAAGAGTGTTCTAGAACCCAATCTAAGCAACCCACGATGTATCCTAAGCTTAGAGAGATTTTCCCAACCTTAGCATTGAGGCTAAACAAATGTAAGGGAAAATCTTAACCTAGTTGGAAACCAAACAAACCTTATCCAAATCAGTCGGTTAAGTTTGTAGGTGAGTGTGAACTCGGTAAACATCTAGCAATCCCGAAAGGGAGGGTAGGCAATCTCGAGTGAGGGTGATAAGTCCCGTTGGAGTGTGAACTCGGTAAACATCTGTAGGCAATCCCGTGGAGGGTGATAAGTTCTGAGGCGAACCCGAGAAGGTGATAAGTCCAGTTGGAAGGAATTTCCCTAGGAACAGGGAGAGTGGATGTAGGAGCTTGAGCCTCCGAAACACTATACTTTGTTGTGTTCTTTATTGCTTTATGTTCTTATATTGTCATATGCATTCGATTATAAGCAAAACACAACATATGAGCTTAAAACACAAAAATCTGTAATCACCATTCCTTCTCCCCTATTTTTTATATGCATCGCAATTCATGTTTGCTTCCGCACGCGCAAAATGGGTTTTCCCACCGGGACCATCACCCCTTTAGACAACTCAACCAAGTCCCAGACTTGATTGGTGTACATCGAGTCCATCTCGAATTTCATGGCTTCATGCAACTTCACTGAATCAATATTTGATATTGCTTCAGAGTAAATATTAGGATCGTCCTTATCCGGTATGTCCACATTAACCAGTTCCTCCAAGAGGTAATCGTATCTAATGGGCAGATTATGATTCATAATTGACTTACGGGGCTGTGATTGTGCGGGCTGTACATTCTGATCGTGAAAATTTTGTGGTGCATCGATTTCATCAATGTCCGGAGAGTCCTCAAGAGCTACACTTTTAGATGCCTCTTGGGCGGGAGTTTGAAGTATGTTGTTCTCTTTCAGCCCACTTGGAAGTTGTTACACTGGCAAGCTTACTCCAATTACGCTCCTACTAGCTGAGAGACGATCACCTAGTGAAAGACTCCCACCGTAAAAGTCGCTGAATGCTCCCACTGATTCCTTGTTATGTTATTTTGACAAGATATCAGTCTCTTTGTTAAATTTTGGTTCTTGAATTTCTTCAAGTTCTATCATCTTACGGCCTTGTTCCTTAAAGACATAATTATCTTCAAGAAAGTTGGCCTGCCTAGAAACAATCACTGTTTGTTTCTCAGGTAGATAGAAATAATATCCTCTTGTTTCCTTAGGATATCCCACAAAATAACCATTTTCACCTTTGGATTCCAACTTGTCAGTTAGCATCCTTTTCACAAACGCGGGCAACCCCACGTCTTGATATGTGAGAAAGTTGGTTTCTTACCACACCATAGTTCATATAGCGTATGCTCAACTGATTTAGATGGAATCCTATTCAGAATGTAAATTGAGGTTTGTAACGCGTATCCCCATAAGAATGTCGGAAGAGAGAAAAAGCTCATCATGGACCTTACCATGTTTAACAAGGTTCGATTTCTCCTTTCGGACACACCGTTCATCTGAGGTGTTCCGAGAGGAGTCCATTGTGATTGGATTCCATGCAACTTCAAGTAATCAGTGAATTCATGGCTAAGGTATTCACCTCCTCGATCCAATCGAAGAGTCTTGATACTCTTAACAAGTTGCTTCTCTACTTCAGCTTTATACTCTTTGAATTTCTCAAAAGATTCGAATTTGTGTTTCATAAGATACACGTATCCATATCTCGAGAAATCATCAGTAAAAGTGATGAAGTTCTTTAGGCAATGGTCCACATACATTACATTGGTCCACATACATTACTGTGGATCAACTCTAGAACTTCTTTGGCACGAACCCCTTTCCCAGAAAATGGTTTGTTGATCATTTTCCCTTGAGACAAGATTCACAATTACCATAAGACTCAAAGTCAAATGGGGTTAAGTAGTCTAACTTTCTTAACCTTGCAATTCTTTTCTCGTTTGCATGACCAAGTCTCCAATGCCACAAGTAAGTTGGGTTTTTATGATTACTAAGTTTGAGTCTTTTATTTTATATATTAAGAACATTATATCCACAATTCAACATTATAAACCATTCAATAAAGGGGCATTCCCACAAACCACACCATTAAGCGTAAATAACAATTATTATTTGCAAAATGGAAGGAAAAATCCCTCAATGTCTAACATAGGAACGTAAATAATGTTACGGGTAATAGAAGGAACACAATAACAATTATTCTGTTCTAATATAAAATCAGAGGGTAAGTCTAAGTCCCCACGCATTCAGTAGCAATTCTTGCTCCATTTTCACTTGTAAGACGACTTCACCCGGCCTAATTTCCCTAAGACACATGAGTCCCTTCACATTCGTACAAACGTGAGAGCCACATCCAGTATCTAATACCAAGCAGTTAGCGTTATTAGTGGACATGTTTACCTTAATAACAAACATACATGTTCTAGTGCTAGAAGCACCCAAAGGCCTTCTTTTTCAAAGAACGAGAACCTTACAGTCCTTCTTCCGGTGCCCTCTTCTACTTACAGTAGAGGCTCACATCCTTGTCTACCCCCTCCTTCTTTTGAACACCATCTTAGTGATAGTGAACTCAAAAAGTCTTGAGCACGTTGTGAAGTCCAGGCATGGTTGCATCCATCTTATTCATATTGTTGTTCACAATGAAGTTGAAATATGAATCCGGGAGCGACTAGAGGATAGCGTAAATGAAAATCGTTGGTCCTTTAGCTCAATGCCTAAATTACCAAGTTTCTCAATTAGGCCTATCATCATTAGCACATGATGTTAAATCTTCTCTTCTTTAGCTAACCGGCATCTGAACAGATCTCTCATCACTTCATAAATCTCAGAATGAGATTCAGAATCAAGAGATCCTTCAGATGCTTGAGCATCTAGAAGGGACCCATTTTCTCACGTTGCCTATATATATTGGGAGTCATGCCGAACAACATCACACACTGAGCCTGGAAAGCATCATCTTGATTTTTTTTTGAGTTGCTACGTCAAACGTGGCTGCCTCAGGGAACCAGATTCATGGGTAACCGAGATTGGCGTGTCCAACACATACTCAATCTTTTCTTGCCTTAGCACCAAATGCACGTTTCGGTGCCAGTCCAGAAAATTTGACCTAGCTAATTTGTTTATTTCCAAAATATATCTCAATAACAGTTATACATTTCAACTAACCAAGAGAAATATAATAAAACGGGAATTAAACACATAATTCCTATGATCAATATTCAGCAATCAAAATAAACATGACATTTCTTTTGTGTTTATTTTGTCTCCATTATTTTCACATACTCAACGACCTCATCGGAAGAGTACGAATTTATATCAAATATAAATTGTAATGGACTAGGATCCACATTCCTGCTATTATAATATCTGCTTGGGCTGATTACTATAATAGCAGAACTGGTAGGTCCCTAAACCAATTACATAACTGCAATTCCTAGTTGATTGAACCTAGTTCAATCGGATGCCCCTTGACTTTCGTTTCCCTGCTTGGGCTGGTGAAAAAAAGTCAAGTTGATTTACAACCATCAAGAGGCTACACTTCGTGTCCCTATAAAAGTCCCGTTAGATGTAGATCCGAGTAAAAGACTTGGGCCTTAAATACTCATTGGAACGAAATCTCCGGTTTACTTGTAATTTGATGGAAGACATCGTTCAATTTAATGAAATCATATTTTAGTGATGAACGTTTTAAAGGTGAGGTATTAATTGCTTAATCGAGATCCAACATGTTAATCTACATCATATTTGAGCACTTATTGGATGCCGCCTACCCAAACATGACATTATATGGGCTAACACTTATATGGGCGCCGTCAACCCAAACAATTAATACGGTCCAACAATTATTGGGCGCCGCCTACCCAAACAATTATAATGCGGACGTAAAAAGCGTTAACAGAATATAAAACACGTTAACCAAGTGAGAATTAATAACACATTTAATCCTTTAAACCATAATTTTAAAATTAAGTTTAATAATAAAATTCATTATTAATATCTTGACCTTAAGTAATCCAATTAATTAAGTCTGTCACTAGTCCAACTAATACGTTTTTGGTCCAACCATGATTCATTTTTAAAATAGACTTTATAAATTTTCCAAAATTAAATCTTAATTTATTTTATTGTTAAGGGGGGCTCAGGTGCAATTTCTAAATTAGCACGGGAGGGCCTGTCTCAAATCGAATTTGCAAAACAACCCTCCCACATCATCACCCATCCAAATCAGATCCAATCTGAACAATTCGAGCAACCCGAAATTTCCAAACCCCAAAATCCAAATTGTTTTTTCAATTTCAACAATCGAAGAACAAAAAAGCAAGAAACCATCCAGAATAGGGTCAAGAGATGGCGGCGAGAAACAGGGGTAAACGGACGAAACTATGCGAAGCAAATCGCCGCCACACAAGGCGACGCGAAACTGAATCGATGCTGCTTCGTGAGACCCGTTTTAGCTTGCAAACGCGGCGAATCGCCGCCGCTATTCTCGAATGCGGGTGATGTCACCGCACCATTTCACACGTACAGGTGAGTCGTCGCCGTCATCCAGTGCAATCGATCGATTAATCACTCCAAGTAAAAGATCGAAGCAATCGAGCCACCACGGCTGCAAGCCCTAGAAGTGGAGCAACCTGCCGAAGACGATGACGGCGAACCGCCACCGCTCGCGAGCCAGAACCACATCGCGGATGCTATAGGCGAGGGCGAACGAATGGGAACAGACGCGCCGCCGTCGCACTGAGGCGAGCGGGTCCACGCGGCCGTCTCCGCCCCTAGCCGAGCGGCGCATGGTGTAGAGGGATGCGATTTGGGGGTTTCGAAAACCCTAAATCAAAACGACTCAGCAAGGAAGATGAAGTGAGGGGCCAAGATAAGTGGGTGATTTTATCAAATAAAGCCATCCACAAATACCTAGATACATCAATCCGTATACCCCCACACAATTAAACAAGCAATTCAGTGGTGCGGTTGACGTCAAACTCGGCCGCACCAATCACATATATTGAAAGAAAAAAAAATCTTTTTAATACAAATCAATTAGCAATTAAATCAAGAGCTTGAAGCTTTGATACCACTGTTGGAATTTAGAGGCACGTAAACACATAATACATGCGCAGCGAAAATAAACAGTTCACCAACAACGAACATGTAATTGCATAATTGAATACATATAAACATAAAGAGAAACCTTACAGTAAACCGTACGCATATTTCTCTACTATGGTATCCACGTAATCCCCGTTCACGGACTTTCACATATTTGTCAGCGTTGAATCTGAGACGGAATTTGCTAGCAAAATTCCTATTCTAGATTTTATGGAGAAAATATGAATCCTTGTATTATGAATTCCCAAGAGCTCATATATATATATATATATATATATATATATATATATATATATAGGGGAGGCCCAACTTAAATCATAAGCTAACCTGATTAGGAAATAAAATCCCTAATCTTATAAAATAAATCTCTCATATTTATTTCCCAAATATAAAATCTCTACGAATTTAATTCTCATGTATATCGAATCTCTACAGATTTGATTCCATATATATTAAATCCTATAATAATATTCCATATATTATTATTGGGAATCCTATTTAATTAAATCCAATTTAATTAAACATTAATAATAATTAATTCTAAATTAATCTATTATTAATTAATTCTCCATAAATTAAATATTAAATCTAATTTAACATTTAATCAACCAACTATAATCCGTAAGAGGGAACTACTTGTTGTGTGACCCATAGGCCCTCATATATCGAGTGATTAGTCAAACTAACGATCTTAATTGAACCCTAGACAATAAATCAGACATTCTCAATATATGAGGTACGTTGCGAGAAACGTGCAACTACCTGTAACTGAAACATGGGCTATTACGATGTCCTCCTTTCATTTGCGAATACTCGATTAAGTCTTGAACATGATGAAGTGTCTATTCAAATAACTTAATCATATTATCTCTAATCACTAATTGATCATGTATGTCACACTTAACCACAAAGTCTAAGTTGATGTGCATCAGCCGATGACTTAGATCCAATTATGATGAGAATATGAGTATTCTCTCTAAATTCACATTGAGGAATGAATCATATCCTTGACTCAACTACCACGCACATGCACTTCGTGATGAACCTAATCCAAGTCATATCTACCCATGGAAGGGTGCAAGCGTCGGTCATGGTCAAAGTTCATCACTCCACACATGTCGTGCGTATTGACCTCAAGTCAAAGGAGTATCGCATCGTATCACTAACCAAGACACCCATAGACACATATGTTGGGAAATTTAGAGTTTTGATGAAAGTTCCAAAAACACATGTAATAGGACCAGTCAGACCTGTTAGCTGACTGATGTTTTTATTACCGCTTATAGGATACCAGTTGATAATTATTGTATAGAACAACTGATGTAGAAGATAGGTCACATATTGAGGGGGAATCTCAATATGTATAGGTCAGTTCTGAAGATATGAAGAACAGCTGATATCCGACAGGCCAGAAGGCAAGAGAAGAATAGAAGATCAGATCGATCTGATAAAGTCAGATATCTCAGCTGAAGTCATGAAGATCATACCAGAAGACCTAGATCAGCCGAGTCTGCTAGTTGAAGCTAAGACAACTGGCACCAGAAGACTCCATCAGGTAGACTGATCAGTTTTGACTGATCAGGTCAGCTCACCAGGTGAAAACTGATGTTTCACCTAATCATACGTCGATGATCTGAACAAGAAGAATGTCAAGCTTAGTTGGTAAAACAACACTGAAAAGTGCTTCTGTTAACCAATAAGAACGAGACACGTATGATCGGAGCCGGCAATTACGGGATGTGGTGCTGCTTTCTCTAACGGCTATAAAAGACACTATTCACGCTTTCGGCCATGCCGTTCCTGAAGCACGTCACATCAATCCTGCAAGTCTACCAAATATAGCCTGAAATTCGAATTGCTCTCCAACGGCTCTTTGATTTCAAGGTCTATAAATATGGGATTACACTTCAGAGTGAATATACGGAAACACTGAAACGATCAAGAAGCTCAAGCTATAATCAGATTTCCGCACGAAGAACACGAACTTGAAGTTTATTTTATAAATGTTCATCCCATAAGTTTAAGCATAGAAATCTTTTCATCTAGCTGATAGGCTACTTAAAAACTAGAAAATATTTCATAGTTGGAACCAAAACAATCTTACCCAAACCCAAGTTAGGTTAAGTTGTTTAACAAGATTTCAGACTAGGGTTTCTAGTTCTGATTTCTGGGATCGGTTAAGTGAGAACTCTTTAAATATCTGTTGGTGTACTGTGTTGGACTAACACAAAAATCTAAGTCCAGTTGGTTTAGTTGGTGCCCCTTGTGATAGGGAAGAGTGGACGTAGGACTGGTTTGTCCGAACCACTATAAATCTTGTGTGCTTTTACCTGCTTTGATTAATTGCTTTACACAATCGCACTCAACTTAATTAAAGCTGCATACATATTCTAAGTTAAGATCAGCTTGCACCAAGCTTCTGATCTGATCAGTTTGACACTTTGGTCAACTGGTTGAAAGACTGACTTTGGAATCTGATTTATTAAAACTGGTTTTTCACACGGGTAAAACTTAGCTTCCGCACAATCAGTTAAACTGATAGTTACCGAACTGATCTGCCTTCAGGCGATTAGTAAGTTGGTTATCAGTCCAAACTGATCCACTTGCACTCTGATCAGGCTAACTGCCATCACACCTGATCTGCACCAAAAAGTTTTCAGAAGTCTATTCACCCCTCCCCTCTAGACTTCTGCCCTCACAAAACCCGTTCGGGACCTACAAGACACATATTGTGAACTTACATCAAACGGTTTCTTGGATGGGTATACCAATACCCTCTAAGGTATTTGTGCATCCATCATGAGATACCTAGTATCTCATTGTGAGTGAGGTCTTACTACACTCTCTAAGAGTATGATGCAGATCACACACCAATCTCAATTGCATCATCAATATCCCATTTTTGTTGATCCTTGATCGGGGTCATTTGAGAATCATGCTTAAGTCATCTGAGTTCTCACAACCTCAATGACAACAATAACTCATGGGAACACTTGCATGAATAAATGCAAACAATCAAACATAGTTTTCAAACAAGTGTATTGCCATACATTAATATTAAATGAACTATAATATTAAATCAAATTGAATATCATCGAATATTATGTCCTTACAATAGATTGTCTCTAGGACACTAACACTAACAAGAATCCTACAAAACTTTAATCCCTATCCTTTCTCCTTAGAATCCTAATATAAAATTGAGGGCCCGCTTGGTATGACTAGAGAATGGTAATGGTAATGAGTATCATTGAGGGGTCAATCACTAAGATTTATTGATTGCATTGTTATTGCTTGGTTAGAACATGAACAATGAGTATCATGTGAGGTGGGTTGAGTGAGTGAGGGTAATCAATTGCTTACTTCTATTCTCATTACTTATGTATCAAAACTATCAAGTAACATCAATAGAAGTGATTTTCATTACCAACTTCCATTACCCCCAACCAAACTGGCCCTGAATTAAAACAAAGAATGGGTTTGAGAAGAAGATTACTGAAAACTAGAATAGATGGAGGCGAGAAGATAAATGAAAAAAAAAAGGAATTGAGAGCTAGACAAGAATCACGGAGAGAGATAGAGAGAGCGAAGAGCATGAAAAGACAAATACGGATCCATATCTTTTTATTGTGTCAAATTGGATTCATTTGCATGGATTTTAAGTCTGTGCAACTACTGCATCCAAATATTTACCTTAAAATTACTTATAAATATACATATTATATAAGTAAATATAATAAAATCAATATATAATATAAATAAAATCCTCGCGGGCAAAAGGGTATCAAGTATGATACTATCCTGCCCCCTTCTCCAAATGGGGAACAAATTCTCCCAATTCTCGGCCCCATGGAGAAAGAAATTGAGATTTCCCGCCCCGTTCAGAATACAAGAAACGCGTATTCTCCGTCCCAGACTTCCCGTGTCAAGCCGTGATTGTTTTCACAGTTTTTCTTTATTTTGATTGGAGTACATGGAGTGTGCCAAACAAAGTCAGCCCTGGGGCGGCGCCGCCCGAGCCGTCGCACATGACTCCATTCCGGCCGAGGGCCCCATTTTTTATTTTTTTTAATATATAATGAGAATATTTTAGCAAAGCATTGATGTCTGAGATGGATCTGTAGATGGATGCTCGACCATCCTGTATAGGAGGTTGCGTGTTCGATTTTTTGCTTTAACCTCAATTTTTAATTCCTTTTTTCTTTTTCCTCTAATTACTTTTCCAATCTTTTAATTTTCTTCTTTCTTTTTCCTCTCTTCTAAATTACTTTTTAAATTTTTTATATCTAATTGTATGTATATGTGCTTTCAAGAAAAATATATAATTGTATAATTAGTCACATGCTATTTCAAATTTTCTATATATAAAATTATATACTTTATTGTTTTAATTTTTCTATAACATGTTATTTCATTATGGTACATTTCATTTATTTGATTAATTAAAATAATGGTCTTTTTATTAAGAATTACGTATTTTTTATTGTATGATATACGACAAAGGCCTAATCTTTTCTGCTGCATTAGGCCCTTTATATCGTAGGACCGACCCTGATACCAAGAGTTGGTTAAGAGAATATCCCGACAACTCTGTCCTGTTGGGTTATACTGGAAAGTATGTTTTTACTTTGTATAATTAAACTGATTTTTTGTCTTATTTACTTAAATAAATTATTTATCACTTATGCTTTAAATATCATTGAATGTTACATATATTTACTGCATAATTGTTCAATAAACAGTACGTGTTACATTGTAGTTAATTTAGTGATACCAGATCACAGAAGATTAAATTAACAGTCCCTTGTAACTAAAAGTACGTTGTTCACGAACTAGATGGAAATGAACAATCCATAGTGAAAGGTTGAAGTGTAAGGCTCAGATTGACTTGTCTTGACCAAGAGATTACACTAGTGCATGACTGATGCACTGAATAGGACCTACAGGAGGATAAATTCTTCAGCACTGAATCAGGAAGAATTAGACCTCAGTGGTTCGTTATTTCTTAATCTTCGTCCCTTAAATAGGATCGTGTGTGGTTAGCAATTATTGCTTTGACTTATGACGGGTAGAGAATCAATGAGATTCAATACTTTATATCTTGGGCAATATTACTGGTCACATGCGGTTGCTAAGATTTAATACGAAGAATCGTGTGCGAGTACGCTTGTTTGATTTGTCCCCTGGGAGGTTCATAAGATTTATCATGTCAAATCTTGCAAGTGAAATTAGTTTCCGGTATGGACAATAATGTTGAACCGTTCCTTGACCAAAGACAAAAGATATTAATTAATGGGAAGTTATTTCAGTGACTTGAATTAATTAATGGGCTAGATAATCTTAAACACGGGAAATAATAACCGGGAGCCATATTAACAGTAATATGGGTTAAGATGGATAATGCAATATTAATTATGTAGTGAGATTAATTAATATTTATAGCTTGAATAATATTGTGGCTCAATATTAGATAGTCAAAGTCCATTAGAAGGTTCAATCTTAATTCTCCTAAAGGCCCCTCAAGTAGCCCAAACATAATGTCCAATAACTGAAAAAGGTGTTTAAAATAAAATAAAATATGGTTGCCTATTTTTCCTAAAAGTTTCGAAAATAATAAATAAAAGAGGGAGAAAGATTTTTCTTGAATTTTGTTATGGAATATAGATAAGTATTCTTGGAATACAATATTATCTCATTAAATTCAAGAAATCTCTCACTTGGTTATTTATTAAGCATATTTCGAAAATTTTGAATAAATAAGGAGAGGAAAGATTTTCTTGATTTCCTTGGAAAGATATTATGAAAGATATGTATTCTTGGAATACAAGAATATCTCATAAATTCAAGAAGACCCAAATCTTGGATTCTTACTCCTTATTATTTTCGAAAATACAATAACAAGAGGAGTTGAGATTTTTGTGGAATATTTTAAATATGGAAAAAAAATATTGGATATATTCAAGATTTCTTGTAGATCAAGAAAAAGATTTCCCCATCTTATTTTCACTCCAAAAATTCGACCAACCCTATATCTATAAATAGGGGATGAGTGTTTCATCCCCAGAGTAATTTTCATGTGTTGGAAAAATTAGAAATCCACAAAGGTGGTGCAACATAATTTTATTTTTCCTTTTGTTAAATTGTTCGCGAGTTCCTACCACCAGATTGTTGAACAAGGATAAGGGAATACTTGAGAAGACATTTTGGTGTGTTCGTGTGAACGAGATCCATCTTCTCAACGGTTGTCACTCCGAGAGGTTAGTTCACGTAAACCCGTAGTAATTCCGCATGCGTAGGATTTATGTGAACAGTTTATATGCATGATTGATTGTTGAATTATTATTTGAATTAATATAGGATTAATTCATGCTAGTAATAATTGTTAGAATTAAATTTGTATTTAAATATTCATCCCGAATAAATCCGGGCAATTAATTGCCCAACATGTCCACACTAATACATCACATAAGGCTAATTCAAAAAAAAAAAATCAGGCCTGGTATACCTCTTTCTATAAAGTATAAAAGATAAATTCTAGTGCAATCCAAATCACATTTGGTAACACTAACACCGGAGCTCCAGTCTCAACTAACCAAAAAAAGTTAAACTTTAAACCCACTTTTAAATGATAAATTGCAATTTGATGATCCTGATATGATCCTAATTCACAAGAGATCATGATCTATTTAAACATTTTTGTGTGTGTCGAATGATCGTCGTTTAAAAGTGAATCGTTGCTCCTAAGTCCTGAGTATCATTCAAATTCCTAAGTTTTATCCGGAAAAGAGTGATTGATGAACTAAAAGCTAGAATTTGGTCATGGTTGAATGTCAAGGTGCCAGGTATGAGGAATTTTTCGTATTCAGACTGGCTTGTGAAACCCATAATGTGTTGTACGTAATGTAAAGTGTCTAAACTGTATGGCATGGTGAGGGTGAAAAAGGCGTAATGAGCATTTGTAAAATTGTTAGATGTTACGGGTTTAAGTACTCCTTATACTCTATATCAATACATACTTTTTTCTGATAAAGAAAAAATCCTAAGTTTTGTCCTCAATATAGATTAGATGCTTGATTGTCATTTTGAGATCCTTTCCAACATAATTGTTAGAATTGGTGAAATCAGTACATGATAACTGAAATGCATAGTATTTTGTCCGTCTCTCTTTTTGTGATTACTTTTTTTTCCTTTAATTTAGAAGAGAAAGATTAATTAGTCACATGTTATTTCAATTTTTCTAAATATAAAATTATATTCTTTATTGTTTTAATTTAACGAGTTTAAAAATAGTCACATATTATTTCATTATGTTACATTTAATTATTTAATTAATTAAAGTAATTGCCTTTTTATTAAGAATTACGTATTTTTTATTGTATCGACAAAGGTCTAATCTTTTTTGCCGCACCAGGCCCTTTATATCTTAGGACCGACCCTGATACCAAGAGTTGGTTAAGAGAATATCTCGGCAACTTTGTCCACACTAATACATCACGTAAGGAAAATTAAAAAAAAAAAAAAAATCAGGCCTGGTATACCTCTTTCACCGAATCATGTTTCGGTACAAAAAAATATGTACCGAACTTTCATTGTGTACCGAAATAGGCGATTCGGTACCAATTTGAATTTCGATACCAAAAAATATGTACCGAACTTTCATTGTGTACCGAAATATGTGATTCGATACCAATTAGGGGGTGGAGTGGAGTGGAGGTGGGGGGCTAGTGTCTTTATTAATGAGGTGAGTTTAAATATTTCATATTTTTTTTGTGTTGGTGGGCCAAGTGGGTAAAATAAATTTTTGTAATAAGGTTAATATGGTCTTTTTATGCAATAATGGGTAGAATAATTTTTTTATACTTTATGTGGATTAAATAAATTTTTGATGTGTGAAAGTGGGTATTTTAAATTTTCTCCCATTTTTATTTATGTATGGCCCACAATTATTGGCTTAAAAAACTCTGTTGGGTGAGTTTCTTGCAAATCACTTGATATTGATTTGGCATAAATATAACCAAGGGGCATATTAATATAAGTTTGCAATTCCCTATATCACTAATAGAGGGTTCATTTTGATTTTGATGATGTGTTATCTTGTGATTAATTTTAATGATGTATCATCTTGTGATTAATTTGAATGATGTGTTATTTTGAGATTAATTTGGATGAGTTATCACATTTTATTGTATTAATGTGTCATTTTTCTATTGGTTTGTAATTAATATGTGACATTCATATGACATTTTAATATGTAGTTTAATTAAAAAATTGCAATAACAAAGATTTGAACCTTACACTTCCTACATCATATTTATGCCTAATTGCACTAAACCCATTAAAATATAATTTAAATTGTATCTAAATCACCTAACTATTTTTTGTTGCACTAAACTACACAAACTATTATTTTATTACATTTAAACCACAAAACTAATTTTTCAAGCCAATTTTTATCCCGATTTTATTTATGTGCACCACACGTGATTTTTAAAAAGACATTTTAGTTAATTTTTATATATTAAGCACAATCTTTTTTTCTCACCCATACTACAGCTGATTTGCAAACTCTTTCTTCCTCAATTCTTGATTTTTTAATTCTAAAGAAAGATTAAAAAAAAACCCTCAAATTTAAGTTAGAGATTTGTGAATCATTTGCAGAATATGTAGAATTTAACACAATAATTTTATTCCAATAACTATTTAAGCAAGTATACTAATATAAACCCTAAATAATTATTAATTCATGTTTAGTGTATTTATGCACATAATTATATTTTTTATTGTTAAATATACTCCCTCCGTCCCAATCTTAATTGGACATACACTGTGTGCTCGGAGTTTAAGAAAAAAATATTTATTAGTATTTTAGGTGATAAAGTGATTAAGAGTTGAGGGTAATATTGGAAATTCAACTTTATTGAAGAGTATAATAATATTTATTAAATGTGATAAAGTGATAAAGTGTTAAGGGTAAGAGTGAGTGACATGTTGTAAATAAGTGTGTGTTTAAAGGGTGTGAGTTAAAGTGAATATTTCTATTTAAGGAAATGTCCAATTAAGATTGAGATGGACATAAACGGAATATGTCCAATTAAAATTAGAACGGAGGGGTATTATATATTATGAATATGTTTTTTTTTTTTAAAATCTGTGTAATACGCGGGCACGTACTAAACTAGTTTATACAAAAATCCAGTCATAAATTTGTAATATTTTACAATTTTGTAATCCAATTATAAAAATATGGAGTAATATACCTTTTTATCGATTACATCTTAAAATATAATTTAGATTGCAATCAATCAATTTCTTTTAAAATTACAATCGGAATTATACATGTTTAATTCACACTGATAAAAAGGTTATAATACAAGTTGGAAATTAATAAACATAACATAAAATAAATATATTTAGGGTAGATATAAATTTGTAACCTACACTGTAACATTTATCAATTTGTAATTTGTATAATTTTTTTCAGTGGATAAAAAAATACAGTATAAGTTGCAATCGAAAAAAAAAATGTACAGATTATAAATTGGTAAATTGTACCATCAAGTTGCAAATTTTATATTAACCCTTTTTTTATTTACAATAAAATCCACAATCATTATCTGTTGATGTGCATAAACTAGCTATCCTACAATTTGATTGTTGGGAAGTGGAGACTAATTCAGTGTGTATTGATATTGTGATTAATTATGTAGTAAAAAATTAAAAATTAATTCATGTTGAGAATTTAAGTGAGAGCCGGACAAAATACTATGCATTTCGGTTATCATGTACTGATGTCACCAATCTAACAATTATGTTGGAAAGGATCACAAAATAACAATCAAGCAACTAATCTATATTGAGGACAAAACTTAGGAATTTTTTAATTTTTTTTATCAGAAAAAAATATGTATTGATATAGAGTACAAGGAGTACTCAAACCCGTAACATCTAACAATTTTACAATTACTCACGCCTTTTCCACCGTCACCATGACATACAGTTTAGACACTTTACATTCCACAACACATTATGGGATTTCACAAGTCAATCCGAATACGAAAATTTCCTCATACCTGGCACCTTCACATTCAACCATGACCAAATTCTAGCTTTTAGTTCATCAATCACTTTTTCTGGGATAAAAACTTAGGAATTTGAATGATACTTAGGACTTAGGAGCATCGACTCACTTTCAAACGACAATCTTTCGACACACACAAAAATATATAATAGAGAGACGATCTCTTGTGAATTAGGATCACATCAGGATCATCGAATTGCAATTTATCATTTAAAAGTGAGTTTAAAGTTAACTTTTTGTTGGTTAGTTGAAATTGGAGCTCCAGTGTCAGTGTTACCAAATGTGATTTGGATTGCACAAGAATTTATCTTTTATACATCTTAGGGGAGAAAATTCAAAATACCCACTTTCACACATCAAAAATTTATTTTACCCACATGAAGTATAAAAAATTTATTCTACCCATTATTGCATAAAAATACCATATTAACCTTATTACAAAAAATTATTTTACCCACTTGGCCCACCAACAAAAAAAAAAAATGAAATATTTAAATTCACCTCATTAATAAAGACACTAGCCCCCCACCCCCACCCTCTAATTGGTATCGAATCACCTATTTCGGTACATAACGAAAGTTCGGTACATATTTTTTGGTACCGAAATTTAAATTGGTACCGAATCGCCTATTTCGGTACACAATGAAAGCTCGATACATATTTTTTTGTACCAATTCATGATTCGGTACCACTCGATACCTTTTTTTTTCCTAGTTTAAATGTAGAGTTACATACTAATTTTTTTCCCTATTTTTCTATATATATTTTTGGTACTACTCCCAAATTGGTACCTAATCAGGTTAAAAAATGCATAGTCACATAATAAAATAGGTAGAATAAATTTGTGAAGGGTATTTATGTCTCAAAAGTAAAAATGGATAGAATAATTTTTTTATAATTGAAAGTGGGTAAAATAAATTGTTCAATGTCGAAAGTGGGTATTTGACACAATTTTCACAATAAAAATCACATCAACAAAAAATAACAATACAGTTAAAGGTATAGATCCCAAGTAATTCAAAGACAAGATTCCGTTGCGATACAAACAAGACATAATTAGTTGCCCACCAACTGTTTGTCAAAATGCTGAACCAAGTTAAATTATCTCCATCATCAAACATGATCTTCCTCGTTCTTTCTCTATTCCTCCCCCTCTCTTCTTTCTCCTCATAACGAAACAACGAAAATCATCGAAAAGGCTGCCGCCCGGATCACTAGGAATACCATTCATTGGTCAAAGCCTGAGCCTTCTGTGGTCAATGAGATCAAACACTGCAGAGAAATGGATTGCAGATAGAGCCAAGAAATACGGCCCCGTTTCGAAGATGAGCCTGTTTGGAAAACCGACGGTGTTCATTCACGGTCTGGGCGCAAACAGGTTCATTTTCGCGAGCGGTGAGGGAAAACTGAGCAACCATCAGACAGAGTCTGTGAAGATGATTTTGGGGGAGAGGAGTTTGTTGGAACTTTCTGGAGACGATCATAAGCGGATTAGGTTCGCGCTTGCTTCGTTTCTGAAGCCGGATAGTTTGAAGAATTACATTGGGAAGATGGAGGAAGAGGTCAGGAGTCACCTTCAGATGCATTGGCAAGGCGAATCTCAAGTTACGGTACGTAAAGAGCCGATATTTTTACTGTATTCTTGGAGATTTGAGCTTAAATTTTGTTGTTCAAGCTCAACTTGATGCAAGTTTGATGATATCCACTCTGTGACTTGTGTAACATTATAAGGTTTTGTTGTAATTCAGTTAGCTTGAGAGCTACTTGAGTTGCTCGAGCTTGACTCGATTAAATTTTGGAGTTGGGGTTTGAGTAGTTAGGAGATTACAAGCCTAGTTTGTCTACCAACATCTTGGAGTCACTAAGTCTAATTTTGGACTTGAAAGAATATGGAGTAATTTTTGGCTAAGTCTTGTATGCATCCAAGTGCACCGAGAGCCGTGCAACTTGTTATACTGAAAGATACAATTTGTTTATATTGAAACGTGTAACTATTTTTCCATATTAATAGTTGCACGGTTCAGTGCAAACGAGTTGCATATTTCAGTATAACAAGTTTCACGGTTCTAAAATGCACTATGAGTGCACGGTGCACCTGGATGCACATGAGACCCACTCGTAATTTTTTTGTAGAATTAATGTGTAGAGATCATGAACCATAATTTTATGAATTTGTTACGCAACATATGGTATTTTTAAATGGTATTAGTTGTTTTACTAAAAGGTATTAGTTGGTCAGTGTTAGTTGTTTTCGTTGAACAATATTAGTCAGGCACCAGTTGCACCGTGCAACTGGTGCACCCCAAGTGTTACTCTTTAGAAAAATATTTCATAAATTACAAGTGAGTTTTATGTCAATAATTCATAATTCTTAATTTCATGCCTAATTCCTTAGAAGTTAGAAACTCAAGTTAGATTGAAGAGATTATCTGTTTTCCTGTTCTTGGATTGTTGTAATGCTATGACTAACTTGAGGATCAAGAATTTATTCAAGAAGGGCATTCATTGACTACAGAGCACACTAAATAAGTATACTTTTCTCTATGGTTTGATACGGTATCTATCTGTGATTTCATTCAGGTTTTGCCACTGATGAAGACTCTCACATTCAACATAATTTGCTCCCTTCTCTTCGGAGTCGAACGAGGAGCAAGAAGAGACGTGTTTGTCCTGTATTTCCAGCAGATGATTGATGGGATGTGGTCGATCCCCATTGACTTCCCGTTTACACGCTACAACCGCAGCCTCAAGGCCAGTGCCAAGGTTCAAACAATGCTGAAAGAGCTTATACGTGAGAAAAGGATTCAATTAGCAAATGGTGCGTCGTCTCACCAAGACCTCATTACCTGCTTGCTCAGCATTCGCGGGGAACAAAACCAAGAACTCGTCTCCAATGACGAGATAATACATAATGTCATGCTGATTATGGTTGCAGGACACGATACATCGTCTGTCCTTATTACTTTTCTTGTTCGAGTTCTGGCGAATCATCCGACTATATACGCAGGTGTTCTGAAAGGTACAACTCCACTGCCTCTTTCCTGTTTGGCAAAGTCTTATGTAAACCAGTTTTAACGTGCAACTGGTTTGTAGTTTGTGTGTATATTAAACAGTATTAGTTGTTTCATTGAAAAGTGTTAGTTGTTTTACTATAAAGTGATAGTTGCAAAACAAGTTTCACGATAAAGCTGTTTTACATATGACCAACTCTTCCTCTTTCTCTTCTTCATAAAAATCGAGTTGAACGATTTTCATTGCAGAACAAGAAGAGATGAAGAAAAGCTTTCCCTCTGGTAAAACTTTAACATGGGAAGATCTTGGGAAGATGAAGTACACATGGAGAGTGGCAATGGAGACTCTTCGAGCCTTTCCTCCAATATTTGGAGGCTTCCGGAAGACATTGGAGGACATCGAGTATCAAGGATACTTGATACCAAAAGGATGGCAAGTAAGACAAGCTCCTCATACCCTTTTG
The DNA here is from genome assembly GCA_037126765.1 of Stenogyne calaminthoides. Lineage (NCBI taxonomy): Eukaryota > Viridiplantae > Streptophyta > Magnoliopsida > Lamiales > Lamiaceae > Stenogyne > Stenogyne calaminthoides. Next base: position 27,219,439 of record JBBCBC010000004.1, on the reverse strand, counting down.
TTTGTTAATATTTATGACAAAGTCTTTATGCACCTTGCAACTCAAGTGCATTTCTAAATAGTATTAGTAGTTTCACTAAAAGGTATTACTTGTATTCACTGAAAAGTATTAGGTGTGTACAGTTCAATACTTATTCATCTTCTTGACCTGAATGAATCGTGGAACGATTTGCAGATATTCTGGGTTACGGGGATTACTCACATGGACGACAACATTTTTGCAGAACCATTAAAGTTTGATCCATCTCGGTTTGAAAATTCATCTTCGATACCACCTTACAGTTACATTCCGTTTGGAGGGGGCCCGCGTATTTGTCCGGGATATGAATTTGCAAAGATTGAGACTCTGGTGACAATTCATTATCTCATCACTCACTTTACATGGACACTCTGCTTCAAAGATAACTGCTTTAGAAGGGATCCCATGCCTGTTCCTACTCAAGGACTTCCTATTCAAATTGTGCCAAAGAAATTGCTTTAAACTAGAATAAATGAAACAAGTTGCTTTAAACTAGAATAAATGTATAATAGGATGATATCATTTCTAATCCCTGAAGATTACCTTTTATCGAAATTTGGTCCCCCTTTTTCATTCAATATCAATTTTGGTTCTAAAAGTATAATTTTATTCTCACATTTGGTCATGCCGATTATGGGTGTAAGTGAATCGAGCCAGCTCACGAGTTACTCGTGCGTGATTCAGAAAAAGCTAAAAATCAACTCGAACAAGCTCGAGTAAGTTTACTATTTTACCAATAATATCCTAATTATTTAAAAAATTTACTCTTATTATAAAAAATTAAAACTCTAATTAGTGTTATGTGAGATACCGAGTTCAAGTATTTCGTATTTTTAATTGAGTCGAGCTCGAATTTAGTCGAGTTTCAAGCTTAGAATTTTTTTTAATTGAGTCAGTGTAAGTCTGGCACTACTCGACTTCGAGTCAATGCACCCCTGTCGTTGGATGAATCAATTATTTTGGGTACTAAATATAATTAACAATTATACTAGGGTGCTAAATTCTGTTCTCTTTAAATATTATTTCGGCCTTTATTATGTTTATTGCCCAGACGTGTTATTATGGGTTTTAGCTCTTTTCCTTAACTTCTAGTATTTATACTTTGCCTGGTAATATTTTGAGACTGGGAGATTTATGAATTAATCTAGGGTTTACCCCTTATGCTTGAGTCACTCAATCAGTATACATAGTATCAGATTGATCTCTTGTTTATCAACTGTGTTCTTCAATTCTATACGCACCGCTGCATCAATTAATAATTTCCAAATAATTGCATTTAGCACCACAAGATAGTTAATTCCGTCTGTCAATGATCGATCAACTAGCTGTGTGACCATATTATAGAAATGCAAATGTACATTCAAAATCAAGTTTCATAGTGAGCAAAAGAGGTGAACCAAAACTAGAAAAAAAATTAGAGATAAAAAATGACATTATCCCGTGTATAATACTCTGTATCATGATGAAAGAATCATAAAATGAATCAGATATAACATTCTTGCAGCTTCAACAGCTGCAATTCCTGAGTTAATTCAATGTAATAACATGCTATTTGTTCATCTTCAATGCATCTCTCTTTATTCCATCAGAAAATAAAGAGAAAATCAGCTGAATACTTCAAGCTAAACTATATATTAAAACGGGGATCCGATTTCATATTTTAGAATGTGCATTCGTACAATGATCTGCTGCTAACGAGTTCATGTTCACTTGTTTCGGCAGATAACTAATATTAGGGTGCCAAACAGTGTGAATAGTGTATGCTAACTAACTAAAAATGTACAAGATTGATATACAAGGGAATACCTAGCTAGTGTATCAGATACGGGGAATGATAACCTCGTGAAACTACGTTTCTCAGCAGTACTTTGGTCTGTAATATTTAGGTGGCAAGGTTGGGCACCTCTCGTTCATGTGTGAATAAGGATCCATGGTGTTGTATCCAGGTAACTCCATCCGGTATTTCCCTTTAATTTGGCAGAAGGGGAGTTTTACCGTGTCCCCATCGTTGCACCACTTTGGTAAATGGCTTGAATTGTTCTCAAAGAACTTGAGGGTATACGCGTCTTTTATCTGAAAATGTTAAGACAAATAAATAAAGATAAGACAAAATCTTTGTATGCAACAGATGCACTATGCAACTCAAGACGTTTTTAAAAGGTATAGTTATTTTCATTGAACATTATTAGTTGTTTTAGCTGAACAGTATTAGTTGTTTCACTGAAAAGTATTAGTTGTGTAAAGTTGCACATACAACTGATATACAAGGGACTTACTCTATTGTCAAAAAAAAAAAGAGGCTTACTCCATAAAATGGCTTATGTAATCTCATTAGATGCTCTGATGCTCGGATCCTTCAAATCGGCAGCCGTACCCGTGTCGGGTACGTACGACACGGATACTGGTATGGGATCTGTGTCGGACCCTTCATTTTAAAAATGGACACAGCACTTTCGAAATTGAACTTTTCTTATATTCAATGACTCTAGACATGTATGAGATTTACAGATAATTTGGTGGGATTTTGAAATTTTGAATGACTAATTTGGTGTGTGTTAATTTTTGCAATCTTTTTTTAAACAAATCTTGCAATCCTTTCTCTCATTGTATAATTATCATAATAATATATGATATGTTGTAAATTTAGTAAATGAAATATATATATTTGTTACGTATCAAACTATCAATAAACGTATCCCCGTGGGTGTGTCCTAATTTTGGATCCTTTTTAGCCGAGTCCACGTATCCTAAGTTTTGGAAAATTCGGAGTCGGACACACAGATCCATACCCATGTCGGATACCCGTATCCGTGTCTGAGCAACATAGATTAGATGTATGAGTTCCTATATAGAACTCGATGTTGGGTTTTTGTTACCAGTATTGAGGTTGGCTTCGTATAAACCAGACATGAGTTCTATACCAGAAATATGCAATATGGTTTTCTGGTATTTTTCCTATCTTACTATCTGAAACAGAGAGAAGTACAGTGCAGGAATGAGGATACTATCATTTTCGGTCTTTAAAGTTTACTTCTTTTTTTTTCAATTTTGGTCCCCATCTTTCACTCCCTACCAAACTTGGTCCTGGAGGTACACTTTTACTCACATTTGGTCCCACCATTAGTTGACCGTCTGTTGACTTACGGAATCAACTATTTGATGATGCTAAATGCAATTCTTTGGGGTGCTAGATGTAATTAATAGTTATTTGGGGTGCTAAATTAATTGTTTTACATTTAACATCCCCAAATAGTTTATTCTTTCGCCAACTAACTGTGGGACCAAATGTGAGAGTAAAAAAGAATTTCTATAATCAAATATAATACTGAGTGAAAGTGGAGGACCAAAACTTGAAAAGGTAAACTTTAGGGACAAAAATGGTATTATGCCAATGAGAAATTAAATGATTATTAGACATATGCACTGCAGCATACTCACAGTGAACTCAGTGACTTGAATTGAGCTTGCAAGTTCGCCAAAAAGTCCTGCTGCTTTGTATAGTTCAAATACAAAAGCAACACATGAAGCTGACTTCCCATCAGCATAAACCCAATCATCTTGCTCAGGAATTGCCAATAACTCACCAAAAGATGATCCCTTCTTCTCAACTTCAACGATAATTTCTGAAAGGCTCAAGTTCTGTAGGGACAAAAGCATACTATGTTTAGTATATCTTATGGGTTAATAGTGAAATCAGTGAAATTTCATATACTTAAACCTTAACTAAGAGTGAGCTAACTCTCACTTTAAAGCAATTCCCTTGCATATGGTAAATATTTACACCTTAAACGTGTTATGGCACCATGGCATTAAATGTTTTTGGCAAATACTTGTATAAACCAGTTGATTTTTAGATGGTATTAGTTGATTTCAATGAATAGTATTAGTAGTTGCATTCATTGAACAATATTAGTTGTTTTTACTGAACAATATCAGATGTTTTCATTGAACATTATTAGTTGTTTTCATTGAAAAGTATTAGTTGTTTTAACTGAACAGTATTAGTTGTTTCTATTAATCAGTATTAGTTATGCACCGTGCACTGGTACACACAAGTGTTATTCAAGGTTTTTAACTTAGGAACCTAGATGATAATTCTCAGCTTCATGGTTGATGCTTGATTCTCAAACATAATACTAAAATATATGATAAAAGACATGCACACTTCTTCACATAGAATCATGCAATACTTGAGTGCTTCAAAACTTTTACGTGTTAAATTCAATGAGATGGATATTAAGAACCTGAGTTCCGAGACGCATGTTCAATGCTTCATTCCACAAATTGCCAGCATAATCAGGTGCCAGCTGAGTCCAAACAGTCATAACAGAAGCAATCTGTAAATGACGAACAAGTTAAAGGAGAAAACATAACAAACCAATGAATTCTTAGAAAAACATGGGACTAGAGTACATAAATGATCAAAAGCAGAATCAGATGCCAATAAGATTTGTTGTGTATGTTCTCTCTCTCTCTCACTTTAATTCATCAAAGACAAATATTAGTCTATTACCCTTATATTTGCCCTAGATAATTGAAAATTGCATCAACATCAATATAATGGTTGGTCAAATAAAATTAAAGAAACCCAAGTAATAGCTTCTGCAGCCAATATTTGTCTGAACTCTTTATGATTTTCTATTATCCAAACCAAATTCTCCAGGCTTCTTCTTTGCCTCTTTTTAGGCATACCAAGTGAAATCAAACATTTTTCTTAATCTCTCTCTAAATAAATATCAGTTGATTATTTAAGTGTTGATGATCCCAATGAACTAGACAATTCAATTGATACCACCAATAAGATCACCAGCCTCAGAAATTGACATGAAACCAAATTATACAGGCTTCCATGTACACAATTGTGTTTTCTCCAAGTAAAAAAAAATACCACTTGAGCCAATAAAATAAAGTAAAAGAATTGCATGATTGTAGCATGACATAAAATTATGTGAACAATAAGCTGCTGTTGAAAAGGTGATAAAATAACACAGATAAGCTAGACTTCCAAGGGAGGCAATAAGTTGATGTTTGTTTTGGGTTTTAATTAGGTTTGGATTTACAATTCTACATCCGGTTCTACTTCGGGATTTGGAATTTGGTTTTATAAACCAACACTACAACACCTATAAACCTACTATCACACTTTCCAATACAATCAATTTTCTCTCTTTATACTTTAATATATTTAAAGCATAACCCACATCATTCAATCATTACAATTACACTTAACAACAATATAATGTTACAACATCACTCACTTTTACACATTGATTTGACATAAAGTTAAATCCCACCCTACTCATAATCCCCAAACAAACACACACCTTACTATTTATCAGGATTTCAAAATCCCCTAAATTTCAAAACCGGTTTTTAAAAACCACATAAAACCCAAAACAGACATCACCTAAAAGATTTGAGCTGGTATCAACAAGAAAAAAACTTAAAAGGAAATTAGAAAAGTACCAGGTGAGCATCGAGAGGTGCTGGATAATTGTCACTAATTGTGTCTATCCAGCTAAATATCAAGTTATGATAACCGTATGGCTTTCCTGCCATGCTCTTAGCATATTCCCAGGCAGCAGTCTCATTGAACTTGGCCCGAAGATCAGGATGCAAAGGAAGATACGCTATTTGCGGGTTGGCATCATCTTTTGTTAGCTCAAATTCCCACCACTCTTCCCATGGTAAGATAGCAATTACATCTTCTCCCTAAATAACCAATTTAGAAGGTAACATGTTAATGATGAGGATCCAAATTTTAATAACTAATAGACTATTCAACTTCAATATTTTAGGTTGCAGATTCAACACACACATGTTAGATGGGTATAATTTGCACTTAATGGAACTAAAGGGATACTCAAACATAGTATCTCCATGCAGATTCAACATACACAAATGTTTGATGTAGATTATGTGCATTAAATGAAGTATATTCAGGTTTCTAGTTATATCATATAGTTAACAAGTGTAACACTAGAGACATTTCCCAATGAGTCAACAAGAATTAATGTGACCATCATTAGCTTAGTCATAATCCATATCAAAATATTTCACATTATTGAGACATAGAAACCAAAATTTTAAAATCTCAAACTTTTATGCCAACAAGTGAATAGAAGACTTTAGAGTTTAAGAAGGATCTGTGTTTCAACCAAAGAGTAACACTTGGGTGCACCAGTTGCATCACGCAGTTGCTGCACAGCTAATACTATTCAATTGAAAAAAAACTAACACTGTTCAGTGAAAACAACTAATACTGACCAACTAATGCCTTTTAGTAAAACAACTAATACCATTTAAAAATGCACATGACTTGCATAGTGCATCTAGTGCATTAGAAGTATTTGCCTTGCATGTAAATATAACAAGCCAAGTTGTGGGATGAGTCAAACCACTACCTCTTCATTTTCATTCCCAGATTCTGCAACCCATAAGCCCCCTTCGGAGTCCCTTAAGAAGACAGCAGTGTGACCAGCATAAGATCCAGTCACCCACTTCTCTAGGGTCTCAAAACCACCCCATCTGCCTCTAATTTTGGATAATGCAAGGAAATCTCCAGAGTGGATATCCTCAACAGTAATGTTAGTCACCCATGGTTCAGGTCTTTCTTCAAAGGAAGCCCCCATGTGCTTTTTAAGAAATGCAAGATTAGAGCTCTCACCCCATCCCGTATTTGTGAATAAAGGCAACACCTCCCATAAAGCCTGAAGGGTTCCTATCATCCCCGCTTGCATCAGAAATATCGAAACTCCCCTATTCTTGACCTAATTTCCAAGGAAATCAATCATATTTAACCTGGATATATAACTTCAGAGTATGAAATCGTGATCATTATAAAAATAAATAAAACTTACATATTCAAACTCCGCTTCTGATTCCCACTCCTTGAAGTCAAGAGTATGCTCTCGAGATAGAATATAATAGTCCCAAGTTACACGATACGGAGTTGCAAAGACATAAAGATCCATGCATGTCCAACTATGTGCTTTGGTAACCTGGTATAGAAATTACATATCGAGCACGAAAAGGAAGATCTACAACATAAGTAAAAAGCAATCTAAAAGGCTATGCCTTAACTCTGTCCCATTTTTCCAGATTTTCCATGGAAATATTCAAGAAATAAATTCAACAAGGCCCATTTTGGTAATAAAACTTCACTACAATGATTGATCGCCTCCCAGAAAACAGGAATCATAATCAGAATAAATAAGTAATCAATCTAGAAGAATTTTAACATGAACAGTCAATAAATAAAACCGTCGCATACAAGGAAAGTTAAATTAAAACTATCCCCCCTTTTAATCAATCGATTGTTAAACAATCCCAACAACAATAACAACCCAAAAAAAAATCAATATTGAAAAAAAACCACAAACCTCCAAAAATCCCCCAATCTAGAAAAAAAAAAAAAAAAAACAACAAACGAGATGTAAAAGAAACAGAAACAGAAATTAAATTAACCTTAATATGGAGAGTACCGCCCCCAAATTGAGTTCCACTGTTATTGTGAAACTCCAACCAAGCAGTGTTATTATAAAAACAAGCTCCCTTCCAACTTAGAATTGAATTATTTGTAGCAGCGGCAGCGCCCACGAAAGACGGCAGGAGGTCTGCTGCGTTGTTGAGCCTGTTCAGAATAGGCCAGGAGACTTGTACTGGCAGCAGGGGCAATATGTCTCCGGGATGAAAGGGCGCTTTAATAGCTTGTACCTTCGGGGAGTGGAGATCACAAACGATGAAAATTGCCGATAATATCAGGTGGGTTGTGATGAGCTTGCACGGAAGCGCCATGACTCAAGAATGAGGAGATGGATTGGACACGATGATTGAGAGATGGTTTATAGGTTTGACTTGTTGTAATCAAAATTTTAGCACATTGAGAATGTACTTTTGTTCATATCAAGATACCTTTATTTATTTGAAAGTGTAAATAATTTGAGTAGAATGTATGAAAATTTATAAAATTATTTTAAATTAATTATTTATACTCTAAATACTAAATAATGAACTTTAAATTATGATTTATTCGGGTCTGGTGAACCATGAACCACTTGGACCAAGTGAACCATGAACCACTCAATTTTGTCTTAACTTCACCAATTACAGAATTTAGTTGTAAATTAAAGTTTTTTCATGTATGAAAATTTTCATACTAGACTTTGTCAAATAATTTAAGTCGACTCCAGTCGGTTGATACTCCTCTGGGCCCAAAATATTTGTAGTAGGATATTTTATATGAATTACAAAAATTATTAAATAATATTTCATCGGTCTCTTAACACATTGCATATTTTATTTATTGGAACGTTTCACAATATTTTACACACCTAAAAAATAAACAATACTTTACATACCTAAACAAAAAAAGGTCTTGTGTGAAATATTGCATATTAGTGTTATGTGCAATACAACATAAATAAGATAAAATTGATCTAAATTTGCAGGTTAGAGCGGCGGGGCGGGTTGGGCGCGGGCAGGGCGAGCAGAGCGGGCATGAGTTGTGGGTTGTGGGCTTCAAGTTGGACGGGTGCACATGTATTTATAGAATGATATATTTATTAAATATGTGTTGTAGTCTAATAGTTCAGGTTTGTTGTTAGTGAATTTAGTCGCAGGTTCAATTCTTGTTGAACACATAATTTAAAAAAAAAAAAAATTGGTCAAATTTTTGTGTGTTACTACATCTATGTATAAGTGTTATTACATTGTTATATTGAAAAAACTGCATATCTTACGTAACACGTATTAAAACATATTGTAACACATAAATATTCATAAGGTAACATGGGTCACAACGTAACACATTATTGTTTATATGGTAAAACATGAGTATTCACATGGTATTACGACGATATGTGAACAGTGTTACATATTACTAAAAAAACATGTGTTACTACATGAACAAAAAATGTTACTCTATGAAGAAAAACATATTACCACATGAACAAAACCAGTATAAGCGCGAAAAAAAAATCCCCAATCCAAAATTACAGATTTAAAGAACAACTTAATGTGTTACTACATGAACATAAGAGTGTTACCCCTTGAGCAAAAAAGTGTTACTACATGAAAAAAAACAAGTATAAGAGCGAAAAAAAAAATCTTCGGTACAAAATTACAGATTTACAGAACAGCGTGAAAAGAGTGCAGAAGGATTTGAATTTCAGCACACACTTTGTGTTGACGTGTGATCCAATACCACACACATATTCTCTCTTCTTCTCGTAGAATCCACATCGAAATCCAAATTGAATAACTGGTTTCATCCAATAATCAGAACAAAACGAAGAAAATTAAATTTGACAAGAAATTAGGGCACGAGCGACGGAAGGAAGAAGAAGAAATCTAGTTTGTTGCGGCGACGTAAGAAGAATTTGGAAGCGCCGCAAGGAAGAAGAAGAAATTTGGTCTGTTGCGGCGATGAGAGGAAGAAGGCCAATAAGACCCGCCATTCTGTTTGCCCTAATCCGACCCGGTCCTGACCCGCGAAAAAAAAAACTTCAATTAAACTATAATTGCACATAACACTAGTATGCAATATTGCATACAAGTTTTTATGAAAAAGAAAATTCTTCATTAAATTTCACCCTCACAATATTTATATATATTTACACAAAATATCATTATTTTTTGGACTCACATATATATTCAATCAAACTACTTTATTTACTTTATATATAAAAATTTTAAAAATTATTCTCGAACACTTTACGCACTATATTTTTTTAAAACTACGTGCAATGTTTTGTGGGACAGAGGGAGTATTTAATATATGATTAATTTGTATTTTTACATAATTATATACTGCATATTATTATAAAAATAAGTATAAAGATAAAAATTAGAATAAATTATAATCGTATTTATGTTTATCGAGTTAGTACCCCGAGTTTATAAATTCAAAGTTAAATCAAGGTGAAAAAGAGGTGTTTTTGACTGATTATGGAGTTTTTAAAATATTAGTATTAAGTTTTTTTGCAAATGTCAATTTTTCTTTGAATTTTTTACAAATACTATCAGTTTCTACTATGATTTATGTCTAAGACATACAAAGTGGAAGGAGATTTTACTAACAGATACAAATTTTTTTTGAGATTACTAATACATACAAAATGGGTTGTAAAATTCCCCTTATGCCCTCAACTTTAATTTGAAACCCACTTTTTTATACCCCAAGCACCCACCCCCTCTATTATCTCTGCTTCCACCCAATTTCTCTCTTCCCTTCTTTCTCCCCAACAGACTTGCAACTCCTTTTTAGGCGCCAGCCCCACCCTCCATTTACTCCACCTCGTTTACCGTTTAAGACCTTACTCCTCCCAAACTTCTTACGGGAAATGAGGCTTCCAGTGTATTCTTCATATTTTATTAATTATAGTGTTGTGACACGAAAGATTATAGTTTTTCCTATAAGACGTTTGTAAAAATGCCACAAAGAGATTTTTTTTTTGTAAATGCGCTATTATTCAAGAGTGTGTGCATATTTGTTATATGTGTGCAATGATTATTCATTCTGATAGTATACGATAATATTTCATATATTGTTGCATAATCTAAGGGATTAGATTTTATTGTTTCTTGTACAGAAAGATACGCATATATCTTTCCTTATATGTAGAACTTGTAAGTTGTATATATTCCCCTCAACTGTATTCATTATTTCACACAGTGAATAAAATAATTCTCTACATGGTCTAAGCCTAAATTAAAGATACCGTAAAACCCTATTTTCTCTCTCTCACATCGTGAGTTCTTCTCTTCCGCCCTCACGGTAGCAATTCAATCTTCCTTGTTTCAATTGGTTGTGGTTTCATTCTCCCATGAACAATTCCTTCCCATATTCATGGTTTTAATTTGATAAATTAACAACCAATTTCTCTCTCGTGATCTACTTTGGAGTTGCCATTTATTATTAATCAATTTAATTTGGTCATATCTCCCCTCTCATCTTCAATTCATATGGATTCAGTTCAGTATCGTACCATTGATCATGGTAACCTTCAACATGATCCCTCTCGGGCAACTACAAACTTTGCTGAGGCCTTCTCTGTTGGATGTCAAGCCTCTCCTTCGCCACTTTCGGAGTGGTATCTTGATACAGGAGCATCTACTCATATGACTTCCAAGGCTTCATCTCTTGATTATGTTATTCCATATTCGGGTACCGATTATGTTATTGTTGGGAATGGTGCTCGTTTATATATTTCTCATGTTGGCACTTGTCTTTTAAATGATTCAATTGTTTTGCATGATGTCCTGGTTGTTCTTGGAATTACTAAGAACCTGTTATCTATGAGCAAACTTACTAGGGATTCTGCAGTTGATGTTTCATTTACTATTGACTGCTTTGAAATTCGAAATAGAACAACCAAGGATATTTTGGCATGAGGTAGGCGTAAAAATGGACTTTATGTGCTTCAGGGTGTTTTTCCAGCTCTTGTTGCTTCAGGTTTATCTCCCCCAGTTGACTGCTTCATTTGAATTATGGCACTTTAGATTAGGCCATGTTAGTTTTGATACTATTTCACTGTTGAATAAACTTGGACAAGTTTATGTTACTCCTGTTTTGCCAAAACCATCTATTTGCGCTTCTTGTGAACAGGCCAATAGCAAACGTTTTCCCTTTGATTTGAATTCTGCTTGTGTTTTGGATTTGGTTCATTGTGATTTGTGGGGACCAGCCCCAGTCAATTTTGTTTCTGAGTTCCGCTATTATGTGATTTTTGTTGATGATTTCTCCCGGTTCATGTGGTTTTACCCACTAAAATAGAAATCTGATTTTTATGATGTTCTAGTTCGATTTCATATCAAATTAGTTTAATTGCTCTATTAAGACGTTTCACAGTGATGGTAGAACTATGTTCACAAACAGAAGGGTGCAGACTTTTTTTCAAGATATTGGTATTAGGCATACAATCTCTTGTCCTTACACTCCATCACAAAATGAAAGAGCTGAACGTAAGCACAAACATATCACAGAAACATGGCTAGCTATGTTATTTTAGGTGCATGTTCCTTCTTGATTTTGGGTTGAAGCTTTTAGCAGCGCAGTCTACATCATAAATTGCTTACCAACAAAGGTCCTAAATGGAAAATCTCCTTTTGAAACACTATTTTCCGTTTCTCCAAATTATGGGGTTTTTCATCCATTTGGTTGTTGGGTTTTCCCTTGTCTTCCGGACTACACAACTAATGAGTTTGATCCTCGCAGCTTACCTTGCATCTTTATGGGATATAGCAGCATTCATAAAGGGTTTCGGTGTCTTGATCCTACATCTTTTCGCACTTACATCACTAGACATGCGAAGTTTGATGAACTTTGTTTTCCTTTTTCCACAGATTCTTGCAGGGCCTCTATTGTGGCTCCTTCTCTTTTTGAGTTCAATGAGCCTTTGCCTCCTATTCAACAGTTCTTGCATCCTTCGGATAGTTTGCCACCTCTGGCTCCGCCAGCTCCACCGTGCACATTATGTGAGTCACCTCCATCACCTCCTCATATGCCACCAGATACTCCTGACTCACCATTTGAGCCTAATCTTCCAGCTACACCTCCGCCTCCCGAACCAGTGTCTGAGGTCCTACAGAATCCACCACCACAGGCCTCCCATCCTATGGTTACTCGGGCCAAAGCTGGTATTTTAAAACCTAAGCATCTTACTTATTATGCTTGTACTGCTTTATTCACATCTCTTATATCAACTCGTGAACCAAAGGGGTTTAAGTCGGCTTCTAAGCATCTAGAGTGGTTAGTTGCCATGGAAGAAGAGTTGTCTACTCTTCATTCAAATTACACTTGGGATCTTTTGCCTCGTCCACCAAGCATTAATGTTGTTGGCTCGAAATGGGTCTTTCGGACTAAGTATTTGGCTGATGGTTCTATTGATCGTCATAAAGCTCGTCTTGTGGCTCAAGGTTACACTCAACTGCCCTGATTTGATTATTCTAATACTTTCAGTCCAGTTGTTCGAGCATCCACAGTTTGGGTTGTCCTTTCACTGGCCGTGATGCAAAATTGGCATCTCCACCAGCTTGATGTTAAGAATGCATTTCTTAACGGTATTCTTTCAAAACCTGTTTATATGGAGCAACCACCTGGTTATGCAAATCCCAAGCTTCCGAATCATGTATGTTGGTTGAAGAAGGCTCTCTATGGCCTTAAACAGGCACCAAGGGCTTGGTTTCAACGACTAAATGATTTTCTTCTCAGTATTGGTTTCACTTGTAGCCGTTCAGATTCTTTCCTGTTTATATATATTGATGGCAAATCTATTCTTTATTTGCTTGTCTATGTTGATGACTTTGTTCTCACAGGGAATTCTCCAGAGCTTTTAACATTATTTATTTCTCGTTTACAACGAGAATTTGCACTCAAAGATTTGAGACGACTGTTGGGTAATAGGGTGCCTGGATCTATTCGAGTTGTAATTAAATACATATTTTTTTGGGCTTGAGGTTACCTACACCTCTGATGGATTATTTCTCAATCAAGCCAAGTATGCTCGTGACATTCTTAAACGAGCTAACCTTGAGGATGCTAAGTCGATTTCTACGCCACTTGGTGATGGTTTTCAGACGCAGTCAAATGGTACTCTATTTGATTATCCGACGTTATATCGTTCATAGTTGGAGCTTTACAGTATCTAACTATCACTCGTACTGATCTTTCATTTGCTGTGAATATGGTGAGTCAATTTCTTCAGCAGTCAACTACTGCCCATTTTCAAGCTGTCAAAAAGGGACTCCATCTTATGGTTTATCTTTTTTACATGGCTCGCTCCCTTCTGTGGTGGGTTACTCTGATGCTGATTGGGCTCAGTGTCTTGAGACATGAAGATCTACATATGGTTACTCTATCTTCCTTGGTGATAATCTAGTGTCTTGGAGCTCCAAAAAGCAACCCACTATTTCTCGTTCCAACTGTGAATCAGAATACAGGGCACACTTGCCAATACAGCTTCTGAAGTTGTCTTGCTCATGAACTTGCTCAAGGAATTACGGGTTCCCTTGTCGAATCCGCCTATTATCTATTGTGATAATAATAGTGTGGTGTTCTTAAGTCAAAATCTAGTTGCCCATAAACGAGCAAAGCATATCGACATTGACTACCATTTTGTTCATGAGTTGGTCTCTTCTGGTCGTCTTTCCATGGCTCATGTTTCAACTAATTTACAATTGACGGACAACTTTACGAAGGGTCTTCCTCGTCCCTCGTTTGAGTTTTTCAGGTCCAAGCTTCGAGTCGGGCCACAACCAACATCTAGCTTGAGGGGGGATGATAGTATACGATAATATTGCATATTGTTGGTCCCGGTGTAACGAGTCTTACACGTGTATGGGGGGGGAATACACGTGTTCAGTGATTTTTAAAACTTTTCTTTTACTGAAATCAGAAGGGTCGGGATGTCCTGAGAATTTTGCCCTGAGAAGCACAAATCGCCCTGAGTCAAAGTCTACTGAGACAGTGATCCTGAGCAGCTTTCAGAAGCTTCAGATTAGCCCAACTGATCCTGAGTTTTATCAGAGATCCTGAGAAGCTTGGATCAGATAATTATCTTATTGAATACTCAGATAGAGTTGATTCAGTTTGGTAACTATCTGTTCTAGCTAATCAAGAGTGCAGAATGTGTTGGCCCTAAGTTTATACTCATTTTATCTTACTGAAAATCTCTTCCTTAGTCAAAACCGTGGTTAAGGCTGTGATCAAGTTCTATGCAAGTTCAGTGGATTGTTTCCAACAGAATATCAAGAAAACAATATGCTTTCAGTGAAAATATACAACAGATAGAATGCAGTACAGAAAGCAAATAACACAGCAATTTATAGTGGTTCAGATGTTGGGAAATTAGGGGTGCTCGAATCTATTCGAGTTGAATTTAAATACATATTTAAATTAATCAATTAATTACTAACATGAATTAATCCTAATTCAATTCAACATAATAATTAATGAACAAATAAACATCATGCATACATGTATTTCACGTAAAACCTAAGCATGCGAAATCTAGGAATTATGTAAATACTAACCTCTCGTAGAGACAACCGCTGAGACGTTGGATCAACCCAAAGTGCCTTCTCAAATATGTCCCACGTCCACGAACGTAATCCGGTGGGAGGATTATCAACGAACGATTTTAATCTTAAAAGAGAAAAGAAAATTTCTGGCTACCACCTTTGTGGATTTATAATTTTTCCAACACATGGAATTGCACTTGGGGATGAAAAACTCACCCACTATTTATAATACTAGAGGGGTTCGAATTTTTGCCCTAGGAATAAGATGGGAATTTTTTTTTTGATCTCCAAGAAATCTTGAATATATCCTATCTATTCTTTTCTCCATATTTAAAATATTCCACAAAAATCTCACCTCCTAATATTAAGGGAATTTTTAAAAATTCCAATTAGTTAGGAAAGAAATAAGATCTTTGACTTTTCTTGAATTTATGGGATAATCTTGTATTCCAAGAATACATATTCCATGAAATCTTTCCACGAAAATCAAGAAAATCTTTTCTCTCTTCCTACCCAATATTTTCGAAAATAATAGAGGAAAAATAGGCCAAAATATTTTCTTCTCCTTTTCATTAATTGGACTTTAGTTTGGGCTATTTGAGGGGCCTTTAGAGAATTAAGATTGGACCTCCAATGGGCTATGAAGCTTTAATATTTAGCCAAAATATTATTCAAGCCCATTAATATTAATTTACTCCACTATAAAATTAATATTGAACTATCCATCTTAACCCACATTACGACTTCTCAATTATATGGCTCTCGGTCATTATTTCCCGCGTTTAAGATTGTCTTAGTCCATTAATTAATTAAGTCACTGAACAGACTTTATATTAATTAATATATTTGTCCTTGGAGTAAAGACAGCTCAACATTATTATCCATACCAGAAATAAATTTCCACTTGCAATATTTGGTATGATAAAGATTCTGAGCCCACCAAGGGGACAAATCAAGCAAGCCGTACTTGCACGCGATTCTCTGTATTAAATCTTAGCAATCGTCATGTAGCTAATAATATTGCCCAAGATACAAGGTATCAAATCGCATTGATTCTCTTCCCATCATAAGTCAAAGCAATAGTTATTAATTTCACACGATCCTATTTAAGGAACGGAGATTAAGAAATAACGCACCACTGAGGTCTAATTCTTGTATATTCAGTACCGAAGAATTTATCCTCATGTAGGTCCTTTTCAGCGCATCAGGATGCACTAGTGTAATCCCTTGGTCAAGACAAGTCAATCCGAGCCTTACACTTCAACCTTTCATGATGGGTTGTTCATTTCCATCTGGGTTGTGAATTTGTACTTAGTCATGAGGAACTGTTAATTTGATATTCTGTAATCTGGTATCACCAAATTAACTACAACGTAACACGTACTGAATTTAT
Source organism: Stenogyne calaminthoides (assembly GCA_037126765.1). NCBI lineage: Eukaryota > Viridiplantae > Streptophyta > Magnoliopsida > Lamiales > Lamiaceae > Stenogyne > Stenogyne calaminthoides. The sequence goes on along the minus strand of JBBCBC010000004.1, from coordinate 27,203,007 downwards.
CGAACCAGTATGCAATAAATATATATAACATTCATTCATATTTAATGCAACATGAAATTCAGTTTGATTATACAAAGTAAAAGCATACTTTTCAGTATAACCCCAACAATCTCCCACTTATACTCAAAGTCTGCTTTTAAGTATACTACAACATGTCTCGTGTTCTATGTGACATCTAATGTCACCCTACACGAACCTAATAATATTTCTCCCACTTATACCCAAAGCAGATTGTTAATGCTCTTGACAACCATTCCTTCCACATGTCTCTCGAATGTACTCTGAGGCAGACCCTTTCTGAATGGATCTGCTAGGTTGTCTTCAGACGCAATCTTTGCCACCTCTATGTATCATCTCTTAACGATTTCTCGTATAAGATGGTATTTTCTTTCTATGTATTTGCTGGCCTTGTGGGCTCTCGGTTCCCTAGAATTTGCAACTGCTCCGGCGTTATCACAGTAAACCGTGATCGTGTTGGGCAAATCCAGAACGACGTTCAAGTCCACCAGGAAGTTCTTGAGCCAAACCGCTTCTTTCGCTGCTTCACAAGCAGCTACATATTCGGCTTCCATGGTAGAATCGGCGATGCATTTCTGCTTAACGCTTCTCCATGTCATGGCTCCTCCCCCCATACAAAACACACTACCCGAGGTTGACTTTCTGGAGTCTTTGTCTGATTGGAAGTCTGAGTCCGTATAACCGATGGGGATTAGACTGTCCGATTGATAAACCAACATTATGTCCCGTGTTCTCTTCAGATACTTCAGAATGGTCTTAACCGCAGTCCAATGCTCTTTCTCAGGGTTACTTTGATATCTTGCAACCATTCCTACGGTGAAGCAGATATCCGGTCTCGTGCACAGCATCGCGTACATGAGGCTTCCCACAGCCGAAGCATAAGGGATGCCCTTCATGTCATCTATTTCCTTTTGTGTCTTGGGACACATTTTCTTGGATAGATGGATTCCATGTCTGAAAGGTACAAAGCCTTTCTTGGAATCTTGCGTGCTGAATCGCTTCAAAACGATATCTATGTATGAAGCTTGCGAAAGCCCGATCATCCTTTTCTTGTAATCTCGAGTGATCTTGATCCCTAGGACGTGACCAGCTTCTCCCAAGTCCTTCATATCAAACTGTTTTGACAGCCATGCCCCTATGTCTGACAACATCTTTGCATCGTTCCCGATGAGCAGTATGTCATCTACGTATAATACCAAGAATACCAAGGCAGTTCCGTCACGCTTTTTATACACACAACTTTCGAAACTGTTTTGATCAAAACCGTAGGATTTTATAACTTGATCAAAATACTGATACCAAGCACGGGATGCCTGCTTCAGCCCATAAATGGACTTCTTTAGCTTGCAAACCAGATGCTCTTGGCCTTTTTCAATGAAGCCTTCAGGTTGTTGCATATAGATTTCTTCGTCAAGACTTTCGTTGAGGAAAGCTGTCTTGACATCCATTTGCCAGATCTCAAAATCCAGATGTGCAGCAATCGACAAGAGAATTCGGATGGACTTGAGCATGGCTACGGGCGAAAAGGTTTCCTCATAGTCGATCCCTTCTTTCTGAGTGTACCCTTTCGCCACGAGTCTCGCTTTAAAGGTTTCAACCTTCCCGTCCGGTCCCCTTTTTCTCTTGTATACCCAATTGCATCCAATGGGTTTTACACCATTAAGTGGTTCGACTAGCTCCCACACTTTATTGTGATCCATTGGACCCATCTCAGCTTCCATTGCTGTTTGCCAAGATGTTGCATCCTTGTCTTGGATCGCCTCGTTGTAGGACCATGGATCTGATTCTTCTCCTGAGATCAAGTCCGAGGACTCTCCGATCCCTAAGAATTGCTCGGGTTGTCTGACAACCCTCCCACTACGACGAGGTTCCGGTTGTGTAGGCGTGACGCGTGGTATGTCTTCTTGTACATTTGGCAACAGAGTTGGCCCCTTAAGTTCTTCCAAGGTAATCTCGCTTCTAGGCTTTTTATCGTTCATATAGTCTTCTTCCAAAAATCTAAAGTGCGTACTGATTATGATCTTTTGATCTTCGGGACCATAGAACATGCATCCCTCCGTTTCTTTGGGGTATCCTATAAAAAACCTTAATTCCGAACGTGCATCCAATTTCCCGGCTTCCTTATCCAACACGTATGCCGGACACCCCCAGATCCTCATGTGTCCTAAGCTGGGCTTTCGTCCAGTCCACAACTCCCTAGGGGTTTTTGGAATCGATTTGGATGACACTAAGTTCAGAATATAAGTCGTTGTTTGCAAGGAGTAACACCAAATAGATTTTGGTAAATCTGCATAACTCATCATTGATCTTACCATTTCTAGAAGCGTTCTATTTCTTCGTTCTGCAACCCCGTTTTGTTGAGGGGTACCGGGTGCAGTCAACTGGGATGCAATCCCTTCTTCCGACAAGTAGTTCTAGAATTCATCGCTGAGGTATTCGCCTCCACGATCGGATCGTAGAAACTTGATACGTTTTTCCTTATGATTCTCTGCTTGAGCCTTAAATTCTTTGAATTTATCAAAGGTCTCAGATTTATGCTTCATTAGGAAAATGTATCCATAGCGTGAGTAATCATCGATAAACGTAACAAAATACTCATAGCCACGCATTGGACCACATACATCGGTGTGAACGATCTCCAACACTTCTTTAGCTCTAAGCCCCTTGGCTCCAAATGCCCTCTTGGTCATTTTACCCTCCAAACATGATTCGCAAGTTGAAAATGATTCAACCAGGAAAGACTCCAATGAACCATCTTGCACCAACCTTTGGATCCTTTTTGGATTAACATGACCTAATCTTAGGTGCCAAAGAAGTGTCTCGTTCACATTGGTCGAACATTTCTTTTTGCTCGAAATAGTAGATGAGTTATATGATGCATTGTGTGTGTGATGTGCACAGTTAATAATGTAGAGATTGTTCAGTAATGTTTCATGACAATTAACCACATCGTTACGAAAAATAGTAACATGCTTATTAAAATGAACAGAATATCCATCAACAAATAGTTTTGAAACTGAAATAAGGTTTTTACGAAAAACTGGAACATAAAGAAGATCTCTTAAAATTAAACTCTTGTCTTCAAAAGACAGGTGCACGTCTCCCACTGCTTCAGCTGCCATTCTCGTAGCATCGCCTAGTGTGACGAGGATCTCTCTTCCACTAAGTTGTCGGGTTCGCTTGAACCCCTATAACGTGAAACAAACATGATCAGTGGATCCCGTATCCACTACCCACGAGTGAGTAGCATACTCCGCTAAACAAGTTTCAACAACTAGTGAGAGAGAATTACCTTTCTTTCCATTCCTTTTGGGATTGGAACATGCCCACCTCCAATGTCCTCTTTCGCCACACTCCAAACAGATCTTTTTACTTAACTTTCATCTTTGAAGCTTGAATAGAACTAGTTAATCCTTTTTGTCTCTTCATTTATCTTAACACCAATTGGCCTAGAAAAAGAAGAGGACCCTTTTGTAACCACGTTCACTTTCTTGCGCTCATTGTCCTCTTCGACCAATGTAAGGGCTCTCACAAGATCATCCACAGTAAATCCCATATCTTCCACTAGATACGTTACATAAGGATGATCGTAGTTCTTTGGTAGAGAACTGAGAATGATATCAATTTTGGTTTTGAAGTCATATTTTTCGCCAAGATATGCAAATTCTTCAAAGAGAACCATAACCCTAAGAATGTGTTCTTTTGCAGTCATTCCTTCTTCCATTTTCAGCTTGACCAAGTCATGCTTAATGCTTTGGATTGCTATATGGGTCGGATGTGCAAACATCGCTTCGAGATTTCCCATAATGTCTGCAGCTGATGCAAATCTTTGATGAAGGTATTTTAATAAATCCGACATGTATGCCAAGATTATGTCCTTTACCAATTCATTTGCTAGCTCTCATTCATTATATTCCATCTCTTCCCATATACTAGCACCCTCATCTGGTTCTTTGGGTTTTGGTGCATTAAGTACCCATTTGGATTCATGTGAAGTGAGGGCATTCATAAGGTTATGTTTCCAAATAAAATAGTTATCTCCAGTAATCAAATTGTCTTTCAGTATATTGAACAGTGGATTAGAAGGTTGCGACATGATGATACTGAAAATAAACATACATCTTGTGTTAATATCCGGATCAACACAAAGAAAATCACATAATTCGATCACATGATTCATATTGAAATCTCAAAAAAAATATGAACATGCATCAGCCAACATCTCAAAACATTTTTAAATGAGCCTCTTGGGAGGGTCATCATTTAAATCACATTCTAGCAGGTTACAAACAAGAACAGTTACAAACCTTTAATTTTAAAAAAAAATTATTAGTTGGCTCCCACTTGACCAATATAAAATTGACAGGGACTTCGGCGAAGTATATGCATATCAATATTATACCTAAGTAATAACCATGATTAAATATAGAATTACTACTTCGTTTTGATCGAGCCTCTTGGGAGGGTCATTTTCGTCGCCACTAATAATAATTCACAATCATCATTTTGAGAATTTATTCATGTGAAATCTATCTTTTGGCCGTCCCTTAGGGGAATTTCTCCAAAAGAATTCACAAATAAATAAATCATGGAGGTCAAAATTAATTCGATTCATAATCAAATTAATTATTTAAACATACTTAGTAATTTTTAAATTTGAGATTTTTCGTTGGGCAATTCTCATGCAAACACATTTAAACAAATTAAATAAAGCACAAGAAAATACAACAATAAATCAAGCAAAGCAGAAAAATAAACATATTGGGCAAAAATTATTCAATTGTCATGGTTTGATTTTTTCTTGGCTTGATTTTTTTAAACAATAAATCTTGAATTTCTCCCACTAGATCGTCTCGAAAAGAACTCCGTCTCGAAACGCCACACCAAGTAGCTCGCAGCCGGGATGCACGCCTACATCCGGCCGGCCCCTTGGCTGAGCGACCACGCCCGTCTCTAAGCACAAACGCTTAGACGTCGCCGCTTCAAGACGGCTCTCGGCGACCTCGGTAACCGGCGGCAGCCCGCGGTCGGGCGGTTTATGCGATCGCTACCGTCGCCCTCGCCTCACCCCGCAGAACTTCGGCGGCATGACACGTCCCTGCAAGATGCCCATGCGCGCCACCGCCCGTCGTCCCCGCACACCCCACGCAGCGCTCTGCGTGTGCAGACCACCCCCCCGCCGGGACGCATTTGGAGTCGCGGCGTTCAATCAATCCATAATGCCGGCATTGTGCTGTCCACTGGCGACATCCGTCATCGCGTGCCTCCCTTGCACGTGCGTTTGGCGCGATACGCCGTCGCCAGCGTCTTATTCAGATCCGTTTTAATTTCTCATCTCCGTCTTTGTCTTCGATCAGGTTGCAATTTATTTTACAAAATAAATAAACTTAAATCTAGACTAGTCTATTACATTGAACAAATCAAATAGCCTAATCTACTCGTGGATTTTCTCACGAGAAAAACAAATTCGAACGAGTCGAATTAAAACCATTCATACGCATGAACTAAATAAACACATTAAATACCATGACAATTGGATACCTACAAAATAGATCTAACAATTCTACTATCCAATTTTCAATAAAATTTAATGGCCAACATAATTTAAATAACAATTTAAATGCAGAGCTCGAAACCGAGGCTCTGATACCAATTGTTGGGAAATTAGGGGTGCCCGGATCTATTCGAGTTGAATTTAAATACATATTTAAATTAATCAATTAATTACTAACATGAATTAATCCTAATTCAATTCAACATAATAATTAATGAACAAATAAACATCATGCGTACATGTATTTCACATAAAACCTAAGCATGCGAAATCTAGGAATTAAGTAAATACTAACCTCTCGTAGAGACAACCGCTGAGACGTTGGATCAACCCAAAGTATCTTTTAAAATATGTCCCACGTCCACGAACGTAATCCGGTGGGAGGATTATCAACGAACGATTTTAATCTTAAAAGAGAAAAGAAATTTTTTGGCTACCACCTTTGTGGATTTCTAATTTTTCCAACACATGGAATTGCACTTGGGGATGAAAAACTCACCCCCTATTTATAATACTAGAGGGGTTCGAATTTTTGCCCTAGGAATAAGATGGGAAAATCTTTTTCTTGATCTCCAAGAAATCTTGAATATATCCAATATATTTTTTTCTCCATATTTAAAATATTACACAAAAATCTCACCTCCTAATATTAAGGGAATTTTTGAAAATTCCAATTAGTTAGGAAAGAAATAAGATATTTGACTTTTCTTGAATTTATGGGATAATCTTGTATTCCAAGAATACATATTCCATAAAATCTTTCCAAGAAAATCAAGAAAATATTTTCTCTCTTCCTACCCAATATTTTCGAAAATAATAGAGGAAAAATAGGCCAAAATATTTTCTTCTCCTTTTCATTAATTGGACTTTAGTTTGGGCTATTTGAGGGACCTTTAGAAGAATTAAGAGTGGACCTCCAATGGGCTATGAAGCTTTAATATTTAGCCAAAATATTATTCAAGCCCATTAATATTAATTTACTCCATTATAAAATTAATATTGAACTATCCATCTTAACCCACATTACGACTTCTCAATAATATGGCTCCCGGTCATTATTTCCCGCGTTTAAGATTATCTTAGTCCATTAATTAATTAAGTCACTGAACAGACTTTATATTAATTAATATATTTTTCCTTGCAAGATTTGGTATGATAAAGATTCTGAGCCCACCAAGGGGACAAATCAAGCAAGTCGTACTTGCACGCGATTCTCCGTATTAAATCTTAGCAATCGCCATGTAACTAATAATATTGCCCAAGATACAAGGTATCAAATCGCATTGATTTTCTTCCCATCATAAGTCAAAGCAATAGTTATTAATTTCACACGATCCTATTTAAGGAACGGAGATTAAGAAATAACGCACCACTGAGGTCTAATTCTTGTATATTCAGTACCGAAGAATTTATCCTCCTGTAGGTCCTTTTCAGTGCATCAGGATGCGCTAGTGTAATCCCTTGGTCAAGACAAGCCAATCCGAGCCTTACACTTCAACCTTTCATGATGGGTTGTTATTTTCATCTGGGTTGTGAATTTGTACTTAGTCACGAGGAACTGTTAATTTGATCTTCTGTGATCTAGTATCACCAAATTAACTACAACGTAACACATACTGACTTTATCGAACGGGTATGCAATAAATATATATAACATTCATTCATATTTAATGCAACATGTGATAAATAATTTATTTCAGTAAAATAAATAAGAAATTCAGTTTGGTTATACAAAGTAAAAGCATACTTTTCAGTATAACCTTAACATCAGAGGCAAAGCTCCTACTTCCACTCTCTCTGGTCTTCATAGAAATTCCTTAACACACTATCACCTAAAGCTTTCAGGCTGAACACAGCAGTTTACTAACTTTTCTACTTGAGTTTTCTGGCTGACTACTGCAGCTTACTAACTCAACACACACAAGCTTTCTGACTGTCTAAAACAACTTACTCACTTCTTCTCTAGAGCTTTCTGGCTGACTCAACTGCAGCTTACTTACTCTTTACAACTCTTTCTCACCAACAATCACACACACACTCAAACTACCTAATAAAAGGGTTTGGGTTGGGTTGGTTTCCAACTAGGGTGAGATATCCTTTTACAATAAGTACAAATGCAAAGGCTGGGATATCTCTACTAAGCTTTGGATATATATCAAATCTAGGCTTAGTGAATGAGCTCTCTTCAATGTGAAACACTTGGGAATCTTAGGTTTTTCGAGTGCTTCAATTTGCAAGAATTCGAATGAGCTCTGGAGTTGCTTTGATTTCCCGTAACCTTGCAATGTTGAAGGTCACTGGTATTTATAGGCAACTTCTCCAAGGTCACTCTTTGAAAAACTATCCGTTGGAAGAGATAGTATCAAGGTTTTCCTCTTCTGGTTATTGATGAACGACTATTTTTAGGTTTGAACGCACCTTTGCATGTTTTAGGAAATATGCAGCCATGTAGCCAATCATAAACTTCTGTGAACTGAAAGATATCAGACCTGACATTTCTTCAGTGAGATGTCGCTTTCAGTGTCAGTAAAGTACGTTGCTAGTGCCTCCTCATTGGTCGAAGTCTTCCTTTGATCAGAGACAAACAAACGGCTATATTTAGGTTGACCTTTCTGAGCTGATATGTTCCTTAATGTCCACAAATGTCTATCATTCTGTTTGTTTGTACTAGGAATGAACATAATCACTATTTCATTAAGATAGTGGTTCAGGGTCCTTTTTGTTCAGTAGACAAACAGTCTTCAGGATCCTCGGTCTTCAAGATTCTTCGATCTTCAGGATTCTTCTGAGTCTTCAGAGTCTTCCGAGTCTTCAGGATTCTTCTGAGTCTTCAGGATTCTAATTCTCCCTGATCTATATCTGCTGACTATACATGATGCAGATAATCCTGAGTCCTAAATTCTATTTAAACCTGATCCTGATTCTATACTACCAAGATATCCTGAACATGTCATACTCAGTGGTTTTGGGATCTAATCAAAATCTTTATTAAATTCATCTCCCAACAATTTCTCCCCTTTTGATGATGCTAAAACCATCTTGTTACATAAGAAAACCTAACCTATCACTCAGATTTCAGTTAACTAATACATTTAATGGCATATCAGATAAGTACAGACATGATAAAAAGATAATGAGATATTATCTTGAACATAAAGGATAAACATTTCATTGATGAGAGATAAGATTTACATTTTACAATGAAAATCAAAAGAAATTAAACAGAAGTACATAGTCTTCAGTCTTCAGTCTTCTTCGATCTCATCCTCTGGTACTTCCAAGTTGAACATCCCATAGTACCTCTTCTTCAGTTCATCTATTTCCTTGATAATCTTTGGATTGTTTCCTGTCAAGCCTAGCTGGAGGGCATACTGAGCAATTTCTTGAGAGGTGGCAACCTCATTTGCATAGTCATTCTCAAATCTTGGAGCAGGATACATGTATGGCCCTGGAGCAACAATCTGAGTATTGTTCTCATCTGCCAAGTTGATCCATTTTTGCAAGTACTCCGAGTAGAATGTCAGCAAATATTCAATGAAGACTTCATTCTTGTCTGAGCTACTCCCTCTCCATTCTCTCATAATTTCGTAGTAGAACCAGAAGGTTCTTTTAATCTCTTCCCACGCATCATTCATCTGGATAGACATCCACTTGTCAATGTGTGGCTATTTCTGAGTTTTCTCAGTTCCTCTCCTCTTGCCAATGAATTTCCTGAACACACCCTTCTTCTTCTTCCTTCCTCTTCCTCCTCCTCTTCCTCCTCCTCCTCCTCCTCCTCCTCCTCTTCTTCCTCCTCCTCCTCCTCCTTCCTCTTCCTCTTTTTCTGGTCTGGCTTGTTCTTCTTCTTCCTCCTCTTCTTCCTCCTCCTCTTCCTCCTCCTCCTCCTCCTCCTCCTCCTCCTCTTCCTCTTCCTCTTCCTCCTCCTCTTCCTCTTCCTCTTTTTCTGGTTTGGCTTGTTCTTTCCCTGCCTTGCTCGTTTCAATCCTCCTCCTTTTAATCATTTTCTCTTCTAATATTTCCTGAGCAATCTGTTATGATGTCTGAGTGAGGCCAACTTCTTCAACTTCTTTAAACTTAAGTTTCTCAGTGGCTTTAACCTCACTTAGAGCATTCAACTTGTATCATCACTTTTAAGCTTGTGTCACAATCTAATTCAACTCGGTATCATCATTTTTCTTTATTTTTGTTGACTTCATTAAAATTATTATATAATGACACATAAAATTATTCTCTTAATTAATTAAAATTGAACGAAACTAAAAACTTTGATGAAAAAAGAACTTTTTAAATGAAATTGTGTCAAAGTTATGGGTTCTCCCTTCTTCTTCTCCCCATGCCACTTGTTTTAGTCCATTAATACCCAGCTACAAAACGCAAACAAATTGTTGAACACAAATTGTACACGATTCCAATATCCCCACGCAACCCACCTAACCACCACATTCTCAACTCAGACTCGGACGACTTTATTTTCAAATTATAACCACCAATTCTTCTTTATCATAATTAAAAAAAAAAAACCCATCAATTTCTTCTTGCTCACTTTGGACAACTTAATTAATACAACTCTAAATGCTCGTAGTTTCATTTTGCGCCAACCACTCTACCAATGGCTATCCTATCTCAACCTCCCCATTCTCTCAACCAATCTCAATTTTTCAATCAAATCACACTCCGTACCCGCCGCCGCGTCCATTGCTCCGCCACCGCGCCGCTCAAGCCCCGCCGCCCCATCTCCGACTCCGTAACTTTCCGCCCACCCATTCTTAACGACCCGACTCTCAAATCAACCTGGGCCCACCGTGCATGGCTAGCAAAATCCATCGCCGCTGCAGCCGAGTCCCACATTTGGCTGGAGCCGATCATCGCCGCCGCCCTCGGCTACTTGCTCGCCGACCTCGGCTCCAGCGTGTACCACTGGGGCATCGACAACTACGGCGGCGCTGAAACCCCGGTATTCGGCGCCCAAATCGACGCCTTCCAGGGCCACCACCGGTGGCCCTGGGTCATCACGCGCCGCCACTTCGCCAACAACCTGCACGCCCTGGCGCGTGCGGTAACCTTCGTTGTTCTCCCTATTAACTTTATCTGCAACGACGCTACCACTCTCGGGTTCGTGGCCACGTGCTCCGGCTGCATCATGTTCAGCCAGCAGTTCCACGCTTGGGCCCACGCCACCAAGAGCAGGCTGCCGCCGCTCGTGGTGGCCCTCCAGGACGGCGGCGTGCTGGTGTCGCGGTCGCAGCACGCGGCGCACCACCGCCCGCCGTATAATTATAATTACTGCATCGTGAGCGGGGCTTGGAATGAGGTTTTGGATAGTGTTAGGTTCTTTGAGGCCATGGAAATGGTGATCTTCTTCAAGTTTGGTGTGAGGCCAAGGTCGTGGAGTCAGCCCAACTCGGATTGGATTGAAGAAGATGAAACTCAAACTCAAACCACACAATTAGTATCGTAAATAATATTTTAAATCTTTTTTTTTTTTTTTTTTTCTTTGAATTTGAAAATATAAGTCCGTTATTATTTTTTATTTTATTAATGCTACTTGGGGAATTATTTATCCGCCTAAAAGATTTACTTTGTCTTTCAAAAACTTTATTTATGATGTTCATTTTTCTCTTTATAATTTAATATTTATTTACTTATTCATGTAAAATTGGGTTTAATTGTATATCTGCCTGTCAAAGATTCAGTTTTATCAGTGTAAAATTTAAAATCTATTTAATATAGTAGATTAAATTAACATATTGACAAAAAAATAATTGTGTGAACCCAAATTTATAGTGAACTCTATTTCTTTAAAATTATTGTTATGTACAAAAACTTTTATTGTTATACATAAAAAATATCATTATTATGTACAAAATTTATCACTGTTTGAAAAATAATTTATTTTTTTAAACAGTGATAGTTTTTATATATAACATTAATAATTTTTATACATAACAATGATAAAGTTTATGTATATACATTATTCATGTTTGTTACTCCATGTATTGGGCTTGTTTACGCCAGAAGCCTGAATTTAAAATTCAATAATTTTATTAAATATATGTTTGTTTATGGATTGTAGTGAATTTCAAATTTTGTAAGGCGAATTTGATGAATAATAAAATGTATATTTATATTTAGTATATATATTTGGAAATGTGAATTTTATAGGATTTGATGGACTAATATTTTTAAAAATATGTATTAGATGATTGACGTGCTTTGAGAATTGTATAAAGAATGAGAGAATATATGAAGTAAAAAAGAAGGAGAAAACGTATTAAACTGACTAGATGATAATAATAATAATAATAATAATAATAATAATAATAATAATAATAATAATAATAATAATAATAAAGTTGACGATAGATGATTATTAGCTTATGGAAAATTGTTGTATGCATTATAGGATAAAACTTTAGAAGACTTGAAATCTTATATCAAAATTCTCACTATTACACATTTGAGTTTGGAGAGCTCCACTTGGACAGCCATTTTTTCGAACAGCTCTCCAAGTGGTTCCTTGGAGAGCGGTTCTATTAAAAAAAAAAAAAAAAAGTCCAAGATCAAAGCTTAGGCAATGGTTCATAAATCAGTTGTCAAAGAATAATGGAGAAGCGGTTTTGAGCCATTGTCAAGTAAAACTTGGACAATGATTCATAACCGCTCTCCAAGTGAATTAATTTTTTTTTTTGTAAAGCTTTTATTTTTTGTTTTATTTTTTTGTTTTAATTTGTAAATTCTTTTTAGGTACATTTCAAATATTTTATTATTTAAATTCTCGTGTTATTTCTTTTTAATATTCATCGTATATAATGAGATTAACACAAACTCTTATGTAAAATTTGTTCATAATATTACTTGTTTAAATAGAAAAGTATTACTTGTTTAGATAGAAAGATATATATAACTTGTTTAAAGAAAAGTATTACTTGTTTAGATGAAAAAGTATTACTTGTTTAAAGGAAAATGTTACTTATTTAGATAGAAAAGTATTACTTGTTTAGAAGGAAAATTATTACAAGTTTAAAAGAAAGGTAGTACTTTTTTTAAAAAAAGTACAAGTAAAAAATATAATTTTAATATAATTTAATTTAAATTTATATAAAAAAATTATTATATAAAAATGTGATTGAATTAATAAATAAGATAATTGAAATAAAGAATTTTAAAAAAAATTGTAAGAAAAAACTATTTTTCGAACATATAGAATTAATTTCATTAAATAAACGCAAGAAAAGTATTACTTGTTTAGATGAAAAAGTATTACTTGTTTAAAGAAAAGAATTACTTTTTTTTTTATCGAGCAAAGTTAGATGTTAGTTGTTAATAGTTAGTACACCCAAGCAACCTTATAACTCCCATAACTCCATTTGTTAGGAGAATCGAACCCAGTCTCCCACTCAAATGAGAGTCGATGGGCCAATTGGGCAAAAGCCCTTTTGGTTGAAAAGAATTACTTGTTTAAATATAAAAGTATTACTAGCTTGTTTAAATAGAAATATATAACTTGTTTAAAGAAATATATATATATTACTTGTTTAGAAGAAAAAATATTACTTGTTTAAAGAAAAATATTACTTGTTAAGATAAAAAAAAGTATATTATTTGTTTAGAAGGAAAAATATTACAAGTTTAAAAGAAAGGTACGTGGTGTACTTTAAAAAAAACAAGTAAAAAATATAATTTTAATATAATTTAATTTAAATTTATATAAAAAAATTATTATTATATGAAAAAGTGTGATTGAATTAATAAATAAGATAATTGAAATAAAGAATTAAAAAAAAAATTGTAAGAAAAAACTATTTTTCGAACATATAGAATTAATTTCATTAAATAAACGCAAGAAAAATATTACTTGTTTAGATGAAAAAGTATTACTTGTTTAAAGAAAAGAATTACTTTTTTTTTTATCGAGCAAAGTTAGATGTTAGTTGTTAATAGTTAGTACACCAAGCAACCTTATAACTCCCATAACTCCAATTCGTTCCCAGAGGGAATCGAACCTGAGTCTCCCACTCAAATGAGGTGTCCAATGGACAGGTGGGCAAAGCCACCTGGTTGAAAAGAATTACTTGTTTAAATAGAAAAGTATTACTAGCTTGTTTAAATAGAAAGATATAACTTGTTTAAAGAAATATATATATTACTTGTTTAGAAGAAAAAATATTACTTGTTTAAAGAAAAATATTACTTGTTAAGATAAAAAAAAGTATATTATTTGTTTAGAAGGAAAAATATTACAAGTTTAAAAGAAAGGTATGTGGTGTACTTTAAAAAAAAATAAGTAAAAAATATAATTTTAATATAATTTAATTTAAATTTATATAAAAAAATTATTATTATATGAAAAAGTGTGATTGAATTAATAAATAAGATAATTGAAATAAAGAATTTAAAAAAAAATTGTAAAAAAACCGAATTCTAGGACATATAAAATTAATTTCTTTAAGAAGCGAAGAAATTTAGTGCCCGGCGGAATTTGATTTCGCCAGCGCCCAAGATCCCGTGTTCGGTCCCCCATGGGAGCGAATAATTGCCTCAATTAATTGGAAGACTTGGTGACTTGGAAAACCGCTCTCTAAGTGACCATTGCAATGCGGTTAAAAACCGCTGTCCAAGTGCGATTTCTTGGAGAGCGGTTATAACAGCTCTCCAAGGTCATTTTTCACAGCTGTCCAAGGCTAAATGTGTATTAGTGTCTTATAAACAAACGAGAAATTGGATTTGAAAAAAATAAAGGTTAGTTTCATATTAATACACAATCTTTTGCTCTAATATAAATTTAATCATGACCATCATTTCTTTTATAAAATTCATCATCTTTTAAGTTGTTTTAATTTGGTGCACGGTTTGCATTTTCTAAGCAAGTTTTACGATGCATAAGTATGCGTTAGTGCTTTAGCTAAAGATCTCTCTACATACATAGAATCATCTCAGGGAGGACAAGAGAACTATCCAATGTGTGGTCGAAAAATTCATGTCATCATAATTTGAAAGCAAGTATCAAATTGAAACATCTGAAAAGGTTTTCTCAAAAAAAAAATAAAAAAAAATCTAAAAAGGTAGTGAAATTACACAAAATTATTGAAGATCAAAATTAAATTGTTATTAAAGATAAATGTTGTGTATTAATATGGAATTAACCCAAAAAAATGAGACAAGAAGCGGTAAACAAACAAAGCTTAAAGTATATGTGTTTGTTTTGGTATTTCGGTAAGTAAAATTTTGTTTTATGTCATGTCAATATTTAATAATAATTAATGTGTATTATTATATTATATTGAAGTGAGAGAAAAGTAGAAAATAAAATGAATAGATGCAATAAAAGTGGTGATGTGATTGTATTGTATTTTGTGAAAACTGTACGTGATCAGTGTATCTTTCTCATGGTTTTAAAGCCTAATATGTGCAATCTTCTTTGGCTAGTCCCTAAATCTTAAAGGACTAATAACAAAGTGTATCCCTATGATTCTTCGTGTGAAGTATCAAATGCATTTGTACCTATGTTGTGGAAGTATCTCTCAAGCTATGAATTGAAGGTTCTAGAAGCAGGTTTGCGGGTTGAGCCACACATCAGGTGGACCGAAAACAATGACACCCCTCGTGCCATGCACGCACCAGAACCGTTTCAGTTGTGCATGAGCACATGCACGTGAGTTTGTTAGCTTGAACTCTTTTCTACATTCATTCACTTATAACTCAATGTAATTCTCCATAAACAGAGTCAGTTGTATAGATACACAAGAGAGGAGATACACATAGTGGGAGTGAGAGTGTACTGAATTCAATCTGGAAAAACCGCATAGTTAGTGTTCTTTATAGAGAAAGGCGGGTATTAGCTTAAGTGTGGTGTTTGATTGATTGTATGTTGTAAACTTGGATTTTGAGTGTAGTGATTAACATCTTGACCCTCCGTAAATATAGATCATCTCGATCGAACCACGTAAATTGGTGTTCTTCTTGTTTTCTATTTCGTTTTCATTCAATTCGTAGATCACACAAACTAATATTGTTCAGTCTGTGTACTGATACTTTTGTGTGGAAGAACTAATACTAGTTCTCGTAATTCAACAATTGGAGCCGTCTGTGGGAAAGGATCTATGATTAAATGACAACGATGAAGCTAGATGTGGAGAAATTCACCAGGAAAAATTATTTCGGGCTTTGGAAGATCAAGATGCAAGCATTGTTAATTCAACACGGATTGGGAAATGCACTAAAGCCTGCGGATCAGTGGCCCTCAACATCTGGCGCCACCAATCAAGCCAAGAAGAATGAGATCTTGGAGAAGGCTCATAATGCGATTATCTTGTGTCTTAGAGACAAGCCGTTGCGTGAGGTTGCAAAAGAGAAAATCGCTATTTATCTATGGAAGAAGCTGGAAGATCTTAATCAAACGAAACCAGTTTCTAACAAATTGATCATGAAACATAAATTTGCTTGCATTCAAGTTGATTGAATACAAGAATTTGAGTGAGCAGTTGGAGAATTCAATAGATCTGTTGATGATCTGGAGAATTTGGAAATCAAGCTTGAAGATGATGATAAGGCATTGATGTTACTCAACTCACTACCAAAATCTCTTGAGAATTTCAAGGATGAACTGTTGTTTGGAAGAAAGGATCAGCTACGTTTTGATGAGATTCAAACTGCCATCAAGACTAAGTTTCTTCAGATAAAAAATGACAAGAAGTCTTCATCAAATCAAGGGGAAAGTATGAATGTGAAGTTCAAGGGAGATAAGAAGGAGTCTCAACACAAGAAGAAAGACTCAAAATCAGCTCAACCTGATCAGAAATCTGGTACTGGTTTTGTTGAGAAGAGAAAATGTTTCTCATGTCATAAAGTAGTGTTGGGGAACGTTTTGCCCGGATCAATTCGGGATGAACTTTAAATACAAATTTAAATAAATAATTTACTACTAGCATGAATTAACATATTAATTCAAATAGCAACTTACCAACAACATACATGCGTACAAATAATTCACTTAAAATCCTACACATGTGGAATCTAGGAGTTTACACGAATCTTACCCTCGGAGAGACAATCATTGAGAAGCAGGAACAAGCTTTCAACAACCCAACCCAAATGTCTTCTCAAGTATTCCCAAATCCTTGCTCGTTGATCCGGTTGGAATTCCTCACGAACAATTTAACAAAGGGAAAAAGAAAATATTTGTTGCACCACCTTTGTGAATTTCTATTTTTTCATAGATTGAAATTGTGTTGGGGATGAAAAATTCATCCCCTATTTATAAGCATAAGGGGCAAAAAGTTTTGAGACAATAATTAGATATGGGAAGATCTTTATTTCTTGTCTAATAAGTAATCTTGAATATATTCAATATATTATATTTTCCATAAATAATTATCAACAAAAATCTCCTTCCTTATTTTCATGCAATTTTCAAAAAAATTCCATAAGAAAAGTCAAAGTCAAAGATTCTTGAATTTATGAGATAATCTTGTATTCCAATAATACTTATCTTCCATAAAATCTTTCCAAAAAAATCTTTTTCTTTCTTTTCTTATATTTTTCAAAAAATTAGGAAAAATTAGCAAAAATATTTTTCTTTTATTTTAATCACTTTTTCCTTAATGGACTTATACTAGGCTACTTGAGGGGCCTTTAGGAGAATTAAGATTGGACCTCCCAATTGGCTCTGAATTACAATATTGAGCCACTATATTATTCAGCCCATTAATATTAATTTAATTCAATATAAAATTAATATTGCACTATCCATCTTAACCCATATTATAGTAATATGGCTCCCGGTTATTATTTTCCGTGTTTAAGATTATTTAGTCCATTAATTAATTAAGCCACTGAAAACCTTTATATTAATTAATATATTTTCCTTAGAGTAAGGACAACTCAACATTATTATCCATACCAGAACTTAATCCACATGCATGATTTGGTATGATAAAACTTCTGAGCCCACCAAGGGGGCAAATCAAACAAGACTCTCCTTGCACACGATTCTCTGTATTAAATCTTAGCAATTGTCATGTAACTAATAATATTGCCCAAAATACAAAGTATCGAATTGCTCTCTGATTCTCTATCCAACATAGATCAAAGTAATAAAGATTAATTACACACAATCCTACTTAAGGGATATAGATTAAGAAATCAACAACCACTGAGGTCTAACTTTTCATCCCTTAAGTCAGTACGGAAAAGTTTATCCTCTCTGTAGGTCCACTTCCGCACATCAAAATGCACTAGTGTAATCTCTTGGTCAAGACAAGTCAATCGGAGCCTTACATGTTAACATTTTACCAATGGATTGTTCATTTCCATCTAGATTTTGAATTTGTACTTATTTATAAGGATATGTTAATGTGATCTTCTGTGATCTGGTATCACCACATTAACTATAATGTAACTCGTACTAATTTTGAACGGTTTGCAATAAATAAATAATATTTAATCATATTTAAAGCAACAATGATAAAAGGATTTATTTTCAGTAAATAAGTGCAAAATTCAGTTTGTTATACAAAGTAAAATCATACTTTCACGTATAACCCCAACAAGTAGGACATCTTAAGAAGACTTGCCCTGAAAAGACCAAGAAGGCTCCTGAAGATGAGAAAGCAGATGCTGCTGTTGCAGAAGAAGGCTATGAAAGTGCAGGTGCACTGAATATGAGTGAAGGCAGGCTGCAGAAGGAGTGGGTGCTTGATTGGGTGCTCTTTGTACATGTGTCCTCGTGAGCACCTAATTAAATAAGTTCAGCGGAGGAATAGTCCTTCTGGAAAATGATGAAAGTTGTAGAGTGAAAGGCATAGACTCCATAAGGGTTAGAATGTTTGATGGAACTAAAAGAGTTCTCACTGATGTCAGGTTAGTTCCAGATTTGAAGAGAAATCTGATTTCTCTTGGCTCACTGAATGTTGGGGAACGTTTTGCCCGGATATATTCGAGGTACAATTTAAATAAACAATTATTACTAGAATGAATTAATCCTATTAATTCAAATAACAATTACCAAAAACATACATGCGTACAAATAATTCACGTATTCCTAACATGCGGAATCTAGGAGTTTACACGAATTCTTACCCTTGAAGAGACAATTGTTGAGACGATGGATCAACCCAAATGCCCTCTGAAGTATATCCCAAGTCCTTGCTCGATATCCGGTGGAAGACACGCACGAACAATTTAAACAAAGGAAAAAGACAAATATATTGCACCACTTTTGTGGATTTCTAATTTTTTCAAGACTGTGTTGGGGATGAAAAATTCATCCCCTATTTATGTTGGGGTTATACTGGAAATTATGCTTTTACTTTGTATAACCAGACTGAATTTCGGACTTATTTGCTGAAATAAATTATTTATCATTGTTGCTTTAAATATCATTGAATGTTGCAAATATTTACTGCATAATTGTTCAATAATTAGTACGTGTTACATTGTAGTTAATTTAGTGGTACCAGATCACAGAAGATTAAATTAACAGTCCCTTGTAATTAAAAGTACGGAATTCACAACCTAGATGGAAATGAACAATCCATCATGAAAGGTTGAAGTGTAAGGCTCAGATTGACTTGTCTTGACCAAGAGATTACACTAGTGCATAATGTTGCACTGAAGAGGACCTACAGGAGGATAAATTCTTCAGTACTGAATATAGAAGAATTAGACCTCAGTGGTTAGTTATTTCTTAATCTCCATTCCTTAAATAGGATCGTGTGGAATTAATAACTATTGCTTTGACTTATGATGGGTAGAGAATCAATGTGATTCAATACCTTGTATCTTGGGCAATATTATTAGTTACATGACGATTGCTAAGATTTAACACGGAGAATCGGTGTGCAAGTGCATCTTGTTTGATTAGTCTCTGGGAGACTCAGAAGTTTTATCATGCCAAATCTTGCAAGTGGAATTAGTTTTCCGGTATGGATAATAATGTTGAGTCGTTCCTGAACCAAGGAAAAAGATATTAATTAATGTGAAGCTATTTCAGTGGCTTAAATTAATTAATGGACTGGATAATCTTAAACGCGGGAAATAATAACCGGGAGCCATATTAACTGTAATATGGGTTAAGATGGATAGTGCAATATTAATTATGTAGTGGGATTAATTAATATTATGGGCATGAATAATATTGTGGCTCAATATTGGAAGTTCAAGGTCCATTGGAAGGTCCAATCTTAATTCTCCTAAAGGCCCCTCAAGTAGCCCAAATATAAAGTCCAATAACTGAAAAAGGTGTTTAAAATTAAATAAAATATTGTTGCCTATTTTTCCTAAATTTTCAAAAATAAATAAATAAAGGGGGAGAAAGATTTTCTTTGAATTTTGTTATGAAATGAGGATAAGTATTCTTGGAATACAAGTTTATCTCATTAAATTCAAGAAATCTCCCACTTGGCTATTTATTTTGTATTTTTCGAAAATAATGAAAGAATAAGGAAGAAAATATTTTCTTGAAAGAATATTATGGAAGATATGTATTCTTGGAATGCAAGAATATCTCATAAATTCAAGAAGATCTCAATCTTGGAAATCTTGTCCTTATTTTTTTCGAAAATTCCATAACAAGAGGAGGTGGGATTTTTTGTGGAATATTTTAAATAGGGAGAAAATAATATATTGGATATATTCAAGATTTCTTGGAGACCAAGAAAAAGATTTTTCCATCTTATTCCTAGGGCAAAAATCGGCCACCACCTAGTATTATAAATAGGGTATGAATTTTTCATCCCCATGCAATTCCATGTGTTGGAAAAATTAGAAATCCACAAAGGTGGTGCAACATAATTTTATTTTTCCTTTTGTTAATTGTTCACGAGTATCTTTCCACCGGATTGTTGGACAAGGACGAGGGAATACTTGAGAAGGCTCTTTGGGTTTGTTCTTGTAAACGGGATATCCATCTTCTCAACGATTGTCACTCCGAGAGGTTAGTTCGCGTAAACTCCTAGCTATTCTCGCATGCGTAGGATTTATGAGATAAATTTATATGCATGATTTGTTGTTGAATTATTATTTGAATTAATATATGATTAATTCATGCTAGTAATAATTGTTAGAATTAAATTTGTATTTAAATATTCATCCTGAATCGATCCGGGTAATTAATTCCCCAACAACTGGTATCAGAGCCCTGGTTTCGGGCTCTGAATTTTAAATTGTAATTTAATTTATTTTTCATTGAATTTGAAATTGGATAGTAGAATTGCTAGATCTTTTTTGCAGGTATCCAATTGTCATGGTATTTGATGAATGTTTATTTATGCATGCATATAAATTGTGGTTTTTAATTCGATTTGTTCGAATTCGTTTTGCCTCGTGAGAAAATCCACGAGTAGATTAGGATTTATTTGATTTGATCAATGTAATAGACTAGTCTAGATCTAGGTTTATTTATTTATTTTTTGTAAATAAATTGTAACCGGATTGAGAACGAAGATGAAGAATTAAAGACGAGGCGACCAAGTGCGGACGTGACGTCTGAGCCAAAGCATGAGGTCTTTAGGTGGTCGCGTCTGAGGTTGGCCAGCACTTTCGATGATCTGGAACTTGACGCGGGCCCATGCAGTGATTTGGGCATAAGGGAAGACGGAATGTTTATTTATGCATGCATATAAATTGCATGGTTTTAAGCGGACTTTGTTACCGCTGGGCGACGAGGTGGGCGAGCGCGATCTCATTGCCGAAATGCGACGGTGGGGATGGCCGACGGCCAATACAAGGTGACGGCACACGCTGATACGTGTTCCGGGCCGTGAGCTACCTAATGTCGGACGTCGTCTCGAACCTAGACGGAGGACGTTTTAAAGAACATGTTGCGGTCGAGTGGGAGCCTTTCGAGACGAACGATGAGTGCTATAAAGACAATTTCTCAAGATCAAGACATGACAAAATTAACCATGACAGTTGGATATATGTGCCCAATATGTTTAAATTTTTTTTGTTTTGATGTTTGCTTTATTTAATGTCGTGCTTATTTAATTTGATTAAATATGCGATGCATGAGAAATTGTTGTGGAAAAATCTCACTTTCGAAAATTACTAAGTATGTTTTGAAAATAATTAATTGACAATTTTATTCCGGATAATAAAATTGAATTAATTTTGACCTCCATGATTTATTTATTTGTGAATTCTTTTGGAGAAATTCCCCCCACGGGACGGCCAAAAGATGGTTTTCACATGAATAAATTCCGAAGGGATGATTGTGAATTATTATTAGTAGCGACGATGACCCTCCCCACGAGGCTCGTTCAAAGCGAAATAATAATTATGTATTTAATCATGGTTATTACTTAGGTATAAAATTGATATGCATATACTTCCCCGAAGTCCCTATCAATTTTATATTGGTCAAGTGGGAGCCAACTATTAATCTGGACATTAAAGGTTTGTAACGGTTCATGTTTGTAACTTTCTTGAATGTGTTTAAATAATGACCCACGTACGTGGCTTATTAAAATTATTTTGAGATGTTGGCTGATGCATGTTCATATTTTTTTTGAGATTTTAATATGAATCATGTGATCGAATTATGTGATAATTTTGTGCTTATACAATTGTTATTTATTTTAGTTCAGCAGTCACAACCTTTTAATCCACTGTTCAATATACTTAAAGACAATTTACTTACTGGTGAAAACTTCATTGATTGGAATCGAAAACTCACTATTGTCCTCATTGCACAACATCATAACTGGGTTCTTACTGTCCCAAAACCCAAAAAGCCTACTGATGAGTCCAGCAAAATGGATAAGAAAGATTATGCTGACTGAGAGCGGTCAAATGAGATGGCTAAGTGCACCATGTTGGCTTCTATGTCAGATGTGTTGCAACATCAACATCAAAACTTTGAAACTGCTGCAAACATCATGACAAGTCTTAAAGCGATGTTCCAACATCAGAACCGTGTGGCTCATCAGATCACCATGAGGGATATGCTCTCTATGAAAATGGTGGAGGGAACGCTCGTAAGGGAGCACGTTCTCCAAATGATGGCTCACCTCAATAAGCTTGAGGTACTTGGCGCTGAATATGACAACGAGACCCAGATCGATTTCATACTCCATTCTCTGCCAAAAAGTTTTGAAAAGTTCAAGCTGAACTACCAAATGAACAATCAAAAGTTCAAGTTGTCTGATCTGTTGCAAGTTTTGGTCTCGGCAGAGGAAATATTGGGGTAACAGAGCCAAGCCTTGGTGGCAAAAGGTCCTTCTTCTTCTTCTAGACCAAGAGGTGGTAAGAACAAGAAAAAGGCAAAAGGCCAAAAACAAGTGAACTCAAGTGTTGCCAAGGGCAAAGGAGGTTTGAAGGGAGATGGAGGAGTAAGAAACTAGCTAAGGGAAGATGTTTTAACTACGGTGAGAAAGGACATTGAAGGTCAGCCTGTTCCAAACCCAAGCGGATTGGAAAGAAAGATAATTTTCACGCACTAGTTGTTGAAACTTGTTTGGCGGCGTATGCTACCCATTTATGGGTAGTGGATCTGAGGATCCTTGATCATGTTTGCTTCACTTTACAGGGGTTCAAGCGGACCCGACAACTTAGTGGGAGTGAGATCCTCATCACACTGGGCGATGCTATGAGAGTGGCAGCTGAATCAGTGGGAGAAGTGCGGTTGTCTTTTGAAGACAAAGTTTTAATTTTGAGAGATGTTCTTTACGTTCCCAGTTTTAGAAATAATTTAATTTCAGTTTCTAAACTTTTTCTTGATGGATATTCGGTTACTTTTAATAAAGTTGTTACCATTGCTCTTAATAATGAGTTTATCTGTCATGGAACGTTGTCGAATAATCTCTACACAATTAATTGTGCACATCACTCACGAAATTCATCCTATAACACATCGACTGTTTCGAGCAATAAAAGAAAACGTTCATCAGATGTGAACGAAACACTTCTATTGCATCTGAGACTAGGTCATATTAATCTAAAAATGATCCAAAGGTTGGTTCAGGATGGTTCATTGGAGTCTCTCCGAGTCGAACCATTTTCAACTTGCGAATCATGTTTGGAGGGTAAAATGACCAAGAGGGCATTCGGAGCCAAGGGGAATAGAGCCAAAGAAGTGTTGGAAATCGTTCACACCGATGTATGTGGTCCAATGTCAGTCAAATCAAGAGGAGGAAATGAGTATTTCGTTACCTTTATCAATGATTACTCAAGATATGGTTACGTTTACCTTATGAAGCATAAATCTGAGACCTTTGATAAATTCAAGGAATTTAAGGCTCAAGCAGAGAATCATAGGGAGAAACATATCAAGTGTCTACGATCCGATCGTGGAGGCGAATACCTCAGCGATGATTTTTTGAACTACTTCTCTGACGGAACCCCTCAACAAAACGTGATTGCAGAACGAAGAAACATAACTCTTTTAGAAATGGTCAGATCGATGATGAGTTATGCGGATCTACCCAAATCGTTTTGGGGTCACGCCTTGGAAACAGCGGCTTACATTCTAAATTTGGTGCCATCCAAGTCAGTTCCTAAAACCCCTAAAGAGTTGTGGACCGGGCGCAAGCCTAGTTTAAGACACATGAAAATTTGGGAGTGTCCGGCATACGTGTTGGACAAGGAAGCCAACAAGTTGGATCCACGATCGGAATTAAGGCTGTTTATAGGGTACCCCGAGGGAACGAAAGGGTGCATGTTCTATGGTCCCGAGGATCAAAAGGTGGTAATCAGTACGCACTTTAGATTCTTGGAAGAAGACTATATGAACGATAAAAAGCCCAGGAGTGAGATTACCTTAGATGAGCTAAGGAGGCTTACCTCAATGCCAACAGTACAAGTTGACATACCAAACGATACACTTACACAACCGGAACCTCGTCGTAGTGGGAGGGTCGTTAGATGACCCGAGAGATTCATGGGGATAGGAGAGTCGTCGGACTTGGTCCACGGTAAAAATGAATCGGACCCATGGACTTACAATGAGGCAATCCAAGACAAGGACGCGAGTTCTTGACAAATGGTAATGGAAGCCGAGATGGGTTCTATGGATCATAATAAAGTGTGGGAGCTAGTCGAACCACTTAATGGGGTCAAGCCCATTGGGTGCAAGTGGGTATACAAGAGAAAAAGAGGATCGGAAGGGAAGGTAGAAACCTTCAAAGCTAGACTTGTGGCAAAAGGATACACTCAGAAAGAAGGGATCGACTATGAGGAGACCTTTTCGCCAGTAGCTATGCTCAAGTCCATCCGTATTCTCTTGTCGATAGCTGCACATCTCGATTTTGAGATCTGGTATATGGATGTCAAGACAGCTTTCCTCAACGGAAGTCTTGAAGAAGAAATCTATATGCAACAACCCGAAGGCTTCATTGAAAAGGGCCAAGAAAATCTAGTTTGCAAGCTCAAGAAACCCATTTATAGACTGAAGCAAGTGTCGCGTGCTTGGAACAAATGTTTTGATCAGGTTATAAAGTCTTACGGGTTCAATCAAAACGAGTTCGAAAGTTGTGTGTATAAGAAGAGTGTCGGAACTGCATTGGTATTCTTAGTACTATACGTAGACGATATTATGCTCATCGGGAACGATGTAAAGGTATTGTCGGACGTAAGGGCATGGCTGTCAAAACAGTTTGATATGAATGACTTAGGGGAAACCAGTCACATCCTTGTGATCAAAATCACTCGAGATCGTAAGAAAATGATGATAGGCTTATCGCAAGCTTCATACATAGATACTGTCTTGAAGCAATTCAGCATGCAAGATTCCAAGAAAGGTTTTGTACCTTTCAGACATGGAATACATCTATCTAAAGAAATGTGTCCGAAGATGCAAAAAGAGATAGATGACATGAAGGGCGTTCCTTATGCTTCGGTTGTCGAAAGCCTCATGTATGCTATGCTGTGCACGAGGCCAGATATCTGCTTTGCCATTGGAATGGTAGCAAGATATCAGAGTAATCCGGGGAAAGAACATTGGACTGCAGTTAAAAATATTCTGAAGTATCTAAAGAGATCTCGGGATAGAATGTTGGTTTATCAGTCAGACAGTCTGATTCCCATCGGTTACACGAACTCGGATTTCCAATCAGACTTAGATTTCAGAAAATCTATCTCGGGTAGTGTGTTTTGCATGGGGGAGGAGCCATGACATGGAGAAGCGTTAAGCAGAAATGCATCGCAAATTCTACCATGGAAGCCGAGTATGTAGCTGCTTGTGAAGCAGCGAAGGAAGCGTTTTGGCTCAAGAACTTCCTAGTGGACTTGGACGTAGTTTCGAATTTGCCCAGCACAATCACGGTCTATTGTGATAATGTCGGAGCAGTTGAAAATTCAAGGGAACCAAGAGCCCACAAGGCCAGCAAACACATTGAAAGGAAATACCAACTTATACGAGAAATCGTTAAGAGAGAAGATATAGAGGTGGCAAAGATCGCGTCAGAGGACAACCTAGCAGATCCATTCACAAAGGGTCTGCCTCAGAATACATTCGAGAGACATGTGGAAGGAATGGGTGTCAAGACCGTTGCCAATCTGCTTTGAGTATAAGTGGGAGAGATATTATTAGGTTCGTGTAGGTGACATTAGATGTCACGTAGATTCTACACGAGACATGTTAAAAGCAGACTTTGAGTATAAGTGGGAGATTGTTGGGGTTATACTGGAAAGTATGCTTTTACTTTGTATAACCAGACAGAATTTCGGACTTATTTGCTGAAATAAATTATTTATCACTGTTGCTTTAAATATCATTGAATGTTGCAAATATTTACTGCATAACTGTTCAATAATTAGTACGTGTTACATTGTAGTTAATTTAGTGATACCAGATCACAGAAGATTAAATTAACAGTCTCTTGTAATTAAAAGTACGAAATTCACAAACTAAAAGGAAATGGACAATCCATCATGAAAGATTGAAGTGTAAGACTCTAATTGGCTTGTCTTGACCAAGAGATTACACTAGTGCATAATGTTGCACTGAAGAGGACCTACAGGAGGATAAATTCTTCAGTACTGAATATAGAAGAATTAGACCTTAGTGGTTAGTTATTTCTTAATCTCCGTTCCTTAAATAGGATCGTGTGGAATTAATAACTATTGCTTTGACTTACGATGGGTAGAGAATCAATGTGATTCAATACCTTGTATCTTGGGCAATATTATTAGTTACATGACGATTGCTAAGATTTAACATGGAGAATCGGTGTGCAAGTGCGTCTTGTTTGATTAGTCCCCTTGGGAGGCTCAGGAGTTTTATCATGCCAAATCTTGCAAGTGGAATTAGTTTTACTGTATGGATAATAATGTTGAGTCGTTCCTGAACCAAGGAAAAAGATATTAATTAATGTGAAGCTATTTCAGTGGCTTAAATTAATTAATGGACTGGATAATCTTAAACGCATGAAATAATAACCGGGAGCCATATTAACTGTAATATGGGTTAAGATGGATAGTGCAATATTAATTATGTAGTGAGATTAATTAATATTTATGGGCTTGAATAATATTGTGGCTCAATATTGGAAGTTCAAGGTCCATTGGAAGGTCCAATCTTAATTCTCCTAAAGGCCCCTCAAGTAGCCCAAATATAAAGTCCAATAACTGAAAAAGGTGTTTAAAATTAAATAAAATATTGTTGCCTATTTTTCCTAAATTTTCGAAAATAAATAAATAAAGAGGGAGAAAGATTTTCTTTGAATTTTGTTATGGAATGAGGATAAGTATTCTTGGAATACAAGTTTATCTCATTAAATTCAAGAAATCTCCCACTTGGCTATTTATTTTGTATTTTTCGAAAATAATGAAAGAATAAGGAAGGAAATATTTTCTTGATTTTCTTGAAATAATATTATGGAAGATATGTATTCTTGGAATACAAGAATATCTCATAAATTCAAGAAGATCCCAATCTTGGAAATCTTGTCCTTATTTTTTTCGAAAATTCCATAACAAGAGGAGGTGGGATTTTTTGTGGAATATTTTAAATATGGAGAAAAGAATATATTGGATGTATTCAAGATTTCTTGGAGACCAAGAAAAAGATTTTCCCATCTTATTCCTAGGGCAAAAATCGGCCACCACCTAGTATTATAAATAGGGGATGAATTTTTCATCCCCATGCAATTCCATGTGTTGAAAAAATTAGAAATCCACAAAGTTGGTGCAACATAATTTTATTTTTCCTTTTGTTAACTGTTCACGAGTATCTTTCCACCGGATTGTTGGACAAGGACGAGGGAATACTTGAGAAGGCTCTTTGGGTTTGTTCGTGTGAACGGGATATCCATCTTCTCAACGGTTGTCACTCCGAGAGGTTAGTTCACGTAAACTCCTAGCTATTCCGCATGCGTAGGATTTATGAGATAAATTTATATGCATGATTTGTTGTTGAATTATTATTTGAATTAATATAGGATTAATTCATGCTATTAATAATTGTTAGAATTAAATTTGTATTTAAATATTCATCCCGAATAGATCCGGGCAATTAATTCCCCAATAATTTATAACTATGAGGGGGGGGGGGGAGGCGAAAAAAAGAGGGTAGCTTATCTGATTACTCTATGCTGAAGGTGTTTGGTAGTAAAGCTTATGCTTATGTGAGGCATGACAAGCTTGAACTTGGAGCATTGAGGGGTATATTCATTGGATATCCTAAGGGTGTGAAAGGCTATAAGTTGTGGTGTATGGAACCTGGAAATCAAAAATGTATTGTGAGCAGAGATGTAACATTTTATGAAGAAGAAATGGGATATAAGAAGACTGCAGAAAATTAGAATTCTGATGGGAACTAGGCCATTGATATCAGAACATCAGTTGAGATGGAGGCTCAGAGATCTGATTCTGATGATCAGAACACTGAAGATCAGAACACCAGTACAACAACTGATGCAGATTGGCAAGATGACCTGACTGGTTACAGCCTAACCAGAGATAGAGTCAGAAGGACAATTCACCCTCTAATCAGATTTGGCCTTGCTGACATTGTTTCATATGCTCTTGTCACAGCAGAAGACCTTGAATATCAGGAACTAAGGACCTTCATAGAAGCAATCTCAAGACCAGATGGAGAGAAATGAATCACAGCTATGACAGAAGAGATACAATCTCTAGACAAGAATCAGACATGGGAATTGGTTGACAAACCTCAAAGTCAGAAGCTAGTAAGTTGTAAATTACTCTTTAAGAGGAATATAGAGATTGGTGAAAAGGAAATAATCAGATTCAAGACAAGATTAGTAGCAAGAGGGTTCACTCAAATGGAGGGTGTTGACTTCAATGAAGTGTTCTCGCCTATTGTGAAGCATTGTTCTATCAGACTTCTATTGTCAAAAGTAACACGAGACAACATAGAACTTCAACAGATGGACGTGAAAACAACTTTCTTGCATGGAGATCTACAGGAAACCATCTATATGCATCAACCAGATGGTTTTGTGATTCAAGGCTCTGAGAACAAGGTATGTTTACTGAAAAAGTCTCTCTATGGCCTGAAGCAGAGTCCTAGGCAATGGTATGGAAAATTTGATCAGGTTATGCTGTCAATTGGTTTCATGAGGTGCAAGTTTGACAGCTGTGTATATCTGGAAAAATCTGAGAAGGAGGTCACAACTTACTTACTCTTGTATGTGGATGACATGTTGATTGCTGGTAAGAGTTCACACAAGATAAATGAGCTTAAAGCTAAGCTGAATTCGACATTTGAGATGAAAGATCTTGGAGAAGCTAAGAGGATCTTAGGCATGGATATTCTGAGAGACAGAAAAGCAGGCAAACTATTCTTATCTTAGAAATGTTACTTAGAGAAGGTGTCGAGGAGATTTCATATGCATGAGTCAAAGCCAGTTAGTTCATCTTTTGGTCAGCAATTTAAGCTGTCAGTGAAGCAGTCACCAAAGATAGAATCAGAATACAAAGATAAGAGGAGTGTTCCTTATGCAAGTGGAGTGGGTAGTCTGATGTATGCCATGGTTTGTAGTAGGTCGGATTTAGCTTATGCTATGAGTATGATGAATAGATACATGAGCATCCATGGAAGGTTTCATTGGGAAGCATTGAAATGAACCCTCAAATATGTAAAGGGATCAACTGATCTTGGCTTCCTGTTTCAGAAAAAAGATGATGTGGTCAATCCATTGAAAGACTTTGTGGACTCAGATTTTGCAGGGAATGTAGACACAAGGAAGTCTCTCACTAGTTACATCTTTACACTTTATGGTACAACAATCAGCTGGAGAGCAGTACTCCAGTCCACAGTTGCACTTTCAACAACTGAAGCAGAATACATAGCAATAACAAAAGCTGTGAAGGAAGCAATGTGGTTAAAGGGTATCTTGAAGGATTTTGGAATAACTCAGAAAGCTGTGGATGTGTATGGTGATAATCAAGGTTCATTACACCATTTGTCAAGCATCAAGTGTTTCACGAGAGATGTACATTGATGTTAAGCTACACTTTGTAAGAGATGTGGTGGAAAGAAGAGTTATCACAGTGAAGAAGGTTGGAACTGAGGACAATTTGTCTGATATACTAACCAAAGCTTTGCCAAGCAACAAGTTCACTCATTGTTGTAAGCTGGTGAAGCTTGCACCAGTTTGGAACTAGAAGGATGGTGCATTGAGGGGAGGATAGACAAAGCTGCATTTGAGGTGGAGAATTGTAAAGTATCAAATGCATTTGTACCTATATTGTGGAAATATCACTCAAGTTATGAATTGAAGGTTCTAGAAGTAGGTTTCCGGGCTGGGCCGCGCATCAGGTAGGCCGAAAATAATGACACCCCTCGTGCCATGCACGCACCAGAACCGTTTCAGTTGTGCATATGCACATGCACGTGAGTTTGTTAGAGTTTGTTAGCTTGAACACATTTTTACCTTCATTCACTTATAACTCGATGTAATTCTCCATAAACAGAGTCAGTTGTATAGATACACAAGAGGGGAGATACACACAGTGAGAGTGAGAGTGTACTGAGTTCAATCTGGGAAAACCGCATAGCTAGTGTTCTTTATAGAGAGGGGCGGGTATTAGCTTGAGTGTGGTGTTTGATTGATTGTATGCTGTAAACTTGGATCTTGAGTGTAGTGATTAACATCTTGACCCTCCATGGATGTAGATCATCTCGATTGAACCACGTAAATTGGTGTTCTTCTCGTTTTCTATTTCGTTTTCATTAATTCGCAGATCACACAAACTAATAATGTTCAGTCTGTGTACTGATACTTTAGTGTGGAAGAAATAATACTAGTTTTGGTAATTCAAAACTTCGCAATTATAAAGAAAAGTCTAAATAAACGAGTGTGAAATTGTGCTACCAAATTAACTAAATTAAAATCAACTAAATAATTAAACAAATAAATAATTATGGTTTATCAAATATGTTAAAGATGTGTCTGGTATTTATCCTCATACAAGACTCAGTGTTGATTTAATTGAACTCTTCTAAATTTTATCTCTATTAATTGATAAGAAAAATCACAATACAATCATACTTAAAAAGTTTAGAAGGTATGCGGGAAAACAATAAAACATCAAAGATTATTAGGATGAATTGATCTGTTTTCACTTGGTAATATAGTTTGAGTAACTTACTCTTAGGTCCAAAATGGACCTAAAAATTACTAGTAGGTCCAAGCTTTAAAAAAAAATATTAGGAGGTTCAAAGTCCCCTAGCTAAATGACAAATTTGCCCTTACTTCTCTCTCTCTTCCTTTTTCTCACTTTTTCTTCCTTTTTTCCCATTTATTTCTTCATTTTTGCATTTCTTTCAAATTGTTTATCAAATCTCAAAATTAAGAGAGTTGCAAGCTTCATATCTAAAAATTAAAATATCAAAATTCATATAAAAATTAGAATATTACATAAATTTACATATCAAAATTGAAAAAATGTAAAAAATTTACAGATCCTCGTTTTTATTACGATATGAACATGTTCATCAGAACATGAACAGGTTCATCTTCGATTCCAAATCCTCACCTTTAGAAATTAACAAATCTCAAATCTTCATAAATGGATCTTCAAAATCTCAAGAGCAAACCAACAATCCATCTCCAACCCAGATTCAAGCAAAAAATCACAAAACCCAACAATTCATTCTTCATCTTCATAAAATCTAGAAACCCTCTCTCCCCGATTTCATCTTCATCAAATTTGCAGAAAATCTGGTTTCGAAACACAAAATCAAACACAAACCTTTACCAAAAATCTTGCAGAAACCCTTACCAAATCAAACACAAACCCTTACCAAATTTGCAGAAAATTCGAAACACAAAATCAAACACAAACATACTCAACAAAAACAAAAATCAAACACAAAATCTTGCCTCCTACAAGAATATCCACCAAACCCTTACCAAAAAAAGGGAGTGATACCAAGAACGAAAAAATCCCAAAAATCGAAAGCAAAAACCCAAACCCGAAGCAAAATCCCAAAAATCGAAGCAAAATCACAAAAACCGAAAGCAAAAACTCAAAACCGGCGAGTGTAGAGATGGGCGGCGCCGCCGTTCTGGTTTTGGTGAGGTGGGGGCGTCGTTCTCGTTTTGAGTGTTGGGGTGGATGCGTCGTTCTCGTTTTGTGGTGATGGTCGTTTTTTAGGGTAGGTCGGCGGCGGCAAGCAGAGAGGGACGAGGGAGTGCCACCGCGTGGGGGAGAGGTGAGTGGGGGAGGGTGGGTGCCGTTGCGGGAGGGGAGGAAAGGTGAGTGGGGCGGGGAAGAAGGGGGCACCGCCGCGGGTGGTAGCGAACAGAGAGATGCCGTGTAGGGTTGGGCGCGCCGGCGGCGGTGGTGTCGCCTAGATTTTGGATGCCATGGGGAGGGGGGCGGCGAGGAAATGAGGGTTGCAGTGACGAGAGGGGAAATGAGGGTTGGATTTTGGATTTTGAAATTTGGGGGAAGAGGAGAGAGAGAAAAAGGGAAGACTAAGGACATATATGGTATTTAACACCCAAAAAGTTGGACCTAAGAGTAATAAAATGATGAATGAACCTTAGAGGACTTGACCCCCTCCAAATGGACCTTAGAGTAATTTGTTCATATAGTTTTACTTTGTTTCTTCAAGATATTACTCAAACTCAACGCTCAAAATAATTGGGGGTAGATTAGTGGGGATTCTAATAAAATTAAACCCGTTGCAATAATTCATAACTCACACGAATAAAAAATAATAATTTAACTCATGACTTACACAAATCTACATATATACTACCATTCCGCCTATGCACCCATGCGTCTATCATGCAAATTAATAGATCCAAGCTAATTGATTCTCTTAAATTTCTAGTGAGAATGAGATTTTCAATAATGAATGGGATTTGAAGAGGAATTTCTTACTAGAGAACCTAATGGAGTTCTTACAAGTAGTAATAGAGGTGATTAATGTTTAATAACTTATGGCCTTAACACCCCCCCCCCTCCCCCCAACTTCTTTTCTGTCCATGTTCAGGACAATATTATTGCTATTGTAAAGGTTGATCTTTTGGCTCTCTAATGTCACTAGTTTTTTTCTTTAAAAAAAAATCTCACAAGGAAACATCTCAATTACATAAGTGATCCTACTCCCTCGTCCGTTCAACAATAATTGACATGTTTCTTTTTACACGTATTAAGACATATATAAAATTCATGGTCGACTCATTAAATTCATAATAAATTTACTCCTTTTATCCTTATTTACATAAAATTACGATATTATATAGGGGCACATTATGAAATTAATTAGGGAAACTTTAGGAAAAAAGATTAATACTTATTGAAATGTAAAACAAGTCTATATAGTGGGACATTCTAAAATGAAAATCTTGTCTATTATTGCTGGACGAAGGTAGTAAAAAAATAATAAACAAACGTACAGAAAGACAACGTGAGGCAAACTATACTTGAGTACCCAATGTGCCCCAAAATATGGAAATGCCAAATGATCTACCACCAATGTAAATTTTTTAAGCCCTGAAAAGTAGAAACTTCTGTTGTGAAAATCTGATTTTAATAAATTGAGTTTAATTAGTATTTAGTGAGGGTGTAGGATATTCGTCTCTAATTAATTAAATAGGGGCATAGAGTTTAATTTCGAAAAAATTAAAGGGCATAAAAATGATCTACTCTCGGAGTAGATGATTGTAGTGTATTTATAATCTCAAAATCGATTTTCGATGAGTGAGAAATTAAATCATGAAGTTGAAACGTCATAACACTTTTTTATGGATTAAATAATGTTGGGATGTGTGGGAAATTTAATTGGGAAGTTAACATCCGACATTGGATAATTAGATGAATTAACTACTCCTTATTAATAGGAGTGAGTTAATAGAATTCAATTATAGTTAGTCCACACACGCGCGCTGCCCGTCTTGCCGGCCGAGCCACGCCCGTGTCCCTTGGTTCTTGGCAATTGGACTTTGGGTGGACTTTGGTCTTGGGCTTGGAGTCCATATTATCTTTTTAGAGTTAGATCCACTGGAATAATATGAGCCCAAACATGCAAGCCCAATCCGAGATTGGGTTGGCTCAAGTGTTTTTCTCCTGCACATGTTTGAATTCAAATTTGGATGAACATGTACGTCTGGATGTCCAGGCTTGTGTACGTTTCAAACTCCGAAGTAATTCCTGGAAAGTTACAAATGAGTGTCATTACTTTGTAACCTTTGTAACCCCTGTCGCCAATTAATTTCTTGGCTCCCCACCTGGTGGAAACTCCCTATAAATAGGGCATACTTTTTTGTTGTTTGAGACTTGAAAAAATCTTGTAGAAAATATTTGTCATCCATCAACATACATATTTCGTGTGTGCATTTGCATATAGTAGTGCCATCTAGTTCTTGCATCGTTTCAATTCGTCGGAGCTTTACACGTTGCAGTGTTGTACGTGTAAAGACGAAAGTCATTTTACCTTTGAAAACACTACGCCAAACCGTGAGCACTAGCTGAGGCTCATTTGTTTTGCGGGCAAAGGTTCAACCTTGACTCGACTTTGATAAGATTTTATTTCATTTGTTCGTTGCGGTGATGCGGAATTGTAGAATTCATGATTACTATGATTTTCAAGCTGGAAATACTGAAGAGTATTACTTTATATGTTGAAAAGTATTAGTTTGTATTGAAAAGAATCAATTTCTATTTTCTTTTCTTATTTATATTTATTTCCATCAACTGTAAGCCATAGTTTTTTTTTTTTGGAACCCAAGAGAACTTATATAGCATGTTCACAGGTACAATTATTAGAAGGTAGTCCATCCACAAAGTTTGGAGGATCAACCCATATAGTCGGACTTTCATGAGAACGAGAAGCCCTAGCAAAGGTGTGAGCCCAAATATTGGCATCACGATAAGTAAAAACAACCGAAAAATCAGGAGATTTCAAAAGTAAAGTCCTACAGCTTCTAATAAAAACGCCAAACACAGATGGCGCAAATCAATAATTATTAATAGCATCTACCACTATTTTAGAATCACCCTCAATGATAACCTTATCAAGTCCCAAATCTTTCGCCCACGAAAGGACTTCCAAGAAGCCCATAGCTTCTCCAACATCTTCATCGATCCGACCAGGAAAAACAGATGTACATCCCCGTATAAAAGTTCCAAATTCATCGCGAATAACTATTCCAATACCAGTCTCAAAAGTCTCATCAAAGAACGCAGCATCGACATTCATCTTAACTTTGCCAGCACAAGGCGGGTGCCATGCCTTACAAGGTCGTGGCTTTCTAGTTCCAAGTTTCACATTCTGGGCATATTCCCACTCGACAAGCTCAGCAGCAGCCGCACAACACATATTGAGAGCGACAATGGCCCTCCCATAACTTGCTGTTTCTTTCCTTCCATAACTGCAACATTATCATCCCGACTTCACGTCCCCTTTCACCACATCAGCAACCTCAACATCAGGTCGCAAACAGATTCTGCGTTGTAGATCGTCGCATCCACTATGCTCCACAAGTGCGCAAATTGCCAACACTCCTTTGCATAGGAGCAATCAAAAAATAAATGCCATGAGTTCTCCATAGGATATTCGCATAGTACACAGTTCTTGTCCGCAACAATATTCTTAGTATGAAGATTGACTTTGTGTGGCAACACATCTCGACTAATCCTCCATAAACAATCTCTCACCTTCGGCGGAACTTTTAAATTCCACAATCCGCCCCAATCACCTGCTACTTCCAATTCCGGATCAAAAGCAATCAAAGTTGCTAGACGATACCCAAATTTGATAGAGTATTGTCCATCCCTATTATGGTGCCATACAAGAGAGTCCCCACTGCCATGCGGAGAGATCGGTGTTCTTAAAATTTTTACTATATCCTCCTCATCAAAAATTGCCATAATCAACTCACGGTTCCAAACAGCGGACCCTGGTAGTATAAGTTCCGAGACAACTTCATACCTACCCAAATAGATGTCATAGCAAATCAAGTAAAAGAATACACAGTAATTAGCTCTTAATATTACAATATCAAAGTTGAGATTTATTGAACATAAACAGTACCACTAATAAAGCATATTAAGGCCGGATGAGTTAACATAAAATCTATTTAAAAAAGAATTGGGAGTTTGAAAACCCAGCATAAAGTGGTTAGCACTTACATGAGGAGGAATTATTACTCCCAAATATGAAGAACATATATATGTATCAATAAAAGAACGGAATTCTTAACTGAATAATTTATTGCCCATCTAATTCAAATTCGCATTTGTTCAGCTCATCACTAAGTTCTCCACAGACCAAAAGTCACCTAATTACAGAATTTTGCACAACCCTTCATTGAAGGATTCAGATATCTTTCAAACTTACAAACACGCCCAAAGCTCCAATGAGAAATTGAAATAGCAAAAACTGAAGTGTTACACTCATAAATTTAACGGAAACACAAGACAAAAAACTAATGATAAATTAGCAGATTATAGGCAATACTCGAATATTGCAAAAGAAGAATTTTTCGCAAGTTTATCTAATATTCTCCTGTTCATTAATTTATACAGCTTCATAAAATTAAATAGTAATCTTTCATTTATACAGATTCATAAAATTAACTAGTAAAGCATCTTCTGTGTGTTACTGTTGTTAGTTTACACTTTCAGTAATTTCAAGGAACACTTTGACAAAATTAACCAGTAAAGCATTGTGTGCATGAATTCGTATCCAGCAGAGGATAACTTCAAGAACAGGAAACGAGATCGATTGAAGGAATTGAGAAGTCTTTCAACTGCTAATAGTCATATATACTTGAAGTAGAACAAGAAAACATGTAATTTTTTTGTCACATAATTATGTGAATAGTCTTCACTGCTAATAGTCATGTATACTTGAAGTAGGTATAACAAGAGAATGAGAATGATTACAACCCCTAATTCGACTAAAATATATTATGAACAAAAAGACATTTAATACGAAGATGAATAAATTTATTATATAGAGTAGTGATAGCTAAGTCGAAACCAAAGGAAGTCACATGAGAAGATGGATCAATCAAGAACCAGCAGCTTGTGGTACTCTTCTCCAGAAATTGCAGCTTCCATTATAGCCTCGGAATCCAAAGTTGCACCATTAGTATTATTTTGCTGCAAGAACAAAGTCATCAAATTGTTGGAATATCCGCTGACAAGTGCAACCCCGGGCTGGTTACTCAGAACCGGCGTAGCGTTGGAAATGCTAGTGGCTCTGGAGTCATTTGCCCAGGTTCCAAAACACGATTTCTGGGACGCAGTTTGTGTACCCATTCTCCCTGAACTTCCTCTCAATCTCCTCATAATCAGTCTCAGACTCGTCATAATAACTACTACGTCTAGACGATTTGCTGAAGACAAACACCCTTTTCACCATCTCCTCATCCCTCAGTTTCCCCTTCACTGCCACTTTAAGCAACGCATCAAACACCTTTGTCAAATCACATTTAATTCTTCTAACAAACTCCATTTTCTCACTCAAGCTCTCCCCTTCAACCAATTGAAGCTCGCCCTTCCAAGGCCCTTGGCTCAGTTCCGACACCAAAACACCCAAAGCAATTCCCTGCATACTACGCGAAACATCACAAATCGCAAAGCAATTCTCCATTTTCCCCATCTCCTCCACCATCGTCCTCCACTGAAGCTCCGTCATCCAGTGCCGCGATTATCTCATGAGGAAGTAACGCGCCCGAAGCTATCTTGGCTCCGTCCGAGTGGTTCATGGTTCACCTGACCCGAATGGTTCATGATTTAGGGTTTATGGTTCATGGTTTAGGGAATAGTTGGCATAACACGTCATTAATCTGGTTTCATAAAAAACCAGATAGTTGGTTCTATATCATTACTCTATATATATATATATATATATATATATATAAGCAGAAACCGCCCCAAATTTGGAAAAATATTGTGAAACAAATTTTTGAAAAAAATATTAAAAAATAATAATGGATTGAGAAAAAAGAATAAATATCAATAAATGATAATGATGATTTTTTTTTGGTATGTAAATTGATCATAATCTTTACGATTTATACTCAATAATAGATCTCTTTTAAATTGGTCTATAAAAAAACAATTTACGAAACAAAATACAGGCTAATTAATCAATCATGTGGATTTATTATTTAAAGAAAGTCTTTTTTTTTTAATTGGAGTATGTATTTTTATCCAAAAGTTCAATCATGTGGATTTACTATTTAAAGAAGTTTGAACATTTTTTTTTTTGGAAAAATGTTAATTCAGGATCTGAAATATAGTAAATCTATCAATTTAAGGTCTGGAAGATTTTTCCTATCGATTCAAGGCCTGGAAGATAGAAAACAATCAATTTAGGGTCTGAAAGATAGAAACTATCAATTTGAGACTCACACATTTTAAGGTCATGTTTGACACTTATATTTCAGGTCCTTATTTCATGTCCTTATTTTTTATTTTTATGGTTTAGGGTTCATGGTTTAAGGTTCATGGTTCAGGGTTTAGGGTTCATGGTTCAGGGTTTAGGGTTCAAGGTTTAGAGTTTACGGTTTACGATTCAGGGTTTAGGGTTTAGTGACAAACATGGTCTTAAAATGTGTAAGCCTCAAATGTGTAAGACCTAGGTTTCGGGTTAAAAAATGTACAGAAGATATATGATATATATTTATTAGAAGTGGGAATTTAACCCGAGACCTCTTGCGTGCAAGAATGTTATGTTCATTCATTAAATTCTCAATTCTAATAAATATGTATCATATATTTTATGTATTTTATTTATTCTTAAATGTAATTAATTAAAAAATAAACATATTTAATAATTTTTTAACGAGTGGACTATGCCTTCTGTATTACCGAGGGCAATTAAGGTGCTTTTTAAAGCCCTCGATATTAACGAGGGAAAATTTATTTTTTATTAACACCCTCGTTAGTAGTAAGGGCTCTGAAATCTCTTTTAGTGTCTAGGCTATCAGAACCCTCTTTAAAACCCTTATTATTAACAAGAACTTTTATAGCCCTTGTTATTAACCAAAGCTTTTATAACCCTTGTTAATGCCCTTGTTAAATACTTTTTTTTTGTGTGAGCATAGATGTCACTATGACAAGCATGTGGAATTCACAAATTAATTCATATGGAGTTTTTTCTTTTGTATTGATTGTGTTCATTGTAAATTACATATTTACATATACTATAGTTTTCAGTGCTAAGTAATTTTACAGTAATATATTTGGCAGCCAAATAAACATTACAACTGAATTCAGAAGTTCACGTGATATTTACAGGGGGCTTCTTTGTTATATTCCTCGAAAATCCATGAGACGATATTTCTATTATTTGATTAATATATATATATATATATTCAATAATTTTTACTTGAAACAATATAAGAGAATTATATACATGCATAGTAAGCTAAGCCTCTACATATTGTTTTTTTGAATAGTTAAAGCATTTAAATCTTGATTTCTAAAATACTGATCTTATTTTTCTACAACATTTTTTTAATAATTACGTATGTATCACATGCAACACACGCAGTATACAACTAGTACCTCAAAATAAGGAGAAAACAAGATTTCAAAATAAAGGATGGTAGACGTTATGGGGTGATAGACAAATACTAGTAATAAAGATGTGAGAGGGAGAGCCCCCAAAAACATAGACAAGTGGTAAAGGTTTGTGGTGATGTGGGGAGAAGTCCCCTGCCAATGTAGGTTCGAACCCCGTGTGTGACAAACATCCTTCGATTTACAATCCGTTCAGCTGAGGGGCCAGACAAACATCCTTTGATTTACAACCTATTCGACTGAACACAGGTAGAGGGAGTTTTTCGACTCTTCTTGAAAAAACAAGTGTGAGAGGGAAGGAATTGTTGCAACAATAGAAATCTAATGGAAATCACTTAAAAAAACCTTGCTCTTTACAACTTTTAAAAAAAGAAAAAATTACAACTAGATACAAAATTGAGTAAACCATTACAACCAGATACAAAGTGCAGAAATTTGAACTAAAGTACGTGACACTTTAGTTCAAATTTGAACTAAAGTGCAGAAATTTTCTGCACTTTGTATCTGATTATAAGTTTTTGGGTGACTTTGTAGTTAAATATTTTTCTCCCTTAAAAAAAATATATTAAAAGTTATTCGTAACGTTTGAAATCACACCTGAAACCTAAAGGATAAAAAATCATGATCACCCTAACCCTTTTTTTGGATCCATACTAAGCTATTAGCAAGTTTACCCTCACTAATGAACAATGATGCACATAATACCTCATTTTTCCTAATATTTCCTAATACAATATCCTCTTCCAATTAAATGAAATTATGATACTATACTACATTACTCTCTATCTACCGACTTCACGTACTCGGGTCCCACCACCTTCAAATCAAGATAATCCAACAAAACAAAACGAAACACCAATAAGAAATGTGAGTCTTGATGCCGCTCGGAATGTTCCATCTCTGCAACTTATATCAAAGGGAAAGCCATCTAATCTTGAATTACAAGTATTGATTTCAAGGACCAATAATATCTCTGCATAATTCCGTTGTAAAAATAATATCTCCAAAATGGTGTGTAATTTTGTGGCAGCACAATCACAATCACAATCACCACCTCTGATACTTCAATCCCACTCTCCGCTCCTCCCAAGGTATCATTCTCTCTGTTTTTCCTTTTTTCCTCAGAATTTGTTTGGCCCCTTTCTATATGATTTTTAATTTACATTGTGATTTAATTGACAATGTCCTATAAATTCCTATTAATTGGATTATGATACTTGGAATTGGATGTTTTGGATTGGCTGTGAAGATTTTCGATTCCAGTTTCAAGCTCCCAAACATCAATGTCGATAATTTTCTGTAACAGTTTAAGTTTCTCTTGAAATTTCTGAAGCTAATTTTGCCAATTTCTTTTTTGGTTGTCTCAAATTATACTTCACTTTCCTTCACTTTCCTTCAAGAGTGATATATTTTGTCCAAAATACACTTATTTAATGATTGTTGGTATTGATCATTAATGTAAGTCATTAATATTAAATAGGGACATAAAAGGGATGTCGGGGGTAAATTATGTTTTTGCAAGATATTTTCTTAATCTGTGTGAAAAATGAAAGTGGTTTATCTTTTTGGGACTAGGGATGTAAATGAGCTGAGTCGAGCCGAGTAATGATGAGCTCGATTAATGGCATAACAGTAATTATTGGGCAAGCTCGGTCTCTCAAGTTGAGTATTTATGAGCTCGAACTTGATAACTACTTGAGTAGCTCAAACTCGACTCAACTCGATTATGCTCGAGTTGATTTAGATCTTTTTCCATAATGATAGGTGTATTTAAATGCAGATATTAAACTTTGCTGTATTACAGTTATTGGGCATTCTGGTTTTCCTTTTCCAAGACTCAAGAACAAATTACTGAGCATCCTAAATTATAAATTTTAAAGAAACTTGTAATAAGCATTCACTTTCAGTTAGTATTGATCTGTTTAGAGGATATCTCTTTGCTCATAATTGCATAACAATAAAATGCACA
This sequence comes from Stenogyne calaminthoides, assembly GCA_037126765.1. Lineage (NCBI taxonomy): Eukaryota > Viridiplantae > Streptophyta > Magnoliopsida > Lamiales > Lamiaceae > Stenogyne > Stenogyne calaminthoides. The sequence goes on along the minus strand of JBBCBC010000004.1, from coordinate 27,161,515 downwards.
TTTCAGTTTAAAACTTTTAGTAGCATATATTATCTGCCTCATTGTTCATCTGTGTGTAATAGGAGAATTCCAAGCAAACACATGTCAAACTGCTGTATTCAGAAACCAATATCTGTTGACTTTGGACTTAAGCAAGCAATATCAGGTCTTGCAGCTTCAGTAATATTATTATCTCAGACAAACATGGTTAGTGATTTTTCTTTTAATATCGAAGCTTCATTGGTACATGATTCCTTTACTTATTTGGTTAACAATTGAGCATGTTAATACATTATCTGAACATTGTGACCATTTTCCCTCAAACGTCAGCATCAGCTTTCAGCCTACCTTACATTATAGGCTCCAAGTTTACAACTGCTTTCCTGGATTTATATGAAGTTACTATATTCAAGGGGAGAATCTTTTTCATTCTAGTATAAGAGCAGGTCTGTGTAAAATGCTGCTGAAAGATGCCGATTTCTCTATCAAATACAGTGTTTTCGTATTTCAATCTTATATTTCAATTAAGAAAATGAGGACACAGATCATCCATCCGAACCTACGTAATTCTCCAATCCGTTGAACAGGCTTCTGCAACGGATCTTTCTTATGGCAGTATTTACCAGCTTGCAAGTGCTGCTGATAGCAAGCTGGTTCTCCCTTCGGAGAGCGAAGAGGGAAATGGGATGCTTATGATGATGAGAGGAATGTCAGTAAAGAACTTCGATCCAGCCAGGTATTCTGGACGATGGTTTGAAGTGGCTTCCCTTAAGCGCGGGTTTGCTGGGCAAGGTCAAGAAGATTGCCACTGCACTCAGGTAGCTGAAAAGTTGAGATCTCCTTTGTAGTTGGCAAGTTCTTGTGTGCACTGTACACAACTAATACTGTTCATTGAAACAAATAATACTGTTAACAACTACTCCCTCTGTCCTTAAAAAGTTTGGCCCAACTTTTGGGCACACGTATTAAGAAAAAAGTGTAATGAGCATAGTGTTGAGAGGTAATGCGGTAAACTTTTATGTATAAACTATAAAGTAAATGAATTAATTGAATTAATTGTAGGTGTGAGCCTCAAAAGTAATAACATTTGGTGTAAATATGTGAATATTGTGAGGGTGGAGTTTAGTAAGGGGTTTCCTTTTTTGGGTGTGCAATTTTATGTGGGACGTCCCAAAAAGGAAAGTGGGCAAACATTTTAGGAACGGAGGGAGTAATGTTGTTCATGTGAACACTACTAATACTGACCAACTAATACCTTTTAGTAAAATAACTAATACCATTAAAAAAGACACTTGAGTTGCACGGTGCACCTGGTGCATACAAGACTTTGTCATAGTGTATTAATTCAACTAATATTTTTCAGTGGAAACAACTAATACGGAACAACTAATACGGAACAACTAATACTCCCTCAGTCCTTTAGCAATTTACACCTCCATGTGGGCACAACTATTAAGAAAAGTAAGTAATGAGTAGGGATTTGAGGGGAAATTTGTTAACTTTTATGTATAAAGTAAGCAAATTAATTGAGTTGTGTGTATGTGTGGGCCCAAAAGTAATGACATATGGTGTAAATTTGTGAATATTGTGAGGGTGTAGTTTATGAAATACTTTCCATTTTTAGTGTGTGCAAATTGGTAAGAGACGGACCAAAAAAGAAAGTGTGCAAATTGCTAAGAGACGGAGGAAGTACCTTTTAGTGAAACAACTAATACCATTTAAAAATGCACTTGAATTGCACGGTGCACCTGATCCATACAAGACTTTGTCATAATGTATTGATTCAGCTATGACAAGTCTTGGCAACAAAGATGGAATCGTTGCGTCATTCTCCTCTACTTAAGTTGTGCTCATTGAAAGGAAATGCTATCCCGATTTCTGAATCACTTCATTGTACTTAATTGCAGGGTGTTTATACGTATGACATGAAGAAACCTGCTATCCAGGTGGATACCTTTTGTGTTCATGGAGGACCTGATGGTTATATTACAGGTATAAGGGGAAAGGTTCAATGCCTTTCTGAGGAAGAAAAGGCTAAGAATGAAACTGAGCTAGAAATGCAGGAGATGATCAAGGAGAAGTGTTTCCTTCGCTTTCCTACTTTGCCCTTCATCCCCAAGTTACCCTACGATGTCATAGCAACTGACTATGACAATTATGCCCTTGTCTCTGGAGCCAAGGACAAGGGTTTTATACAGGTATGTTTGTATTACTATTATGTATTATGACATGAATGAGTTTCGTGTGCATCCACGTGCACCGTGCACTCATAGTGCATTTTAGAAACATGCAACTTGTTATACTGAAAGATACAATTTGTCTACACTGAATCGTGCAACTATTTTTCCATATTAATAGTTGCACGGTTCAATGTAAACAAATTGCATTCAGTATATCTAGTTGCATGTTTCTAAAATACACTATAAGTGCACGGTGCACCTGAATGCATTCAAGACTTAGCCGTATGACATATATTTATGTGTTGAGAGACATTGTTTTTACATGCACTCTGTACTTGACATTCATTTCTGAACTTGGGTTTTTATCTTCAAAGTGGTGCATTGTAATTTCACAATCACTATTTTCTAACATTTTTTCATGGATTTCTAGACTTTATTCCTTGCTCGTAGCGAAGAAAATAGATGTATCTGCTCATTTTAAATTTCTGAAAATGAACTCATATCTGAACTTTCATTTTCACTTTGGCAAGATTAGAATATGATCATCTTTGAATCACGTGTTCCCCTGCTTGGTTTGAGGGACTACTTAGAAAAAAGCAGTGTGCAATCTTTTCTATTGTGCATTTTCAGAGTTTAAAAGTTTTTTGATCTCATAATTTGTCTACAGTTCAGTTTTGGTCCAAATTTTTTTTAACTATTCTGGTTAGTCCCAATATTAAAAAATATGTCCAATTTTGGCCAAAATAGCCGAGAAATTAAAAACGTTGTCATTTTATGTCACACGGCTATCCAATTTTGGCCTCATAACTTGTATATAGTCTAATTTTGGCCCCAAATTAAATCCTCATGTTACATAAAAGGACCCCATTTAAAATTTTCAGCGATTCTATAGCCAGAATTGGACAATTTTTTAATATTGGAACTAAATAGAAATAGTTAAATTTTCAAGACCAATTAAGGTTATGGGACCAATAAAACGTCTTAGCTCGTGCATTTCCAAAAACCAAAACTTGCATTTTACCAAGTTCCAAGTTGTTTTAGAAATCAATTTTCTTCTACATTCACTATGTAACTTATTTATAAAAACCATAGCCTCTGGTTCTTCATATTTCATGGTTTGTCTCTCAGTATCTGCCATTTGTTTCTGTTGATTTCTAGTTCTAATTCAGTTTCATTCTCTGAAACAAATCATTTTCCAGATATACTCGAGAACACCCAACCCTGGACCAGAATTCATAGACAAGTATAAATCATATTTAGCAGATTTCGGATACGATCCTATCAAAATCAAAGACACTCCACAAGACTGTGAGACGAAAACAAACAGTGAGCTCGCAGCAATGATGTCGATGAGCGGGATGCAACAAGCTCTCACCAATGAATTTCCGGATCTTAGACTGAAATCTTCCGTTGCGTTTGATCCATTAACCAGTGTTTTCGATACTCTGAAGAAGCTTGTCGAGCTTTACTTCAAGTGATCAAACTCGATTCGAGCATTGAAAGTCTTGTTCATATTTGTAAATGATTTCTGCTGTTGTATAATATTTGCAATGACACAACAATTCACTCTCATTTTCACTTGGTGATTCCACTCTCTGCACAGTAATTCAGATTTAGTTGTTGCAATTTAAGGGAAAAACTGACTCTTTGCTGAATCTTACTACCGCTGTTTTTGTTTACGTCTTGGATTAGTCTACATTTAGTTGGTCTCATGTAAAATAGTTTTACTATACAATTAGTTTGAAAATATTACGTTATATTACAACAATTGAAACTTTTCAATAAAACAACTAATATTATTCAAACCAATCGCACAGTAAAACTGCTTACATATAAGACTTTACCCTACTTTTTTCTTAAATTTTATTTTCATCACTTCTAATTTCATATTTGTAATTTCTCCTTATCTTAATCCTGGATCTACTAGTTGATAGAAATATAAGGAGTAACAGTCATGTGAATCAGGTCCTATACATGAACTCTATTACTATTATGTAAAAAAAATTATCACTGTTATACACAAAAAAATATAATTGTTTAAAAATATAAAACATTTTTTATACTGTGATAGTTTTTGTGCAAAACAGTGATAGTTTTTTTTATGTTATAGTTGTTATATATACGATATTAAAAAAATTGAGTTCACAACAAGTTTTTGTCAAATGTAAGTTACAGTAATCGAAGTTTTCATCTCAAAAAGAATAACAACAAAAAGGAGCCATTATCAAAATGTTTTAGGATTATTTGAAGAGGCACAATTGCTAACTTACAAGACAAACAAAATACCTCAAGGATAGGAAAGCTGCAACAATACAAAAATAAGCGTGCAACAATTAATCAAGCTTTTTGCACAGAAAAGCCAAGAATAAAGTCCTTGATTTCATCAGAAGCAGCTCTATCCAAGGCGGTCCTTCCATCGGCATCCTTCACGGTGTAATCAGCTCCAGCTCGGAGCAACTCTTCAATCTTGGGTTTATCACCTTCAGACGAAGCCATCAAGAGAAGGATATCGACGGGGTGGATCTTCTCGTTCAGAAGAGCCTCCATCTTATCATAAGTACCCTCCACTGCTAGCATCCCCATGTAATTGAAGTACTGTTCATACAAAACCGTTAAGTAACGTACTTATAGTTTTAGGGTGCGGCTGTTCACACTCAAAAATTGCTCAATACACTCACATGTACAAAAGTAATAGTGATGTACGGTGAAAGTGGTGCACACAATCAAATAAAGCTACAAAATAGGTGCATAAAGTAAGTTTTTGGGTGTCAATAGCCACACTTCTATTTTTACTTACGGCAAATACTTCAATGGACCAGTTGCACCGTGCAAATCAAGTTCATTTTGAAGTGGTATTAGTTGATTTCATTAAACAATATTAGTTGTGCATGATTTGTGTAGTGCAATTGGTGCACCCAAATGGTAATCTTTATTCACAAAACCTAGGACATATGTACATTACCAACTTCTTTTAGTTTGGAGTTCAAAGACATCAAGGCAGCCATTGTTTACTCGAGATGATGATAATGTCCGACTCAGGAGGCTATCCAACCGGACAAATCCTCTACTTTCTCGTATCCACCGAGGAAATGAAACTAACATTATCCAGCCCCTTATGTGAGACTTCCATATGTGAAGGAGACACCACAATGAAGAATTACTTCAACTGTTACCCAATTTGCACAGAAAGACAACAAGAAGTAAATGAAAGAATTCCGTCTCATCCAAAAGTCCGAACTTGTAGAGAAGTGAGGAATTAATTTTTTTGTATATAGTTCTCTAATAGTAAATTGAACTCTACTAATCTACAGCCCATTTCACTGATCACTTCCTAGTTCTTAATTCCTAATTCCTCCGAATAATCTACCTAAGTTCAGTTGGATTCGGTCTTTTAACACAAATGGAAATAAATGAGTGCTCCAACATTCACTCACCACAGAAAACAATTGATTAAATAAATCCATATCCTGCTTAATACTGTATTTACCAAGATTTAATTCAGTGGTTGAAAAACAGGAAAGGAAATATTGGAGCTTAACATATAACTACGGTAGGATAAACGACCTGTTCGACGTCGTCGCGGTCGAAATCATCGCGGCCTTGGCTTCCGTAAATTCCGGCGCCTTCAGCGTCGACACCATTTTTACCGAACCTAAACCAGCAGGTGGTTCTCGACCCACAGCTGGGTCCCAGTTTTGTGGTGCTTCTAAACCATCCTATACTCGTTGCTGAACCCACAAAACGCTTCGGCAAAACTGAAACAGCTACGATTGAAGAGGGGAGAGTGGGAGTGAGGGAGAATTTTGGTTGGAGAGTAGAAGGAATTGTTGATGCCATTGCTTTCATCATTTCAGGATACGCACGAAACCAACGGCCCTTATCATTTCATTTCATATCCGCATATTTTGTATCGGATAGATACATTTTGGTATAAATATGATATTAAAAATCAGAGTGGCGCAGCGGAAGCGTGGTGGGCCCATAACCCACAGGTCCCAGGATCGAAACCTGGCTCTGATAATAAAAATTTCTCCAATTGGAATGTTGGTTTTGAATTTTTATGTGTTAGTTTTTGAGTTTTGGATGATATGTGATAAGGTTTTTTTCTCCAAACTGTAGATGTTCTGTTTGCATTTTTTAATGTTGGTTTTGGATTTTAATGTTGTTAGTTTTGGGCTTTTGGATGATATGATAAGATTTTTTTTCTTTTCCTCCACTTTTGGAGTTTAAACCCAGCCCAAGAACAAACTCTTTTTATTTGAGTGGGTTCATTTCAACTCTATTGAAGTGACTTTATGGGACAAGTTCAATCACAAACAAATCGATCTTTAAATAAGCCCAATTTAAGCTATAGGAATTATTGCCTTGGGTCTGTGTTAGAATATGGGGTTAGAAATCCACTAACCTTTATTCCAAAATTGCATCGGAATTTAAATTCTATGTACGATGTAATTCTCTGAGTCCGAAAGTCTGTTTCTTTTTCTACGTGATTGAGTACAGAACCCCTGTCAAAATGAGACCTCTAAATCTCTATCTTAAACGTCCATTCAACATTTCAAATATTTCAAAATATTTAAAATTATTAATAACTTCCAACTCAAATATGTCCACTTCATGTGTGGATAATTATTTATATTAAATAATAATTAATATTAAATTAATTATTATTATAATAATTACTTTCATCTTCCACTCAAACATGAAGTTTGAGTCTTACACTCATCTTCTTCAACTCTTCGTACCATCACAAAATACATCTTCATACAAGCAAATAAATCGTGTGACCCGCGAGAATATGAGTTTTCATGATATATAACGTGTTAATGATATATAGCAACTCAACCAGTTTTATATGAAGAGATCAAAACTCGTTATACCCCAGAATTCTTCCAGTTAACACAAGTTGACATATCTCTTTCAATCCCTTGAAACTATTAGAGCATATTCAACCTTTCATCAGATCTATGTATTCATAATCAAGTTCTCAACTCGATTGACCGGTCAATGAACACAATAGAACTTGTTAATGAAGATGTCCTTCCTTTTACACAAAATATCTACAAACTCCCACTATAGTTATTTTCCTAGATATGTACCGCATTGCTGCATTAATCATAGTTATTGGTAGCATGCTAAAGTAGCAACACTAAAGTGAAGACTTAGAAATCTAGTAGAAAGTCCTAAGGGTACTTTTAAGAGGCTTATTAAAACCTCAAGACCTCATACAATGAGAAGATAGGGGTATCTTTCTCATTTCCTTATGGCCAACTAAGCACATGTGGTATGAAACACATGTCATGATATTTTAACTTCCCAGGATGGAAGCGTATGTCATAATATTTATTTGATATCGTGTAAATCATAGTTCAAGTGTATTCTCGACACTTAACTTGGATTTCTTCATTCTATTGTCCAGGAATCCATTGATTTAGCTTTGTAACAAGTCAAATAGATTCGTGGTAAAATCTATTGCGATTTTCTACAATATAATCTCATATCTGCACATACCTCAATGTCAGAGGTGATTGCTTATATGGGAGAGTCAATCAACTTGTCGACATACTATTATATGGACCTTTCATATAATTCACAATACATAAATGTCTAGTAACATTAACAACTACTTTGTAGTCCATTTAAATCCATACAAACTCAAGATCTTAAGATTGTTGTGGTTATACGTGAAAGTATGCTTTTACTTTGTATAACAGACTAATGTACTCTTATTTACTGAATATAAATCTTTTATCACTGTTGCTTTAAATATGAATGAATGTTATTTATTTATTGCAAACCGTTCAATAGTAGTACATATTGCATTGTAATTAATGTGGTGATACCCGATCAAAGAAGATCACATTAACAGTACCTTGTAAATAAGTACATCTTCACAACCTAGATGGAATTGAACACTCCATTGGTAGAGGTTGAGGTGCAAAGCTCAGATAGACCTATCTTGACCAAGAGATTGCACTAGTGCATTGTGATGCGCTGAAGCGGACCTATAGAGAGGGTAAATTCTTCCGTACTGACTTATGAGAGAAGAATTAGACCTCAGTGGTTGTTAATTTCTTAATCTCTATCACTTAAAATGGATTGTGTGTGATTAATATTTATTACTTTGATCTATGTTGGGTTTAGAATTACAGAGCGATTCTATACTTTGTATTTTGGGCAATGTTATTAATTACATAACAATTGCTAAGATTTAATACAGAGAAACGTGTGCAACGAAAGTCTTGTTTGATTTGTCCCCTTGGTGGGCTCAGAAGTTTTATCATACAAATCTTGCAAGTGGATTAAGTTCCGGTATGGATAATAATGTTGAGTTGTCTTTACTCCAAGGAAAAAAATATTAATTAATATAAAGCTTTTCAGTGGCTGAATTAATTAATGGACTAAATAATCTTAAACACGGGAAATAATGACAGGAGCCATATGATCGTAATATGGGTTAAGATGGATAGTGCAATATTAATTTTATAGTGGAGTAAATTAATATTAATGGGCTGAATAATATTGTGGCTCAATTTTGGAATTCAGAGCCCATTTGGAGGTCCAGTCTTAATTCTCCTAAAGTCCCCTCAAGTAGCCTAATATAAGTCCAAATAATGAAAAGGTGATCAAAATAAAAGAAAATATCATTGCTCTAATTTTGCCTATTATTTTCAAAAATTACAAGAAAAGAAAGAAGGAGATTTTGTTGGAAAGATTTTATGGAAGATAAGTATTCTTGAAATACAAGATTATCTCATAAATTAAAAAATCTTTGACTTTGACTTTTCTTCATGGATTTTTCAAAAATTGCCATAAAATAACAAGAAAGGATTTTGTGGGAAGATATTTATGGAAAATTGAATATATGAGATATATTCAAGATTGTATCTTAAAAAAGATACACGGAAATTTCCCATGAGTCCTTTTAGGGCTAAATTTTCGCCCCCTCCCTTTATTATAAATAGTGGATGAATTTTTCATCCCTAACACAATTTCAGTCTTGGAAAAATTAGAAATCCACAAAGTTGGTATATTTTTCTTTTTCCTTTGTTTAAATTGTTCGTGAGTATCTTCCACCGGATAACGAGCAAGGACTTGGGATATACTTGAGAAGGCATTTGGGTTGATCCATTGTCTCAACGGTTGTCTCTTCAAGAGGTATGTTTTGCGTAAACTCCTAGATTCCGCATGTGAGGATTTTACGTGAAATTAATTGTACGTATGTATGTTGTTGGTATTTGTTATTTGAATTAATAGGTTAATTCATGCTAGTAGTAAATTGTTATTTAAAATTGTATTTAAATTACACCTTGAATAGATCCAGGCAAAATGTTCCCCAACAACTGGATCAGAGCCTCGGTTTTGAGCTCTGTGATTTAAATTGTAATTAAAATAGTTTTTCATTAAATTTGATATTGGATAGTAGAATTGCTAGATTTTTTTTGCAGGTATCCAATTGTCATGGTTATTTAATGTGTTTAATTTTCATGCGTATGAATGTATGGTTTTTAATTTGATTCGTTCGAATTTATTTTTCTACACGCACCTCGCACTGCCATCAAAGCACAGGTTTTGGCCGATTTTGTCGTAGAACTCACCTTCCCAACCAACCCTGAGGCGTCGATCAGCCCACCATGGAAACTGTACGTGGACGGATCGTCCACACAAACCCGAGTAGGGGCAGGTGTGATACTAACAAGCCTGGACGGATACTCCTTCCAAACATCCATCATGTTCGACTTTCAGGCAACCAACAATGAAGCTGAATACGAGGCTCTCATCGGAGGATTGGAAATGACGATGACCATGGGAGTCAGAAAGCTAAAAATACACACAGACTCGCAACTGGTTGCATGCTAGGTGTCAGGGGAATACGAGGCCCGAAACGACCGAATGACAGCCTACCAAGAAGTGGTCAGAAATTTGCTTGAAAATTTTGACCAAGTATATGTGGAATTGGTCCTCAGGAATGCGAATTCACAAGCAGACGCCCTCGCCAGTCTGGCGACATCAGAGGGACCGGCGAACATGAAATAAGTTACCATCACAAAACTGACGCACCCATCGACCATGCACACCATGGTCGCTCCGACCGACCTAGTCGCCTCAGCCGATCTCATGGAAATCGAGGTCGATAAATGGATGACACCAATCATCGAGTACCTCAAAACTGAAAGCCTCCCTCGGGATAGGGTTCGAGCACGCCAATTGCAAATGAGGGCGGCGAGGTACGTGATTATCGACGAAGGTTTGTACAAGTGGGCTTCAGCATACCGCTGCTCAGATGCGTGACAGTAGAACAGGGGCAACTTATCCTAAAAGAAATCCATGAAGGGGTATGCGGGAACCACACGGGAGGCTAATCCTTAGCACACAAAGTGATACGGCAAGGGTACTTCTGGCCAACATTGAAGAAGGACGCCCTAGAATATGCAAGAAAATGCCACCGCTGCCAAATCTTCGCCCCATCAATTAAAGTATCTCCAGAAGAACTAACCAGCATCCTGAGCACATGGCCTTTCGCCAAATGGGGGATCAATATAATCGGACCCTTGCCCATGGCCCCGGGATCAATAAAATTTACCCTCATCATGGTCGATTACTTCACGAAGTGGGCCGAAGCCGAAGCCCTAGCAACAATCGATTAAGAAAATGTGATAAGATTCATCCGGAGAAACATCATCTGCCGCTTCGGTCTCCCACAAGCGATAGTGACGGAAAATGGAAAGCAGTTCGACGGCCTTAAAATTGACACCTTCTTCAGAAAGTGGAAAATAAAGAAACTGTTCTCCACCCCCTACCACCCTCAATCCAATGGCCAAGTGGAAGCCATCAACAAAATCATCAAGCACACACTAAAAGCGCGACTTGAGTGGGGGAAGGGCAGATGGATGAGCAAATTGCTCGAGGTACTGTGGTCATACAGAACAACATGCAGAAACTCGACGGGAGAAACACCGTACTCCCTCGCATTCGGGGCAGAAGCAGTAATCCCCACAGAGATCCTAGTACCTAGCCACCGGATGAGCAAAGGGGCTTCAGTTGACGACGACCTAACAAGGGAGGTCAGCCTTGACCTCCTAGAAGAAAGAAGAGTATAAGCCAACCTGAAGAATGCCAGCTACAAACGACAAGTGGAAAAATATTACAACTCAAAGGTCGAGCTCCGACAATTCAAAGAAGGCGACCTTGTCTTGAAGAAAGTTCTCGGGGTCCACAAAGGAGTGTTCGGCCCAACCTGGGAAGGCCCATTCAGAATATCCAAGTGCCTGGCCAATGGGGCATACGAGATCGAGGACCCGGATGTCACACCAGCCCAGTACCCTTGGAACGCAGCTCATCTAAAGAAATATTACCAGTAGAAAATAACTTGTAACATCTTGCATAGATGACAACTTCATGAATAAAAAGTCCCTACTACCTAAGGGAATCATTATACAGCTCCTCAAGATTATATATATGTTCTGCATAAATGATGACCTTATGAATGGAAAAAATATGTTTGTATGCCCCAGAATAAGTCAATCAGGAATCGTCGCACGGACGATCTGAACGACAACGGTCGGGTCAAAAGAGTGGTCACCAAATGTGTAAGCCGACCACCTACGGGAGGAAGTGATCTCCGGAACTCACGTCAACAAGGTCGCTCGTCGCATTGGCTACGCGCCAAGCACGATGATCTTCATAAAGACATCACCGTAACACGACTAAGCTAAAGTTTAGTCATGCCGCACAAAATAAGACAGTTAAAATATAGTTCGGATACATCGCACAAAAATAAAGTAGCGATCAGAACACAGACAAGTCTCATAGTAGCCGGTGTACGTCCGGGATCACACGGCCAATAATTCAAAAGACAAGCAAATAACTCGTACATAAACAAACAACGAAAGTAATATAATCGAGAAGTTCCATTCATTAAAGATAAATACCCGAAGGCCAAGTAAAAAAAGGGCCCGCAGGCCGGTTACACATCCACGCCCCGAAGGGCCACCAACACTAAAAGAAAATAAAAGAGAAAGGGGTTCGCAGACGCCCTGATTAAACTTAAACAGAAGGGAAGGCGTTAAACACCATCTCCGCCAGCCACGGCCTGATCGACCGGCCCCAGCTCATTCGCGGCGACCTCATTCGCAGCAGGCTCCCTGCCCCTCGCGTCACTGCCATCGGCCCCCAGGCCCGAGGCAGGCTCCGGAACCGCAGTCTACCCCACAGCTGCCTGCTCCGGATTGGTGTCACCACCCGGCCGCCTCAACCTACTGGCCGGGCTAAGGAAGGACAAGTCCACCCTGAGGTCAACCAGGTCGGCCTCGGAAAGGATCACGTATTGGATTTTATAGGCACGTAAACACGTAATACATGCGCAGCATAATTAAATAGTTCACCAACAACGAACATATAATTGCATAATTAAATACGTGTAAACATAAAGAGAAATCGTACAGTAAATTGTACGCATATTTCTCTACTATGGTATCCACGTAATCCCTGTTCACGGACTTGCACAAAATTTGCCAGCGTTGAATCTGAGACGAAATTTGCTAGGAAAATTCCTATTCTAGATTTTTTGGAGAAAATATGAATTAACGTTGTTTGTGAATTCCCAAGATCTCATATATATAGGAGAGGCCCAGCTTAAATCTTAAGCTAACCTGATTGGGAAATAAAATCCCTAATCTTTATTTAAATAAATCTCTAAGATTTATTTCCCACATATAAAATCTCTACGGATTTAATTCCCATGTATATAAAATATGTACGGATTTGATTCCATATATATTAAATCCTACAATAATATTCCATATATTATTATTGGGAATTCTTATTAATTAAATCCAATTTAATTAAATATTAATAATAATTAATTCCAAATTAATCTTTTATTAATTAATTCTCCATAAATTAAATATTAAATCCAATTTAACATTTAATCAACCAACTATAATCCGTAAAAGGGAACTACTTGTTGTGTGACCCATAGACCCTCATATATCGAGCGATTAGTCAAACTAACGGTCTTAGTTGAACCTTAGACAATAAATCAGACATTCTCAATATATGAGGTACGTTGCGAGAAACGTGCAACTACCTCTAACTGAAACATGGGCTATTGCGATTTCCTCCTTTCATTCGCGAATACTCGATTAAGTCTTGAACATGATGAAGTGTCTATTCAAATAACTTAATCATATTATCTCTAATCACTAATTGATCATGTATGTCACACTTAGCCACAAAGTCTAAGTTGACGTGCATCGGCCGATGACTTTGATCCAATTATGATGAGAACATGAGTATTCTCTCTAAATCCACTTTGAGGAATGAATCCTATTCTTGGATCAACTACCACGCACATGTGCTTCGTGATGAACCCAATCCAAGCCATATCTGTAGGTCCCAAACGGGTTTCGTGAGGGCAGAAGTCTAGAGGGGAGGGGTGAATAGACTTCTGAAAAACTTTTTCGTGCAGATCAGATGTGATTGCAGTTTGCCTGATCAGAGTGCAGGTGAATCAGTTTGGACTGATATCCAACTTACTGATCGCCTGAGGATAGATCAGTTCGGTATCTATTAGTTTAACTGATTGTGCGGAAGCTAGTTTATACCCGTGTGAAAAACCAGTTTATAACAAATCAGATTCCGAAGCTATTTTCAATCAAATGACTATGGAGTCAATCTGATCAGATCGGTAGCTTGGTGCTAGATGATCCTAACTCAGAATATGTATGCAGATTTAATCAAGTTGTGTGCAATAGTGTGAACCAGTTAATCAAACAGGTAAATGCACACAAGATTTATAGTGGTTCGGACAACCAGTCCTACGTCCACTCTTCCCTATTACAAGGGGCACCAACTTAACCGACTTAAGCAACTGGACTTAGATTATTGTGTTAGTCCAACACATTACTCCAACAGATATTTATAGAGTTCTCACTCAACCGATCCCAGAAATCAGAACTAGAAACCCTAGTCTGAAATCTTGCTAAACAAACTTAACCTAACTTTGGGTTTTGGGTAAGATTTGTTGTTTGTTCCAACTTTGAAATTTTTCCTAGTATTTAAGTAGCCTAACAGCTAGAGGATAAGATTTCTGTGCTAAGAACTATGGGATGAACACTTAGAAAAATAATCTTCAAGGTTGTGTTCTTCGTGCGGAAATTTGGCTAGAGTATGAGCTTCTTAATAATTTCTGTATCTCACTCTGAAGAGTAATCCCATATTTATAGACCTCGAAATCAAAGAGCCGTTGGAGAGCAATTTGAATTTCCGGCTATATTTGGTAGGTTTGCAGGATTTGATGTGACGTGCTTCCAGAACGGCATGGCCGAAAGCGTGTATGTCATTTTTCTAGCCGTTTGACTATGCAGTGCCAAAATCCACAGTGTCAACTCAGGTCATACGTGTCTTGTTTTTATTGGTTAACAAGTACAACATGTCAGAGTTTATTCACCAACTAAAGTTGACATTCTTCTTGTTCAGACCAACAATGTATGACTTGGTGAAACATTAGTTGACACCTGGTGTGAGCTGACCTGATCAGTTACAACTGATCAGTCTACCTAATAGAGTCTTCTGATGCCAGTTGTCTTAGCTTCAACTAGCAGACTTAACTAATGTAGGTCTTCTGGTCTGGATCTTGATCTTCTGGTAGTCTTCTGATCTTCAGGTCTTCTGAGCTATTGGCTTCATGTCTTCACCTGATCATCTGATTAACTGATCATTCGACTAACTGACCTGACCTATACATATTGAGTTCCCCCTCAATATGTGACCTACCTTATACATCAGCTGTCTATACATTTCAGCTGGTCATCCTAACCTGATTCTAAGACATCAGTCAGCTAACAGGTCTGACTGGTCCTATTACAAACTGTTTTGGAACTTCCATCAAAACTAAATACAAATTTCCCAACAATTTCCCCATTTTTGATGGAACCAAAACATATAATCAGAAAAACAGATAACCATGCGAAATGTAAAAACATAAACAACAGAAATCAGAAGACAATGAGATGTTGTCTTAAGATCAGAAAGGTAACTTGTTTTATATATAAGAGATGACGATTACATGTACAAATTTTACCTTTCACCTTGATCTAAGACATCTTCTGATTCCTTCAATAAGCAAACTTCTGAAGACTTTCTGGAATGTTGAAAATCTTGTACATTCTCTGCAGCAAGGTCTCCAATCTTTCACTCTCAATAATGTCTCCTCTCTTAGAAAAATCATAGAAGAGTTGTTTGAATCCAATTGGGTCAAGAGAGTTATCAGCTCTGAGTGGTGGAATCATTGTCTGAAATTTGGGTGCAGAGGGAGTTAATGACATGATTTTTCCTTCATGCATCACCACTTTGAAGAATTTTGGGGTGTTTGATCTCCAGCCAGTTTTGAAACTCAGCATCAAATTCACCCTAATCGGCATGTTCTGGTATCTTCTGAATAATGTAGACGTCACTCAGCCAGTCGATTTTAATCCTTGTCCATTCAGGAAACAAGTCTCGTCTGGCCACCAGAATGCTTTCAACTTCCGCAGGGAAAGCTCTCTCTTCCCAATCTACTTCTTTTGCATCTGCTGCCATCTTAGATTTCCTTTTGACATATCTTCGGTCCAGACCGGCAGCTTCTACAAGCTTCTTCTTCTTGATAGCTGCTTCAATGACCCCACGCCTCATCAGTTGTTCTTCTTTATCAGCATCTGATGTCTGCAACTGAGTCCGATTGGCTTCTTGATTTGCTTCTCAGCTTGCTTGCCTTTCCGCAGTTGTCTTTCTTCAGCAGTGTCTTCTTCTCTCTACAGCTTCTTTGCCAACTCGAGACTTTTCGCCTGATCCTCCTGATCAAATCTTTTCTGTGCAGTTGACGAGAAGTCTTCAATCTTGTCCACCCTGGCAACAACTTCAGACAGGGTTGTCTTTTGCTTATTGATTTCTTTTCCCTGAGCCTTGATCTCCTTGTTGTGTTGATCCACATATTGTTTTAGTTCAGCAGTAGGAGCGATCTCAGAATGGGTGACTTCAGAAGGAGTGGCATCAGACGGAGTGACCTTAGGTAAACCAGAATGGGTCACTTCTGGTAAATCAACAGTTACCATCTGCAACTGTTTTTCCGTCTGCATCTGTTTTTCTTTATCTTGTCCTTTCCCCTTTTTGGTTGCATCTAAAAGGTGTGACAACTTGAGATTCAAGGCCTGAAACTGACGTGTTATCTCCTCCTTAAGTTCTTCCACAACAAGAGGAGTGAAAAGAACATTTGTAGAAGTAGTTGCAGTACCCAGGAACCTATTTAATCCAGATTCAATAACTTTCTTGGCCTGAGTAATAGATTGATCAAATCTTTTTCTGCTATTGTCCAGACACGAATCAGTCCGTTCCAAGGATCCCCAGACACTTTCCAAGAGAACTTGTGTCTCTCCAAGCATATCAGTCTGGATCCTCATCTTGTCAGCAAGAGGGTCAATTTGTTTTGTTACCGATTCAAGAATAGAATCGTGCATATTTGTTATATTCTCGACTGTTAACTTCCTCTCACTGTCAACTAGGTTTGAGATCTGGTCAACAGTTAGCTTCCTCTCTTTGTCAATCAGGTTGCTCTGTGCTTCTTCAAATTTACGCATCGAGTTGAAAAGAAGAGTCATAAATTGTGTATCAACTGAAGCTTTTACCCCATCTTGTATTGCTTTTACTCCATCTTGTATTTTCGCAGAAATCAGATCTAGGATATCAACACTTAGCACAGTAGTCTGACCAGATGTTGAAACCTCGCCTGGCTGGGTCTCATCTGCAGCACCCATACCTGGTTCATCTGTAGGTTGCTCATACTCAACATAAGCATAAGTATCATAACCTTTTTTCTTCTTGAAAAACCCGACACGGTGCACCACCATCCGATATCAAGATCAGTAGCCCGATTTAATTACTTATTTGGATACACCAAGCATTAAAACCGCCTTCTTCTCCAGGTCAACAATGTAATCAGACTCCAAGTCATTCATTAAAATTAGGAAGTCTTCAATATCCTTGAGTCTGATGTTCCTCCAGAAGACTATCTCCTCCATCTGCTGTCTGATCCCAATATGATCGATGAGTTCAGGAAAGTGCTCATCCAGATAGGCATTCACCTATCGCCGTAGAAAATACACCGTAGAGTGTTCTTGTACAGGTGATTCGAGGAGGGTCCTCTTGTTGAAGGGATTGTGAGACATGGAGACATACATATCTTTGATCTCAGTAACATCTTGCTCCTCCTGAGCGAGTTCCAGAACAGGTGTTGGAACAAGTTCCTGAATGATTTCTGAAGCAGGTTTACGAGCGACTTCAAAGCAGTGGATTTAATTGTGAATATTCGGGAGGGGGTGGAGGGTTTTCTGGTTGATTGGTTGAAGGTTGATCGGGCTGTGGTTCTGATGTGGTTGAAGTTATTTTGGGAGAGGGGGTTCGAGAGGGAGAAGGGGTAAACGATTTCCCGGTGGAAGGTTCAGTTGAAGGTGGTTATCTGGTTGATGGTTCGGGTGAGGGTGAAGTTTTTTACGGTTAAGGGTTGGTGAAGAAGGTGATTTTGAAGATGAGGTGGGTGAAGTGGGGCAGTAGGTGGTTTCATGCCCTCTGAAAAGAGAACTTATGTGAGCTGAGTCTGATGGTTAAGAATCAGACTGATTCTCTTCAGGTTGTACATCAGCTTCACGGGTTTCCACCTGAACTGGGTTTTCCACCAGCATTAACTCTCGACCTGATTCTTCAAGTTGATCTTCGCCTGATTCCAGAATTTCAACATCACTTCCTTCATCTTGAAGACCTCCAGAAGACATACCATCCTTCTTAGGCAGCATTGTAGTAAGTGTTTTCTGACGTTTCGCACCTGCATCAGAAGGCTTACTCACATCCTGCTTCCTCTTTCTCGTTCCTCTCTTAGATGGAGCTTTACCTTCAGGATTTTTAGGCTTCGGCACATATGGTGTTAGATCATCATCAGATAATCCAGATAGTGCATCATCCTTGTAAAGCAAGGCTTTGAATTTCTCCACATATTGCTTCCGCCCATTTTGTGACCAAGGATAGTTGCTGGGAAGCTTATCAGCCAAAATTATAGACACCTTGTGAATATTACTGATATTCTTGGTCAGCTTCACTCGATTTTCTTCATCTGTGGCAAACTTATCAGTTTCCTGCAGCAAACGATGCTTGAATAACCCCATCCAGTTCACATCTGGGGCCTTCTCAATGATTGCGGCCATAACATGCTGCTTTTGCTGGGTTAGAGCATCTGGGCTGAAAGAGATCCCAAGAATGACTTTCGAGACAATTTCAAAAAGCAGTCTATACTTCATTCAGAGGTAGGGAACTTTGACATGTGTGAGCTGATTGATGTTCCCAGGTCTCAACAACATTTTCTGCAGATACTCCTTATCTGACATTTCAGCAGTGAACTCATCAGGGTATTTCTTGCCCATTTGAAGATCAAAGATTCTTCTGAGATCATTGTTGGAGACATCGATCCTGGTCCTTCCAACGAATGAGAATAGTTCTTTGTTGTCTGTCTCCTTTAGTCTTCTCAAGAATTCCAATGATTCAAACATATGGACAGTTTCCTGATGGCGATAGCAAAATTGATCAAGTCCACAGGCTCTTAAGCAGTCGAGTATCTCCCTTGATTCTGGATCATTTGTGGTATTGAAAATGACATACTTTTCATCAATGACATTTTTGAGCATAGAGGCATAGTCACAAGTTTCCGATAGCATTATTGACGATTCCATTTTCTAAAATCATAAACAAGCATACAAAGTGAGTGCTATGTGAAACAACATAATCAATCACACATTTTTATTCATAAAAGATTAATTTTGTGAATTAATACACATGAATATATATCCCCAATATGCATATAGTTTATGATGTATATAGAAATGATAATGACGGATTTAAATTCCATTTGATCATGATTAACAGTAATACACACAATTTCTATACACTGATCATTATATGCTATTAAAAAAAAATAACAAGATGAGTAAGTTACCAGAAAAGTGATATGAGTAATTCAATAGTTTGAGCGGTTAAGGTTTTAAACCGGCAGACTTTTGGACTTGAAGGTTCGAAAAAAAATGCATTTAATACACAAGCCCCGCGTCCGCATTTAATGTTTGCAGGCATGACATCATAAAGTAATGTGAACAATAATAACTAACATAGAATAGGTATGAAGATAAATCGAGCGATATCGATCGGATCGATATTTAATGTCGATCGATTACCCATATTGATCTTATCTGGTTGACCTTATTACTGTTGACCTTACCGATGGTTGTCTAAACCATAGTATTTCCCAACAATGTCCCACTTATCTGATCAGTTTTCTGATGAGCCAAGCCGTGATCGGTGGCGTTCCTTTTCAATTTGTTATCTACGAACAACTCTTTGACTGATCCTTTCTGATCAGTTGAGATACCATATCCAACTGATCCTTCTTATCTTATCAGTTTTCTTCGGATCCATCCTGATCCACTCTTGACCTAGGTCAAGTCTTGGAATGTGCGCTCCTACCAGAACTTAGTTCTTGAGGAGTCGAAGAGTCATCTCGATTCCCTAAGTAGGCGTGATTTGACACTTCGTAATGATGGTATGGATACGTTGTGATAATTCACACCGTCAACTCATCCAACCATCAGTCGCGTGTTTCTTACGCGCTGTCCTTGCGGTGCAAATTTCTCCTAAGGGTCTTGAGAAATTAAATTTGCACCTATACCCCTGCTTTTCTTCTATAAATAGATCTGCGGTTTTAGGCAAACAACACAACATAAACCATTCATCTTCTTTATTTAGCTTATACTCCATGTTTTCCGATGAACCCTTATTTCCGGTGAAACTTCCGGCAAAAACCTTTAACCCTTCTCAAATGATTTCAGCTTCTCAAATCAACCATGTGTGTCCCTTATTACTGCTTTCGTCGTCATCGAAGATTACACATACAATTATTGCCAAGCTTCTTTACCACCGAGGCGGCGGATCTGCTATAGCAAATGAGAAGACACTTCTCCTAACCGTATGCACCTTGTGTGCCTATCGAGATGATGGAATTAGCATCAACAGACTCAGTCTGATACAAAACATGAGTTTGGTATCCGATTTTGATCAGACAACAGCTGATCATCGTATATCAAACTCAATATTTTCATGTGACACTTGTGGCCATATGGTATTTGGACCACATCTTTGGCACTTGTGTCCCATTTAATAGCTGGAGAGCCCATTGATTTTAGGACTAGGGGCTCCTGGCTTAGAAATCCTTCAAGGCCTCTCTCGCTCTTCACTCCGAAGCTCTGAGGGTGGCTTTAGGATTATTTCAAAGCCACTCTCCTCCCTTCTAGGGTTAGGCTTAGGGTTTTCGGTTTATGGTTTATGTACTGACCTCCGGGTCCTTTTGTACGTGTAACTTGTAATGTAAATCTGACCTCTGGGTCCTTATCAATGAAAAGTTCTATTATTTCATTGTTGTGTTGTTTCTACTTACTTATGCGATTTGTAGCCTTAAACTTATACAACTTGCTTATTGAACATAGCTTAATCGACTTACAAAGTATAACCTTCCAATCTGATCAGTTCCCCCTTAGTCTGATATGTCTTAATATGATCAGTTCCTTGTCTGAACTGGTAAAGCCTTTTCTTATCAGTTCCTTGACTGATCTTCTGATCAGTTGAGATTCCTAACTCAACTGATTCTTCTTAACCTGGTTAGTCTCTTAACTAATCGGTTTCGAGACCATCCACCAAACATTTCTGGTGCACTTTCTCCGAGATCCAGAAGCCCTAGCTCATTGCATAATTCTCTGAATCTGATCTTAGCTAGTGGCTTGGTTAAAATATTAGCTTTCTGTTTATCAGTATGGATCTTTTCCATTATGATATTCTTCTTTTCAACATGATCTCTTATAAAATGGTGTCTGACATCCACATGCTTGCATCTTGTATGTAGAACGAGATTTCGAGTGATTGCAAAAGACTATTCATCGCCACAGAATATAGAATGCGTTCTTAGCTACAATGTTATAATCCTCACCGCCGACTTAGCGAGCATTTGGGAACAACGACTTTCTATGAGCCCATATATTCTCGCTTCAATAGTAGATGCCATGGCCGATGTCCGCTTCTTTGAAAACCACGAGATCGATTTTACTACCTAAAAACCGACATGTACCGAGGTTGACTTCTGCCTACGATACGCAACCTCCGTGAATCGTAATCGAATACCCACTAAGCTCTAGATTATCATCGATGGGTAAAATAAACCAAGGTTTCTCGTCCCTTCAGATACTTAAGAATCCGCTACCGCTTCCGGTGGCTTTTGCATTGGATTTGTTCGAAATCGCACATACACCTACGGCAAAAAAGTGATATCCGTTGGCGGTCGGGTATAGTAAAGATCCAATGAGAGCCCTATATTCTTTCTGATTAGTTTTCTAACCATCCTCATCTCGATCCATCTTGAATCCAGTCATCATAGGAATTTCGCTTCCTTACGGTTTTGAACTCCAAACTTAGCCAATAAACTCCTAGTGTACTTCGCCTTTGGCGAGATGAATATCCCTTACGTATTTTTCTTAACTTGTAAACCCGTAAAAGTAACTCATCGACCCATCATGGACATCTCGAACTTCCCTTGCATCGACTTTCTGTGAATTTTTTCACATAAACTCTTGTTGGGAGATCCAAGATGAAGACGTCCACATAAATCGAACCATCGTAATATCTTGTCCATCTTCTATTCTCGAATAAGGTTCTGGTCCACTATTCCTTTAGTGAAACCATCGTCTATCAAGAGGCGAGAGAGTGTATCATACCAAGCTCGAGGAGCTTGTTTAGAACCATAAAGAGCTTTTCTTAAGCGGTACACACGGTCGCCTTTTTTCAAAGCCCGGAGGTTGTTCAACATAAACTTCCTCGGCTAGTACCCCGTTTAAGAATGCACTTTTACATCCATCGATACACAATAAACTCTCTCGTGAGCAAAGATATGCCAAAAAAACGACCGAATGGCTTCCAAGCGAAGGCTGGTGCAAAGGTCTCATCATAATCAATTCCTTCCGATTGTGAATAATTTTAGCAACAAGTTTTGCCTTATTTCGGTTATGACATTATTCTCATCTCTCTTGTTCTTGAATACCCACTTTGTGCCAATCACATCTTGATGGGTTGGTTGCATCCACTGATTTCCAAACTCGATTCCTTTCAAACTGCTTCGATTCTTCTTGCATGACTAGAATCTAGTTTGTATCTTGTAGAGCTTCCTCTACTTCGGTTGGTTCCTTCAAAGACAGATAACAACAATACATGGCACTTTCACTGTCGATGTCTATTTTGACTCTATTATCGATGGGTCTCCGATGACCAGATCGGTTGGATGATTTGGTTACCTGTGTCCTTCTTTTTTTCGATTTGCAGACCGTTTGGAGAACATCATCCTCTTCCGATAGTAGTTCATTACTAGTGATTGTGAGTGGTGCAGAATTATGATCCACTTGACATGGACAAGTCTCAGCTGATGTTGGACTCATCATGTGCTGATGTCTGTCAGTAGGAACTTCAGTGTGTTTCCTAACCCGATGGTTTAGTTGATCTTGTCTCGGTATTGCACCGACTTCTTTATTGGGATGATGACGTACCTTAGTGGTCCGATTGACTGGTGAATCGGCCAGGATCTGGAATATACACCATTACGTGTTCTGATCCTTTTTCCTTAATACTTAGCTGATCCATTTTCTGTGCATCAGGTACCGGTTGATCTGGTACTTCTTGTTCTGAGGCAGATTTCTCTTGTTCAGAAGATGTTTCATCAAAGATCACATGAGGTGTTTCTTCCACAACTAGGGTTCTTTGTTGTAAACCCCCGAAGTTTTGCCTTCTTTGGATGAGGAATATCCTAAGAATATACCCTCATCTGACTTGGCCTCAAAAGTCTTCAACTGACCCTTCCCATTGTTGTGTAAGAAACACTTGCTCCCAAAAATATGGAAGTAAGAAACACGAGGTTTTCTGCCCTTCCACAGTTCATAGGGTGTTTTGTAGTGAGCCTTAGTCAGAGAGCATCTGTTCTGAGTGTGGCATGCAGTATTGATGGCTTCTTCCCAGAAACGGCTTGGTGTTGGATGTTCAGCTAACATAGTGCGGGCAGCTTCCTTGTGTGTTATGTTTCTCAGTTCTGCTACACCATTCTGTTGTGGCGTTCTTGCAGTTGATGTCTCATGTTGTATACCAAACTTAGTGCAAAAATCAGTAATAAAAGAGTTCAGAAATTTTGTACCTTTATCTGATCTGATTTTCACTATACTGACACCCTTTTCATTTTGTAGTTTCTTGAGCAGCTCAGGTATCTTTATTGCTGTCTCATTCTTCTTATACAAGAATGGTAAACTTGGAATAATCATCCAAGATTACCAGAGTATATTTCGTCATTCACGAGATCGACCGGGTGTAATGGGGTCCAAATAAATCCATATGGAGCAGTTGCAATACTCTGTTGGATGCTGGTCCAGGGATTCCCTTGAATGAGGCTTTAACCTGTTTTCCATTCTGACATGCGACACATGTCTGATCCTTAGAGAATACCTCATTCGGAAGTCCCTCAACCAAAGACATCCTTGCTATCTTGTTAAGAGTTTTAAAGTTCAGATGACTCATTCTTTTGTGCCAGAGCCAACTGCTACTTTTGGAACTCTTAACAATCAGGCATGCATTTCTTGGACAACAGTTCCAATCTGTTGTATAAATCGTACCTTTCCTTGAACCAGTTAACAAGATCTGTTGAGTAGCTCGATTCCTTATAGTACACTGATCAGTCGAGAACTCAACACTGAATCCGTTATCGCAGAATTGTGAAACTGATAACAGGTTATGCTTTAAACCTTCGACATACGAGACTCCAGTAACCTGTACATCATCATTCTCTAAGGTTCCGAATCCTCTGGTAAAACCAAAGTTATCATCACCAAAGAGTACACGTGGGCCTTCTTGTTCTGTGTAAGAGCTAAGGAGATGTTTGCTTCAAGTCATGTGCCTTGAGCATCCACTATCGATGTACCAGATAGTTGCTTGTACACCTCATTTGTTGGCCAAACCCACGCGAACCTGCAATCAAGTCAGGCTTTAGGTACCCCTTTTGGATTGGGTCCTGAGGGGTTAGAGTTGGTTTTAGAGATCCATACTGTAGGTCCCGAACGGGTTTTGTGAGGGCAGAAGTCTAGAGGGGAGAGGTGAATTGACTTCTGAAAACTTTTCGTGCGGATCAGGTGTTGCAGATTGCCTGATCAGAGTGCTAGTGAGTCAGTTTGGACTGATGTTCAATCTTACTAAGTTCCTGAGGGCAGATCAGTTTGATATCTGTCAGTTTAACCGAGAGTGCGGAAGCTTGTAAATACCCGTGTGAAAAACCAATTTATCAAAATAGATTCTTAAGTCAATTTTCAACCGGCTGACTAAGGTGTCAACATGATCAGGTCAGTTCTTGGTGCAGACTGAGCTTAACTTAGAATATGTATGTAGTTTTAAACTCAGTTGTGTGAATTGTGTAAAGCAATAAATAAAGCAAGTAAATTCACACAAGATTTTATAGTGGTTCAGATGAAACCCATCTTACGTCCACTCTTCCCTTAACACAGGGGAACTAACTTAACCAACTGGACTTAGTTTTATGTGTTAGTCCAACACCCAACAGATGTTTATTGAGTTCACACTCAACCGAACCAGAAATCAGAAACTAGAATCCCTATGCGAAATCTTGCAGAATAAACTTAACCTAACTTTTAGTTTGGGTAAAGGTTTGTTGTGGTTCCAACTGGAAATCTATCCTGGTGTTTATGTAGCCAAATGCTAGTGGATAGAATTTCTTGCTAAGAACTATGGGATGAACACTCTAAAAATAATCTTCAAATATGGTGTTCTTCGAGCGGAGATTTTGCTGTAGTTTTTGCTTCTTTTGCGGTGTCTCCATGTTCGTTCTTAGTGTTACGTTGTCACTCTCTTCAATTTTGAAGATCGATCCCATTTTATAGACCTCGAAATCAAAGAGCCGTTGGAGAGCAATTTGAATTTCGGGCTATATTAGGTAGGCTGTAGGATATAATTGTGATGTACTCCGAATATCGGCGTGTCCGTAGGCATGATTAGCGTCGTTTATGTCCGCAACATTGAATCCCGTATTGTCAGCTCTTTTTGTGCACGTGTCGCTTTCTCTCGAGCATGAGGTGCACTTCGATAATTTGTCCGTTAGACGATTGATATTCCTTTTGTAGAAGATTCGTCTTGTCTGGTGTACCATTTTGGTTGACGCCAGGTGTGAGCTGACTTGATCAGATAACTGATCAGTCTACCTTGTTGAGTCTTCTGATGCAGATTGTCTTAGCTCAATATGCATACTCGGCTGATATAGGTCTTCAGGTCTTCTGGTAGTGTTCTGATCTTTAGGTGACTCTGAGCCTCAGTGTATTGGTCATCTTGAGTCTTCATGTTTATTCTTGAGTCTTGAGGTTTATCGAGTCTTGAGTTCATCGAGTCTTGAGTTCATCCCGAGTCTTGAGTTTATCTCGAGTCTTGAGTTCAATACGAGTCTTGAGTTCATCTGAGTCTTCAGTGTCTTCTCTCTTCACCTGATCTTCGGACTTCTTTTCTTCTGATTTGATCTTAGCCTTCTAATCTTCTGACCTTATCTGGGTCATCTGATACTTCGACCTGACCTATACATATTGAGTTCCCCCTCAATATGTGACCTATCTTTTACATCAGCTATCTATACATTTAAATTTGGTCATCTTAATCGATTCTAAGTCATCGATCATTCTTGGTCGGTTGGTCCTATTACAACCTGTTTTGGAACTTCCATCAAAACTTAAATACAAATTTCCCAACAATTTCCCCCTTTTTGATGGAACCAAAACACTTAATAAGAAAAACAGATACCACAAATAGAAATACAGATAATGAAATGCAGTACATATTTCAGAAGACAATGAGATGTTGTCTTAGAATCAGAGAGATGAAATGTTTCATTCAGATAGGTGTGTGCATTATAGAATACATGAAAAGCGTACCTATCATCTGATTCCAAGTTGTCTTCCACAGATGTACTTGAACATTTGCAGCTCTTTGGGGATGCCAAACATCTTGTACATCCTTTGCATTAGTTTGTCCAGATCTTCTCTTCTATGGATCCCTCCTTTTTCAGCAAATCCATAGTAGGCATTTTTGAATTTTACAGCATCTAGTTTTTTGTCTGGACGCAAAGGTGGAAGGAGTAGTTCAAAGGGTGGAGCTTCTGGTATTAGTACATGATTTTCCCTTCTTTCATCACCGTCTGGTAGAAGTCTGGATACATCGTTTCTAACCAGTTCCAGAATTCATCATCATTTTCAGTCTGATCTTGATGAATCGGAATCTTCTCCAGGATGTATACGTCACATAACCATTCTCCTCTGATCTGATCCCATTCTGGAAGCAGATCTAGCCGTGCACAGAGGATGTCTTTAACAGGTGCTGGAAGGGCATTCTTCTCCCAAGCAATCTCCTCTGCTGCAGCTTCGTTCTTCCTCTTCCTTCTGATGTAAGCGATGTTTAGTCCCTTAGCCTCTGCTAACTTCTGCTTTTTGATGGCGGCCTCTCTAATTCTCTGTCTTGTTTTCTCTTGAACTTGTTCAGGAGTCATCTGGCTTTTGGTAGAGAATAGATGGCCTTGTCTCTGATCTTCCGCAGTTGCTTTCATCATCTTGCCTTTGCCTTTCTTTCTCCTCAGAGTCTGCTCAGATTCTTCTTGTTCGTCTTCTTCAGCTAATTTCTTAGCGAGTTCAAGGCTCTTAGCTTGATCATCAGTTTCCATTCTTTTCTGTATGAACGAAGAAAAGTCTTCAATCTTGTCGACTCTGGCAATAACCTCTGAAAGAGCAATTTTCTGCTCAGTGATCTCTTTGCTATGTTGCTCCACAGTTTCTTTTACTTCAGCAACGAGATCAATAGATGAAGTGGCTGGCAAGTCAGATACAGTGGTTTCTGGTAGAGATGTAGTTGTTACCAACTGTGTTTGGTTTTCTTTCTTCTCTTTATTCTCTTGTCCTTCCAACTGTGTCTGTTTTTCTTTCTTCTCTTTATTCTCTTGTCCTTCCCCCTTTTTGGTTTCATCAAAGAGGTTGGACATTCTGCAGTTCAGAGCATTGAATTGCCGTGTGATCTCCTCTCTGAGTTCCTCGACAACAAGAGGAGTGATCCGAACGGTGATGGCGAAGGTCTGTGTTTCAAGAAGCATCTGAGAGCAACTTCGATATCCTGTCTTGCTCGTTCTGTAGAAGCTATAAATTGTTTCCAACCCATATTCATGTGGTTGTCAGTTTTCTCCAAAGATGCCCAGACATTCTCCAATAGTACCTGTGTCTGATCGAGCATATCTGTCTGAATTTTGAGTTTGTCCGACTGGAGATTCAGCTTCTCGGCAAGAGGATTAACTAGTTGCATAACTTCAGAGAGGATGGTATTGTGCATCCCAACTGTGTGACTTCTTTCTCTGTCAACTAGTTTTGCTTGCTCTTCTGGAAATCGCTTCATCAGATCTACTGTGAGCGCTGCGAATTTGTCTTCAATAGCAGTCTTGATCCCATCCTGAATCTTCTCAGTATAAAGATCTAGGGTATCAGAGCTCATCGTAGCGATGTCGATGTTGAATGTTTTGCAAAGACCCATTCTTGGTTCATTGGCAGCTCCCTCATGATCTGTAGGAGGTTGAACGGTTTCCTCCATGTTATCAGCAATTCCAAACCTTTCGTGAATCAACCATCTGATATCATCATCAGATGCCAATTCAACAGCACTTTCAATCCCAGCAGTGTTTAAGCATTTCATCTCCAAGTCTACAAAGAAATTTGTTCCCAGAGTTGTCATGAGAATAAAAAATTCTTCAATGCTTTTCAGTCTGATATCCCTCCAGAACACAATCTCTTCTATTTGTTGCTGGATGCCAGGATGTTGATCCAATTCAGGGCATAGATTCAGCAGATACTCCTTGATTTGTTGCTTCATTATCCTTATGATGGGGCTTTCTGGAGCAGGTGAAGCAAGCACGGTTCTGGGTGTTGAAGGGATTATGAGAGATGGATACTCGCTTGTCGGATCTCTCAGGTGCTTGTGACTTAATTGGAGATTGGGATATTTGTGGTTTGTTTTTAGCGTTTTGAGGGTGTTCAGTGTCCTGAACAGGTTCATTGATTGGTGGGGTGGGAGATCTGGGTGATCTGATAGGTGAGGGTGAGGGTGAGAAGGTTTTGTGAGGAGAGGGTGATGGTGATTTGGAAGTGGGCGTTGACGATCTTGCTCTCTGGAAGATCGTGGTGAGAGGCAGAGAATCAGATGGTGATTCTTCCTCAGTTGCTCCCTTACATCGCCGACATATTTCTCTCCTTACATTGCGATCATCATTTCTTCCCTTACTTCTGCGGTAGTGGGCTCGGGCGGATTTGCTATCTCTCTTGATTCCACTTGCATCGATCCTTCGTTCATTAACTTGCCGGCGGAGAACTTGGAAGCGATCTTCGAGAGGAGAAATCACTCTCTTCCGATGTTTCATTGAGCATCTGGTTTCTTGGCGAGATCCTTCCTCTTCATCCTCTTTTCCGAACGTATTCCTCCTCGCGCCGGAAGATCACGGTTGCCTTATCTTTTCCTTCTTTTCTCCTTGGGTTTGGGCACATAAGGAGTTGGATCTTCATCAGATTGTCGGTAGGGACTCATCCCGCCTAATATGGCCTTGTGCTTTGCTTGATATATCTTTGCTCCATTCATAGTTACGTGGCGGCTTATCGTGAGAATGATTGAGATTTTTTGTGTTTGAAGGAGCACTTGGAAGATAAGCACACTACATTGCTCGGGTCGATTCGAACTTCAGGAGTCTTTCCTCGATCGTGCCTTGACCATACCCAACCAATCTATATCCGAAGCCTTCTTTATTATTGCGGCCATGACACATCGATCTTATAGGAAGTGACAAAGATCAAGATGTAAGTTGAGCACATGATCACCTTTTGAACTATCTCAAGGAGAAGGCGATATTTCCTCTTCAGATAGGGAGGCTTTGGCGTTAAATGCGTGTTCTCCTTGTTTCTTTGGTCTCAATAACTCGGCCTCAAGAAATGCTTTTCTCCTACATCGATCGTGTAGGTCTCGGATTGATGCTTCCACGAGTTAGGCGAATATCCTCGGAGATCGTCATTCGACACTTTCGACTTCCGGTCCCCCAACGGAGGAAATCAGGTCAGCATCAATGTCTTCATCCCTCTGTAGATTGTATAAAAATTCAAGGGCTTCATGGGTGTGGACGATGTTCTGATGTGTAGAGCAATATCGTTTCTAGCCCAGCAAAGCTCGCATAAGCACTCGCAATTTCCAGTGATTCAGGATCTGAGGTGATGGTGAATACTACATACTTCTCATCAATGATGTCTTTCTTCATCGATGCAAAGTTGCAGAACTTTTTCCCTTGGCCCGGTCGTGGAATTAGATATGCCATTTCTGTACGATATGCAAATTGATGTTTAGTTTGAGCAAGATATCTCAATAAATTCAGTCAAACCAGTAATCTTAGCATCAATTTAGCAAGTAAGCGTATAAATCTTATAAAAATTACAGAAACATATCATCACGACTTGTAAACCTAGGTACCAGAGAGAATTGAAATAAAGCAATATTTAAACGAGAAATTACCAGAAATTGATTCGAGGATTTGAGAAATCGTAAAATTGGAATCAATTGATTTCGAAAGTAATTCTCAGAAGATTATGAAAGTTTTGATCTTTAAAGAGCTTTGAGAAGACGGAGTATTGGAAAGAAGTTTTCTGAGAAAGATTTGGATTTTATAGAAAACGAGGGAAAACCTTTTTGCACAACTTTCCAAAGTACTCAAGTATCCATGTTTTGAAATCGGTGGCTGAGATTAGTCGGCCAAAAAGTATTTTGATCGCACGGTTGAGAAAAGTAGTCTTCTCGTATTTCAGACTCGAAAAATTTGCAATAAAACGCATTAAAAACACATTCCCAAGTCCGCATTAAAAGTTTTGCAGAGCATGCGTCACAAAGTGAAAACAGAGTAAAATTAATTTATTTAAATAACACATATGAGATATTCAGAAAGGGATAAATAAGAGAACGTATCTGACTGATTGATATTGTAATCAACCAGTTATCCCTGTGATCTGATCTGGTGCTTGTTGACCTTACTGATGGTAGCCTTAAGCATTTCCCAACAATATCTTATCTGATCAGATTCTTGCTTGAAACACTTCGTCACTTATCTGATCCACTTATCTGATATTCTCATCTGATGCATTTATCTGATTCACTTCATCCTTCAATCTTTATCTATTCAGCCCACATTTACTATGCACTTAAGTCAAACTCCCGCCAAAATATTTGCTTCGGGGAGTCAAAAAGTCGCCTCGATTCCCAAATCGGCGAGATTTGACATTCCATAATAATGGCATAGATACGTTGTGATTACTCACACCGTCAACTCATCCAATCATTAAACGCGTGTTCCTTACGCGTTGTCGATGCAAATTTCTCCTAAGGTCTTCTGAGAAAATAAATTTGCATTTGTACCCCTAATTTCCTTCTATAAATTAACCTGGGGTGTTAGGCAAAACAACACAACATAAACCATTCATCTTCTTTAGCATATACTTCATGCCTTTCCGATGATTTCCTTATTTCCGATGAAACTTCCGGTGAAAACCTTTAACCCTTTTTCAACGAATTCAGCTTCTCAAATCAACCCTGTGTGTTCCTTCACACTGCTTTCGTCGTCATCTAAGATTACACATACGATCAATGCTAAGCTTCTTTACTACCGTGGAGGCGGATCTGCTAAGGCAAATGAGAAGGCACTTCTCCTAACCGTATGCACCTTGTGCGCCTATCGAGAAGACAGAATTAGCATCAACAGACTCAGTCTGAAACAAAACATGAGTTTGGTATACGATCTCGTGTATCAAACTCAATATTTGCATGTGACACTAGTGTCCGTTTGGTCCTTGTGACCAAACCTGTTGCACTGTGCCCCATTTAATAGCTGGAGAGCCCATTAATTTTAGGTCTAAGGGCTCCTAGCTTAAAGATCCTTCAAGGCTCGCTCTCGCTCCTCACTTCGAAGCTCTAAGAGTGGCTTTCAGGATTCTAGAAGCTTCTCTGCGCCCCCTGGGTCGGAGAAAAGGTGAGCATCAGCTCTTAAAATCTCTCTCTCTCCTTCCCTGCCTTGGGTTGGCTTAGGGTTTATGGTTTATGGTTTATGTAGCAACCTCCGGGTCTTCTTGTACTCGAAGCTTGTAATAGCACTTGAAGATAGCTTGTAGGTAGCTTGTGATATCACTTGTAACTTGTAAATCTGACCTCCGGGTCCTTATCAATAAAAAATTATGTTATTTCATTGTTGTGTTGCCTCTTCTGACTTATGCGATCTGTAGCTTTCAACTTGTACGACTTGCTTGTTTACTGCAGCTTTAATCGACTTATAAAGTAATCTTCCAATCTGATTAGTTCCCCTTAATCGATATATCTGAACTGACCGCTCCTTGTCCGAACTTGGGAGATCGCTACTTGTCCGACATTTTTCGACCGCTTCCTTATCTGAACTTCAGATCGACTCCTCGTCTGGTTGTCTGATCAGTTGAGATTCCTAACTCAACTGATTCCTCTTAACCTCGTTAGTCTTTTAACCAACTGGTTATGAAGATTAGTCCGAGTGGTGCGCAACTTTGATCCACTTGATAAGAACATATTCGATCGTGGCAAAGGTCTCATCATAGGCCGATTCCTTCGATTGGTGAACCCCCAAGAACAAGTCTTGATTTCACCGCTATGACATTACTAGCGTATCTTTTAGGTCAATACCCACTTCGCGCTGAATCGAAGATCAATGGTCCGGGATCCACTGCAATTTCTTTCTCCTTGATCCTAACATCCATTTTCTCAAGGTGACAGTATCTAAGGATCTCGGGTAAGGCCCCTTGTTCTCTGGAGTTTTCTTGTTCAAAAGATTCCCATCAAAGACCACACGGGGTGTTTATTCCACTCAGGGTTCGTTGTTGTCTAAAAGCTTTTCCGATTTATAATATCTCTAATAACCCTCATCTCGATTTCCTAAAAAAGCTTCAATGTATTTTCCATTGTTGTGTATGAAACATCTTCAGACCCTACCCAAAAAACATGGAAGTAAGGAAACACGGTGTTTTCGCCTTCCATAGTTCATAGGGTGTTTTGAAACAGGCTTAGTCGAACATCCGTTTCCGAGCGTGACATGCAAGTTGTTACGGCTTCGCTCGTAAACGGCTTGGTGTCGCGATGTTCAAGAAACATAGCGAAAGTGTTTCCTTTGAGAGTTTTGTTTGCTCGCCAATACTCCATTTTGTTGTGGTGTTCTTCGTACGACGCCTCATGTCTGTATACCAACCAAGCAAAAATCGCAATAAAAGAATTCAGAACTCTATACCTTTATCCGGACCGATTTTTACTATTTAATACCCTTTTCGCTTTGTAGTTTCTTGAGCAAAATTTCTGCATTTTGTCATTGTCCTCATTCTTCTTGTATAAGAATACAACCTAAGTAAACTTGGAATAATCATCCACGACACCGTAGTATATTTATGCCCATCGAGACCGATCGGGTGTAATCGGGTCCAATAGATCCATATGGGAGCAAGCTGGTAAAGATTTCATCGATGCCGGGTCCGTATATTCCTTTGAACGGCTTTAACTTGTTTTCCTTAAAACATGCTGATTATTCCAACTTTGAATATACTCCCATTCGATGAAGTCCTCAAAAAGGCACCCAGCTATCTTTTTAAGAATCTTGAAGTACAGATAAATCATTCTTTTGTGCCACCCAAAAATACGCCGGAACTCTAACAATTAAGCATGCATTTCTTGGGCAACTGCTTCCAATCATGTGGTGGTAGAAGGAGGCTTTCCTAGAACATTAGGCAATTTGCCGAGAAGTCAATTTCTAATCGCATTGATGGCTTCCCGAGAACTCAACGCCGAATCAAGGTTCAAAATTGTAATACCGATAGTAGATTGAGTTTTGTTCCTTCGACACCATTTTCAGGTGTATTTGTACGACGCATCATGTCTCTGTACCAAACTTTGGTAAAACCAAAGTTATCAGAATAAAAGAATACACGGAACTCTATACCTTTTATAAGAGCTTGTTTGCTTCCCAAATATGTGCCTTTGAGCATCCACTACATTTATAGTTGCTTGTACACCTCCTTCACAGCCCCACGTAACTCCGCATCTAATGATTACACCCCTTTCCTGCGGTGAACCAAACAGTACTTTTTGTAAGGATGAAGGCCCGTTCCCCATACCAACATAATCATACCGCCCTTTATATATTACTTGTAATGATTATTCGCGAAGCCTTGGGTGAAAAACTTGAGGTGTTCTTTATATTTTGTCTTCCTTTAACCTTTGGATGATTCTAGATCATAAAACCTCATTTTCATACCGCTACCATTAAAATTCATATCCGCAAACATGGTCTTTGGAGCTTTTTATATTCCTTATTCATGTAGTCGATTTAATAGCTTTGGCTGTGTTGTTTTTCCGACACCTAATCACCGATCGTTGATTTCAAAACAGGTTCTTCTTGTCGCTTGTTAAGACCGATCCTTTTTTAACCTTCGCAACATTGCTCGCTGTGTAAGTTCCCTATCGCATACATTTTTACTTTTTTGTGTATCTTTTGTCGAGACTCGCGAGCAGGCTTTTGAGGATGTAGAAGGGTTTCATACCCAATTCCTCGCTTCGGCACGGCATCGAGTAAAGTGTTCATATCTTGAAATGTCAGAAAACTCTATTTTTTCGCAAATTATCCAGATTTTTAGCTTGTCATTTTAATAGCTCATCCACTAGCTTGTAGATTTTGAAATTCATTGTCAGCTTGTTGATTGCTAGTCATCAAGCACCGATCGAAGATTTAAGCTTAAGAGTCGCCATCTTAAGTCAATCTTTTAAACAGGTGTGCTTTAACAAATAGATCCCAGCTTGTCAGGGCACTATTGTATAAGATGAAGACAGAGATCATCAAGCAAAGCCTCAACCTCCACATCTGAAAACGATGAAGACGAGATTCAAAGCAACCACATCTAGCAGCTTGCATTCAAAGCAACCAAAGAATGACAAAGGCCTCGTTGGAAACATCATGTTGTTTAATAGACGCTTTTACTTACTGTGAAACTTGAAAGATCAAATATTCAACTTCGGTAAGTATCGCAGATTCTACAAGGATTATCAAGACAAAGGAACAACAGAGGCCAACTGACAGATCACTAGAAAGGAATAGATTTGATGACCGAAGGATCACAGAGATGATAAAATAGATGATCTGGTCAAAGCAGAGAAGAGATAATGATCCTCAAAGAAGGAGTTCGGACTACAATCGAAGGAAAGTCACCGACAGATCCTACAGTGACGGAAGGTCTCACCGGTAGAGGAAGTTCCGTGGATCGTGGATCGTGGCTTCAACTACTTGAAACCGTGTCACTACAACTCCGACGCCAAAAGACGACTCGAGAAGAAAGGGAAGAGAAGCGGAACAAAAGAGAGCTACGCTTGAAAGATGTAATAGCCATGGTTCTGCGACGTGAGAATTGATGATTCCTATGTGCCTCTCCGAGGATTCTCCGCTACTCATCCGAGAAGACTTCACTGATGGCCAAGGACCCGAAAGTAATTGCTTGATGATCTCTAATGCAAGAGACACTTATACTATAGTGGAAGTCGAGAATGACAAGCTAAGGATCGTAATTAATCATTTTGTTAAAGAGAACGCCTCAAGAAAGCTACCGAATCGAATCATTTAAACCGCCGTAAGGTAATCGAGGAACTTAACATTCGAAAGTTAAATCTTTCGATCGAGAAGAAGATCAAAGATCGCTTATTAATCAACAAAAAAGAAGTCGGTGATTTCAAAATCCTTCAAGCTAAATTTGATGAGCTATTCCGACTACATGAGAGTCTAAAATCTTTCGAGGATAGTTTATGCAAGAAAATAGAGGTTTTCACGGTCATCTAAAAACCGCTCAAGATATGAACACCTATTTTCTAACACCGACTAACAAGAAGGGACTTGGGTATGAAAACCCTTCTACGTCCTCAAAAGCCCCGTTTGATTCACTTCAAAAAGGTGTAATTAAACGAGTTTCTGACAAAGATACACTAAAAGCTAAACTTGTATCTGATAAGGGAAAAAGACCTATTGAGCAAGTAAAGGCAGGTGCCTAATCTAAAATGGACCGTAAATGGACCCTAATCGTAAAGCATCGGTAGAGGAATCAGCGAAGAACCCGGTTCTTCAAGAGACCTCAATCGATCAACAGATTAGGTATCAGAAAAGACAACCTGACAAAGGGAAATCTAATCTGAGACCCAATCAAGGTCAGCTGCCTAATAAGCAAGCTATAGGTAAACTGCAAAAACCACCTATGCCAACAAGATATGAATCTTTTGATGGTAGCAGTCGTACCTACCCTTACAATCAGAAACCTAGGGTTGCTGCACCTGAGACACACTAGATTAAAAGAAGACAAACAGCAAAGATAAATCCCAAGTCTTCTAAGTCACCCAAGGCTCACACGAATAATCATACTAATCAGAAAGCATATAAAGAGATGTATGATTATGTTGATATGTATGGGAGACAAATCAGGCCTTCTGATCTAACTGATTACAATAGAAGTGCCCTGTTTGTATGGATCCCTAAAACCAACCCTAACCCCTCAGGACCCAATCCAAAAGGGGTACCTAAAGCCTGATTTGGTTTGGCAGTGTTCGTGCTGGTCCGCCAACAAAGGAGGTGTACAAGCAACTATCTGTTACATCGATAGTGGATGCTCAAGGCACATGACTGGAAGCAAACATCTCCTTAGCTCTTACATAGAACAAAAAGGCCCGCGTGTACTCTTCGGTGATGATAACTTTGGTTTTACCAGAGGATTCGGAACCTTAGAGAATGATGATGTACAGGTTACTGGAGTCTCGTATGTCGAAGGTTTAAAGCATAACCTGTTATCGGTTTCACAATTCTACGATAACGGATTCAGTGTTGAGTTCTCGACTGATCAATGCACTATCAAAAATCGAGCCACTCAACAGATCTTGCTAACTGGTTCAAGGAAAGGGACGATCTACACAGCAGATTGGAACAGTTGTCCAAGAAATGCATGCCTGATTGTTAAGAGTTCCAAAAGTAGCAGTTGGCTCTGGCACAAAAGAATGAGTCATCTGAACTTTAAAACTCTTAACAAGATAGCAAGGATGTCTTTAGTGGAAGGACTTCCGAATGAGGTATTCTCTAAGGATCAGACATGTGTCGCATGTCAGAAGGGAAAACAGGTTAAAGCCTCATTCAAGGAAATCCCTGGACCAGCATCCAGCAGAGTATTGCAGCTGCTTCATATGGACTTATTTGGACCAGTTACACCAGTCAGTCTCAGCAGACGCAAATATACTCTGTTAATCGTGGATGATTATTCCAAGTTTACCTGGGTTGTATTCTTACATAAGAAGAATGAGACAACAACAAAGATACCCGAGCTGCTCAAGAAATTACAAAATGAAAAGGGTGTATCGATTGTAGTGAAAATCGATCGATAAAGGTACAAATTTCGAACTCTTTTTTATTACTGATTTTTGCACTAAGTTTGGTATACAACATGAGACATCAGCTGCAAGAACGCCACAACAGAATGGAGTAGCAGAACGGAGAAACAGAACACTCAAAGAAGCTACTCGCACTATGTTAGTTGAACATGCAATACCAAGCCGTTTTCGGGCGGGAAGTTTATCAATATCGCATGCCACACTCGTAGCAGATGTCTTCTAACTAAGGCTCACTACAAAACACCCTATGAACTGTGGAAGGGCAGAAAACCTCATGTTTCTTACTTCCATGTTTTTGGGTGTAAGTGTTTCATACACAACAATGGGAAGAGTCAGTTGAAGACATTTGAGGCCAAGTCAGATGAGGGTATATTCTTAAGATATTCCTCATCTAGCAAGGCTTTTAGGGTTTACAACAGGTGAACCCTAGTTGTGGAAGAAACACCCCATGTAGTCTTTGATGAAACATCTTCTGAACAATAGAAATCTGCCTCAGAACAAGAAGTACCAGATCAACCAAAGATTCGATGCACGTAAAATGGATCGACTAATGATCAAGGAAAAGGATCGTAACTCGTAATAAAGATACATTCCAGATCTAGCCGATTCACCGGTCAATCGGATCCTAAGGTACGAACAACCTGTCGATGAAGAAGCCGATGCAATTTGAGATAAAGATCAATCGAACCATCCGTTCGGGGAACACTGAAGTTCCCATTTAAGCGGACATCACACATGATGAGTCCAACATCAGCTGAGACATGTTCTTATCAAGTGGATCATAACTCTGCACCACTCCCAATCTCTAGTAATGAACTATTATCAGAAATGGATGATGTTCTCCAAACAGACGCAGATCAGAAAAGAATGACATGGATAACCAGTCATCCAACTGATCTGATCATCGGAGACCCATCTGATAGAGTTAAAACTAGACATCGACAGTGAAAGTGCCATGTATTGTTGTTATCATCTATGAAGGAACCAACAATGATGAGAGAAGCTCTACAAGACGCTTAAGTCGGATTCTAGCCATGCGGGAGGAGCCGAATAGTTCGAGAGAAATCAAGTTTGGGAATTGGTGGACAGACCAACTCATCAAGACGTAATTGGTACAAAGTGGGTATTCAAGAACAAGAGAGATGAGAAAAATGTCATAACCAGGAATAAGGCAAGACTTGTTGCTAAGGGGTATTCACAATCAGAAGGAATTGATTATGATGAGACCTTTGCACCCGCCGCCGCCTAGAAGCCATTCTATTTGTTTCGGCATATGCTTCCCACGAGAGGGTTCACGTGTATCGGATGGATGTAAATAGTGCATTCTTAAACGGGGTACTAGAAGAGAAAGTTTATGTCGAACAACCTCCAGGCTTTGAAAAAGGTAACCAGGTGTACCGTTTAGAAAAGCTCTTTATGGCCTGAAACAAGCTCCTCGAGCTTGGTATGATGCACTCTCTCAGTTCTTGATAGACAGTGGTTTCACTAAAGGAATAGTGGATAGAACCTTATTCAGAATAGAAGATGGAGAAGATATTCTGATGGTTCAGATTTATGTGGGACGACATCATCTTGGATCTCCCAACAAGAGTCTATGTGAAAGATTGACAAAGTTCGATGCAAGGGAAGTTCGAGATGTCCATGATGGGTCGGATGAGTTACTTTTACGGGTCTACAAGTTAAGCAAAATCATGAAGGAATATTCATCTCGCCAAGCAAAAGTACACTAGGAGTTTATTGGCTAAGTTTGGAGTTCAAAACTGTAAGGAAGCCAGAATTCCTATGATGACTG
This sequence comes from Stenogyne calaminthoides, assembly GCA_037126765.1. NCBI lineage: Eukaryota > Viridiplantae > Streptophyta > Magnoliopsida > Lamiales > Lamiaceae > Stenogyne > Stenogyne calaminthoides. The sequence continues at coordinate 27,122,890 of JBBCBC010000004.1, read as the reverse complement.
GATTCAAGATGGATCCAGATGAGGATGGTCAGAAAACCAATCAGAAAGAATATAGGGCTCTCATTGGATCTTTACTATACCATTTGCCCGGCGGGACCGGATATCACTTTTGCAAGATGGGTGTATGTGCGATTTCGTGCAAATCCAATGCAAAGTCACCTAGAAGCAGCTAAGTGGATTCTTAAGTATCTGAAGGGGACAGTAAACCTTGGTTTATTTTACCCATCAGATGATAATCTAGAGCTTAGTGGGTATTCTGATTCTGATTATGGAGGTTGCAAAATTGATAGGAAGTCAACCTCAGGAACATGTCAGTTTTTAGGAAGTAAACTGATCTCGTGGTTTTCAAAGAAGCAGACATCAGTTGCGACATCTACTCTTGAAAGCGAGAATATATGGTCATAGGAAGTTGCTCTCCCAACCGCCCGCTTAGTCAATACGGTGAGGATTATAACATTGTAGCTAAGAATGTACCTATATATTCGTAGCGATAATAGTCTTATTGCAATCACTCAAAATCCTGTTCTACATACAAGATGCAAGCATGTGGATGTCAGACACCATTTTATAAGAGATCATGTTGAAAAGAAGAATATCATAATGGAAAAGATTCATACTGATATACAGAAAGCTGATATTCTAACCAAGACACTAGCTGAGATCAGATTCAGAGAATTATGCAATGAGCTAGGGCTTCTGGATCTTGGAGAAAAACACCTAAAATGTTTGAATTTTGATCTCGATCTCCAATTTGGTTAAGAGACTAACAAAGTTAATAGGAATCGATTGAGTTTGGTATCTCAATCGATCGGAAGATCGATCAAGGAACCGATATGAGAAGGCGATCGATTTCTTAATTATCGATTTAAAGGAATCGATCAGATTAAAGGATTATCGATTAAATCAGTTTGGTTATTTCACACTTTGTAAGTCGATTAAGCTGATATTCAACAAGCAAGGTTCACAAGATTAAAGCTTACATCGCATAAGAAAATAGAAAATTTACACAACAATTGAATAATAGAAATTTTCATTGATAAAGACCCAAAGGTCGATTTACATTACAAGTTACAAGTACAAAAAGGACCAAGGTCAGTACATAAGCCATAAACCCTAAACCCTAAACCTAACCTAGAAGGGGGGGAGAGAGGGAGATTTTAAGATCTGATGCTCCCATTTTCCCCCACTTAACAAGGCTTTGAAATAATCCTAAAGCCACCCTCAGAGCGTCGGAGTTAGGAGGCGAGAGCGCGTTGAAAGGATTTCTAAGCCAGAGCCCTTAGAGCTGAAATCAATGGGCTCTCCAGCTGTTAAATGGGACACAAGTGCCAAGAAAGTGATCCAAAGATCATATGGCCACATGTGTCGATGAAAAAATTGAGTTGATATACGAAGATCAGTTGTTGTCGATCAAGATCGTATATCAAACTCATGTTCTATATCGACTGAGTTTGTTGATGCTAATTCCGTCATCTCGATAGGCACACAAGGTGCATACGGTTAGGAGAAGTGTCTTCTCAGTTGCGATAGCAGATCCGCGCCTCGGTGGTAGAGAAGCTTGGCAATAATTGTATGTGTAATCTTTGATGACGACGAAAGCAGTAATAAGGGACACACAGGGTTGATTTTGCTGAAATCATTGAAAAAAGGGGTAAAGGTTTTTTCTAGGAAGTTTCACTTAGGAAATAAGGGTTCACCGTAATACATGATTTTACAAAGAAGATAAGTATGGTGAATGGGTTATGTTGTGTAAATCATTGGTCCAATTTATAGAGGCCAAGCAAGGGTGCAAATGCAAATTTGATTTCTCAAAACCTTTTAGAGAAATTAGCACCACAAGGACAGCGTGTAGGAAACACGACTGATAATGGATAAACTTACGGCGATTTGACATCTCAAGTATTGATCTATTATTACAAATGTCAAATCGTGCCAACTTAGGGAATCAAGACTACTATTCAATTCTTCAAGACTAAGTTTTGGCGGTAACACTTATCCCAAGAATTGACTTGGCCTCGAGTAGAATCAGATTAGGTCAACTGAAATCGATTAGATAAAGAGACTGATCAGATGAGGAAGATCGGTTGAGTATGATACCTCAACAAATCGGATATATCACCAATAAGAAATCGTAAATACTTAAAGAGAAGGGGAACTTCAACTGATCAGGAGGATCGAGAAGAAAAGGAAAAATCAGACGCAAAAGTGAAAGCGGATCAGTTGAAAAGGACAGTTGGGAAATTATAAGGATTAGGCAAAAAACTAAGATCAACAAGTGGAATCAACATCTACAAGTGGTATTGACTGATTACAATATCAGTCAACCAGATACGCATTTCTGTTTTCTTGTTTACTGCGTACTTATCTAAAATTATCTGATAATATTTACCTTTACTGTACACACTACTTTTGTGACGTATATCCTGCAAACTATTTAATGCGGACGTGGGGTATATGTATTAAATGCCACAAAATGTGTTTTTAAATCCAAAAGGCAATCGTACGTACATTTCCTGACCACACGATCAAAACTGCTCAATCTGGATCGTTTAACCTCTTCAAAAGGTTGATCTTCTAATCTCGATTTTCCCTCCTTCATCTTATAAGTTTCATCAAAACCCTACCAGAGTATTCTTCTTCTCAAAATCTTGCGATTTATTCTCTGAAAACTCACAATTACCTTTCTGCGATTCAAAGTGTTTTCTTGCGATTCAAACTTATTTTTCGAAAAGCAGAATCTGGTAATTTCTGGTTATTTGATGAATTACTTTTCTAAAATCCATTGATCATATAGTTTACATCAATATATGTTATTATGTGATATGCCTTACCATTTCTTGGTATCCGTACGTTTTCATCGATTACTAGGCCTGAGAATAGATCTGATAATCAATATATGATATCTTTAGGATTATGCACAATTTTAATCGAGTCTATCTTATTGTAGATGGCCACTCACGGAATGGGCAAAATTATGTGCAACTATGCGGATCTGGCAACCAAAATTGTCGATGACAAATTTGTAAAGTTTGGTGTTACACGGGATCCGGAATCAATGGAGGTTGAACAAATTCTGAGGAAGGGAGGTCTTGAAAAATACTGTGCTGCTCACTGCAATCCAGTAATGCAGTATGAGGCACTGGAATTCTTAAGGAATTTGAAGGTGGACACGGACAATCCTGGAGATGAACTGATTTCTTCAGTAAATGGAGAGGAGATTAGACTTTCAAATGCTGATATCACTCGACTGTTCAGCCTGCCCAAAGGAAAAATCTCTCCTGCTCACTACAGGGAGAATGAAGATGAGCTGATCAGGAATGAACTCTTCAGAGAGGCTGATAAACACCAGACCGCAGGTTTTGTCAGGCCTATGTTGAAAATAAAATATCGTCTATTATTTGACATTCTGTCAAAAACAATCATGGGTATTTCGTTCAGCCCAGATGCATTAACATCTGTTAAATTGTATAGCATGGCTGCTATCATCGAGGAAGCCAAAAATATTAATTGGCATGGCTTCCTAAAGGCTATTCTGCTCCAAGAACATGAAAAGTTTGGAGTTAATGATCGTAGGCAAGTCTATCTGAAGAAAAGAATCAGCAATCTCAACAAGGTTGCAGTAATTCTAAAGGACAAGATGCCAAATGCTAAATGGGGTCAGAACGCACTGAAGTCCTACAAGGCTTTCCTCACAACCACATCTGCCATATATGGGTCATCAGATGATGATATGAGGCCCACTCCTCCAAAGGTTAAGAAAGGAAAGAACAAGGAGGCAGCTACGTCTGCACCAGATGCTCCCCAAAAGAAGAAGAGAAAACTGGTAAAGGCTCAGGAGAAGAGGCCGAAGAAGGCAAAACAGGCCACCATGACTCTGTTTCTGGAAGACGAGTCAGATGAAGAAGGAGTGCCAGAGCAACCTGATGCGCCACATAAATCAGCTGAAAAATCAGATAGGCAGGCTTCTCAAGTTGAGAGCTCGCTAGAACATTCTGAGGGAAGAGCAAGAGACGAACGATCTCCTTTTCCTCAATCTCGAGTTGATTCACTACTCAGACTTCTAGCTGCTGAGCATATTTCTCCTTCTCCTTCACCTTCTCGCGAACCTGAAAGTTCATCAGTTCGAGAACCAGTAAGATCACCTGCTGCAGAGCCAGACGTATTTGCTTCTACAACAGAACCTCTGCAGGTTCAGCCAATCAGTCAACATCCACCTACTCAGGCACCACCAGAACCCTCTACATCTCATCAACCGGAAACCTGGTCGATCTGAACAGATGATTCCTGAGTCCAGATCATCCAAGACCATCACCGGGAAAATGGTCAGAATGCGAATTGAACGTGACATTGATGAGTCAGATCCGAGTCGTAGCCCATCCTGTTATTCGAGAGGAAGTAATGGAGATCCTCACCTGGAAAGATCTCCGTTTAAAGAGCTTCTCAGATTTTATGATCATTATTGAACAAATGGGAGGTACTGATGCATTCGCAGATTTTGATTTCGACATGAAGAAATCTGCTCAGGTAGGATCACCAGCTGAGCTGATAACTACTGAATCGATCAAAGCTCTGATCCACAGAAAGCTGGGGATTATTGAACAAGTTGAACTAGAGGCTGCTGAAGAAACTCCTAAAAAAGATGATCCTATGAAGGATGTGGGGGCCGATTAGATGATAGTGGAACCGGTGTCTTTGCGCTTCATGACCAGCCAACCGGAGGATAAACAACCGAAAATGATCGGTGGACATAAAAATATTCCTACAACTCACATCACCGCTGATCAACTTCAGGAGATCAGATCGTGTTTTAAAGATCTCCTGAAAGAAGAAGTTGAGGGAGTGTTGGCTAATCAACTTAGCAACACAATAGCTGATCAGAGGTAGATTGGCCTCAAATAAATAACGGATCAACGAGAATTGGCTATTTCATTGAGGCAATCAAAGATCGATTCTCTCAACCTGTGACCAACTTTTTCTTTGAATTTAAGAAGGCGGTTGATGACAAGCTAGTCGAGTTGATCAACAACAAGTTTCTCTTCTAATGGTCACTGAAAAGCTTGAAATGACTGAAGAAAGACTTGATAAACTAATTCTTACCCTCTCTACTGTCGTGGAATCTGTCAAGACTGGGCTGATTTAGAAGATTCAAAGTCTATCTGCTCAAGCTCAAGGTTTATCTGTTGAAGATCTTAACAAGGCCATATCAGTCAGCTTTGGATCTCTGACTTCCCACCTCAAAGCTCTTTTTGATCAAACCAAAAGGGGAAGGACAGATTGAGAAAACCAACCGACCCTATCGAACAACGAAGACCTAATTGAGACGGTTGAATCTATGGCGAGACTAGACCATCGGATCTTTTTTGCTAATGAAATCTCGAGAAGATGGAAAAGTCAAAGGCAAGAAAGTTAGGCTTTGGTCTTTGGGACATCACAACTTGTACCGATCCTTTCGGACTAAGAAAGTCACAAGAAGCCACAATTAGCCAAAATCTGGTAGATAAACCGGGCCGAGAAAACCATCCAAAGAGCGATTTTTGAAGAAGCCCGAATAAGTGAAGAAGAAAGAAGGGCATAAAAATTGGCAGAGGCAGAAGATCTGAAAAAGAAATACAGATCGAGGGCAAAGAAAGGCAAAGTCGGAAAATCTGGATCAGAACCTCAGCTGCCAGCAAGAATTGATGAGATCATTCTGAAAACTACTGCACATGCTGATAGGTTTGAGGAATGGAATAAGATCAGAAGTGAATGGCTTCTGGATGCTTTTGTTCTAGATCTTGTTCCCAAGAAGAATCACCAGATCTGAGAATTCCTCAACCGGGTTGGAGAACAAATACCAGATTTTTACGAAATATCCGGAAAATGAGGCCAAGTTAATCAATGTAAAAATATCTCGCCAAGAGTATGACGTGATGGATTACTCGAAGAAGGCAGATGGCTCATTTGACAGACTGGCATTTCAAAGGTTCTATTTTGACATCCTAAGCAAAACTCGGATAATTGATCCTCAGCAGATCAATGATGTTAAATGGAAGCTATACTGGATTTTCAACATCCCTCAGGATCAAAGAGAAATGCCAGAAGGATACAAGCCAAGAGACTGAAGAATCAGAAGACTACTTAGGATCAGCTGTTTTCAAACTCAAACTTTTCTGATGTAATATGTAATCGATAAATCTGATGAAGAAAAGTTTATTTTCTGATCCTAAGACAAAATCTCATTGTCTTCTGATTATGTGCTCTTTATTGTTTTATACTTATCAAATGTGCTTAGTTTCTCAAGTGTTTTGGTTTCATCAAAAAGGGGGAAATTGTTGGGAAATTTAGAGTTTTGATGAAAGTTCTAAAACACATGTAATAGGACCAGTCAGACCTGTTAGCTGACTGATGTTTTTATTACCAGTTATAAGATTACCAGTTGATAATTATTGTATAGAACAACTGATGTAGAAGATAGGTCACATATTGAGGGGGAATCTCAATATGTATAGGTCAGATCTAAAGTTCAAAAGAGCAGCTGATATCCGACAGGCCAGAAGGAAAGAGAAGGATAGAAGATCAGATCAATCTGATAAAGTCAGATATATCAGCTGAAGTCATGAAGTTCAAATTCAGAAGACTTGAAGATCAGATGACTTCCAGAAGATCAGACCAAAAGACCAACATCAGTCGAGTATGCTAGTTGAAGCTAAGACAACTGGCACCATAAGACTCTATCAGGTAGACTGATCAGTTGTGACTGATCAGGTCAGCTCACCAGGTGAAAATTGATGTTTCACCAAATCATACGTCGATGATCTGAACAAGAAGAATGTCAACCTTAGTTGGTAGAACAAAACACTGAAAAGTGCTTCTGATTAACCAATAAGAACAAGACACGTATGATCGGAGCCAGCAATTATGGGATTTGGTGCTGCTTTCTTAAACGGCTATAAAAAACACTATTCACGCTTTCGGCCATGCCGTTTCTGAAGCACGTCACATCAATCCTACAAGTCTACCAAATATAGCCGGAAATTCAAATTGCTCTCCAACGGCTCTTTGATTTCGAGGTCTATAAATATGAGATTACTCTTCAGAGTGAAGACATAGAAACTATCAAGAAGCTCAAGCTATAATCAAATTTCCGCACGAAGAACACAAACTTGAAGATTATTTTCTAAGTGTTCATCCCATAGTTCTTAGCACAGAAATCTTTTCATCTAGCTGATAGGCTACTTAAAAACTAGGAAAGATTACAAAGTTGGAACAAAAACAATCTTACCCAAAACCCAAAGTTAGGTTAAGTTGTTTAGCAAGATTTCAGACTAAGGTTTCTAGTTCTAATTTCTGGGATCGGTTGAGTGAGAACTCTTTAAATATCTGTTGGTGTACTTTGTTGGACTAACACAATAATCTAAGTCCAGTTGGTTTAGTTGGTGCCCCTTGTGATAGGGAAGAGTGGACGTAGGACTGGTTGTCCGAACCACTATAAATCTTGTGTGCATTTACCTGCTTTGATTAACTGCTTTACACTATCGCACTCAACTTAATTAAAGTTGCATACATATTCTAAGTTAAGATCAGCTTGCACCAAGCTTCTGATCTGATCAATTTGACACTTTGGTCAACTGGTTAAAAAAACTGACTTTGGAATCTGATTTGATAAAACTAGTTTTTCACACGGGTAAAATTTAGCTTCCGCACAATCAGTTAAACTGATAGATACCGAACTGATCTGCCTTCAGGCGATTAGTAAGTTGGATATCAGTCCAAACTGATTCACTTGAACTCTGATCAGGCTAACTGCAATCACACCTGATCTGCACAAAAAGTTTTCAGAAGTCTATTCACCCCTCCCCTCTAGACTTCTGCCCTCATAAAACCCGTTCGGGACCTACAATCTACATAATCATACATCTCTTCATATGCATTCTGATTAGTATGATTATTTGTGCGAGTCTTCAGTGAATCAGAAGACTTGGGATTTTTCCTTGCAGTTTGTCTTCTTTTTAACCTTGGGGGGCTGGTGCAGCAGCCCCATAGGTTTCGATTATAAGGTAGGTACGACTGCTACCATTAAAAGATTCATATCTTTTTGGCATAAATGGTCTTAGCAGTTTACCTTTAGCTTGCTTGTTAGGCAGCTGACCCTGATTAGGTTTCAGATTAGATTTCCCTTTGACAGGTTGTCTTTTCTGATACCTAATCTGCTGATCAGGTTGAGGTCTCTTCAGAAGAACTGGGTTCTTCTGTTGATTCCTCGGCTGATGCTTAATCAGTTGGGGTCCATTTTTGTTCCCTTTCTGATTTGGCACTTGCCTTACTTGTTCAGCAGGTCTCTTTCCCTTATCAGATACATATTTTGCTTTATGTGTATCTATATCAGAAACTCGTTTGATTACACCTTTTTGAAGTGAACCAGACGGGGCTTTTGAGGATGTAGAAGGGTTTTCATACCCAATTCCCTTCTTATTAGTTGTCGTTCGAAAATAGTTGTTCATATCCTGAACGGTTTTTGAAGATTTCGTGAAAACCTGTATTTTCTTACGTAAACTATCCTCAGTTAATTTCAGACTCTCATGTAGTCGGAAGAGTTCATCAAACTTAGCTTGTAAGATTTTAAAATCATCAGCTTGTTGTTTATTGATAGCTAGTTGTTCCTTAATCTGCTTCTCCTGATCAGAAGAATTAACTTTCAGAACTTTCAGTTCTTCAGTTATCTTCTGAGCAACTTCAGCTGATTTTAGTTCAGCTGCTTTACTGACAGCATTTTCCTTAACAAGCTGAGTATTTTTAATCCTTAGCTTATCATTTTCGGCTTCCACTATCGTATAAGTGTCTACTGCGTTAGAGAGATCATCAAGTAATTGCTCAGAATAGAGCTGCAAGTCAATCTCTCCAGCAGGTGTGCTAATTATAGCTGATGTGGAAACTGAAAGAGCAGAAGGTTTAGAGGTTACCTCAGATTGGTCTTACTCCTTAGCCATCAGACAGATTTCATCATCAGAAGAGAATATCAGATCATCGTAGTGGTAGAAATCATCAGCGTTGCTTATCAGACAAAAATCATCTACTGATGAGTAGCCAGAATCCTCAGAAGGCAGATAAGAATCATCAATTTCTGATGTATCAACAACCATGACTTTCCTGTCTCTATAGCGTTGCTCTCTTCTGTTCCGCTTCTCTTCTCTTTCTTTTGGAGTCAGGTCTGGGCAATCTGGCTTTTGTAATGACACTGGTTTCTCGCGGTTGAAACACGCTCCACGATTCACGGAACTATACTTACGCGGTGAGTCATTAAAATCAGAGAATCTGTCGGGTGAATTACCGTCGATTTATGTCAATTTCTTCTCTCGAATCTGTTGTATCTTCTTTCATCAGACCGATATCTCTTTTCTTATCTTCTCTGCGATCCTTTCTGTGATCATCTCTTCGGTCATCAGATCTGGTCCTTTCTGGAGATCTGTCAGCTGGCCTCCTATCTCTTCCTCTGTTGTTTTGATAATCCCTGTAAAATATGTGATACTTACCAAGTTGAATGTTAGATTTTTCAAGTTTTTCTCGTTAGCAAAGCAATGCATTCGGATTTGGCTTATAATATTTCCAACGAGGTTGATAGACTTTGAGTTCTTCATCGTTTGCTTTGAATCTGTTGATTTTGATGTGGCAGGTGTGGCTTCAGCAGGCGACTCGTCTTCTTCTTCTTGCCCTCTTTCTATCAGATCGAACTCATGGGCTTTAAGACTCAGGAACAGGTTGCTTGGCTTCATCTTGGCAATATCTTGACAATCCTTTATTACAGTGACTTTCATATCCCACTTCTTGGTCAGAGATCTCAAGATCTTGTAATTGATGTATTTATCTGACATTTCTCGTCCAAGTTCCCGTAACTTGTTGACTGGCATGGTGATTCTTCCATCAAGCTCATTGATGGTTTCATTTGGTAGCATCTTAAGTTTCTCAAATTTTACCAGTTCAGCTTGCAGTCTGCTATCTTTAATCAGATCATTTCCTTCACACATTTTAGCAAGCGTATCCCACATCTGTTTGGCTGTCTTGAGATACTTTATCTTTTCTCTGGTTATCTTGTCCATGGTCTTCATGATTATGTGCCTAGCTATCGTATCCAGAGTGTACAACTTTCTCTCTTCAGCATACATCAGGGCAGGACTCTTTCTGACAAGACTTCCAACTGCAAAATCTGGATCACCTCCAACAGCTGGGTTGTCATGATAGATGATGATGGGTCCTCGTTCAAGAACTTCCATCATCCTGCTGCTTATTGATCCCAGATGGTTGCTCATGTATATTGTCCAGTCTGCATACTCATCAATGGAAAATTTAAACAAATCATGATACATACCCGAAGTATTATCCATGCTGATCGTGAGTTTGAAAATGAATGAGATTTGAAAAAGGTTTTTCAAGATCAGTTCAAGTGACCACAAAGGTTCTTCCTCAAGAACCGATGATATTCAAAACCCGATGGTGCGTAGAACCTTTGCTCCGATACCACTTGTAGGTCTGAGCGGGTTTTCGTGAGGGGCGAAGTCTAGAGGGATGGGTGAATAGACTTACGAAAAACTTTTTCGTCGGATCGAGGTGTGATTGCGGTTTGCCTAATCAGTCTTGGTGAATCGGTTTGAACCGATATCAACTTCTTGATCCCTCGAGGGTAGATCGATTCGGTATCTATCGGTTTAAGCGATTGTGCGGAAGCTAGTTTATACCCGTGTGAAAAACCAGTTTATAACAAATCAGATTCCAAAGCTGTTTTCAATCAGATGACTATGGAGTCAATCCGATCGGATCGATAACTTGGTTCAGGCGATCCTAACTCTGAATATGTATGCAGATTTAATCAAGTTGTGTGCAATAGTGTGAAGCAGTTAATCAAACAGGTAAATGCACACAAGATTTATAGTGGTTCGGACAACCAGTCCTAAGTTCACTCTTCCCTATTACAAGGGGCACCAACTTAACCGACTTAACCAACTGGACTTAGATTATTGTGTTAGTCCAACACATTACACCAATAGATATTTATAGAGTTCTCACTCAACCGATCCTGTAAATCGTAACTAGAAACCCTGATGCGAAATCTTGTTAAACAAACTTAACCTAACTTTGGGTTTTGGGTAAGATTTGTTGTTTGTTCCAACTTTGAAATCTTTCCTAGTATTTAAGTAGCCTAACAGCTAGAGGATAAGATTTATGTGCTAAGAACTATGGGATGAACACTTAGAAAAATAATCTTCAAGGTTGTGTTCTTCATGTGGAAATTTGGCTAGAGTATGAGCTTCTTGATAGTTTCCGTATCTCACTCTGAAGAGTAATCCCATATTTATAGACCTCGAAATCAAAGAGCCGTTGGAGAGCAATTTGAATTTCGGGCTATATTTAGTAGGTTTCGAGATTTGATGTGGCGTGCTTCCGAGAAGCGGCATGGCAAAAGCGTGTATGTCGTTTTTCTAGCCGTTTGACTATGTAGCGCCGAAATCCGTAGTGTCAGCTCAGGTCATACGTGTTTTGTTCTTATTGGTTAACAAGTACAGCATGTCAGAGTTTGTTCACCAACTAAAGTTGACATTCTTCTTGTTCAGATCAACAATGTATGACTTGGTGAAACATTAGTTGACATTTTGGTGTGGTGACCTGTCGATTACAATTGATCGATCTACGATAGAGTCTTTCGATGCCGGTTGTCTTAGCTTCAACTAGCGGACTTCGTGATGTAGGTCTTCCGTACAGTGCGGTTCTTGATCTTGATCTTCTGGTAGTCTTCTGATCTTCAGGTCTTCTGAGCTATTGGCTTCATGTCTTCACCTGATCACCTAATTAACTGATCATTCGACTAACTTACCTGACCTATACATATTGAGTTCCCCCTCAATATGTGACCTACCTTATACATCAGCTGTCTATACATTTCAAATTTGGTCATCCTAACTTTGATTCTAAGACATCGATCAACTACTTGAGTCCGTTGGTCCTATTACAAACTGTTTTGGAACTTCCATCAAAACTAAATACAAATTTCCCAACAATATCTACCCATGGTTAGGGTGCAAGCGTCGGTCATGGTCAAATTTCATCATCACATATTGTGCGTATTGACCTCAAGTCAAAGGAGTATCACTTCACTTCAACTAACCGAGACACCCGTAGACACATATAGTGGAAATACATCAAACGGTTTCTCTGATGGGTATACTAATACCCTCTAAGGTATTTGTGAATCCATCATGAGATACCTAGTATCTCGTAGTAAGTGAGATCTTACTACACTCTCTAAGAGTATGATGTAGATCGCACACCAATCTCCATTGTATCATCAATATCCCATTCTTGATGATCCTTGATCGGGGCTATTTGAGAATCATGCTTAAGTCATCTGAGTTCTCATAACCTCAATGACAACAATGACTCATGGGAACACTTGCATGAATAAATGTAAACAATCAAACATAATATTCAAACAAGTGTATTGCCATACATTAATATTAAGTGAACTATAATATTAAATCAAACTGAATATTATTGAGTATTATGTCCTTACAATAGATTGTCTCTAGGACACTAACACTAACAATCTCCCACTTAGACTAGAGTCAATCACCTACATGTCTAACCCCTAGACCATCAAATGTCTAGTGTGTACATGAACACTCAGTGTTTTGGTGAAAGGATCTGTCTTATTAAATATGTGGGAATACATTTTAATTATATTTTTCCTATCGTTATGATCTTTCGGATCAAATGATAAGTCTGGTACTGCTTATCGATCTCGGTTCCTTTGCTTGCGCAATTGCACCAACGTTGTCTCAATACAAGTTTATTAGACAACTGGCACTCGGAACTACCCCTAGTTCTCTTAAGAACCATAAAATCCAGACAACCTCCTTGAGGCTTCTGATACAACAATGTACTCAGCTTCAGTTGTTGAATCTGCGGTCGTCTTCTGCTTGGAACTATTCCAACTGACCGCCTCATTATTGAGAGTAAAACGTAACCTGACTGTGATTTGTAATCGTCACAATCGGATTGGAAACTTGCGTTAGCATAAATAGTCACTACTAGTTCTGACTGTCCACTATAGACAAGGAACCATTCTTTAGTTTGTATAAGATACTTCAGAATGGTCTTGACAGCAATCCAGTGAGACTCACCCGAATTCTGTTGGTATCTACCAGTGATGTTGATAGCTTAGCCCACGTTTGTCCTAGTGTAAGTCATGGCGTACATGATTGACCCAATTGCATATGCATATGGGACATCTTTCATGTGCTTGACATCAGCTTCAACAGAAGAACAATCCTTCTTTGATAGCTTTATCCCATGATTTGCCGGTAGAGACCCTCTTTTAGAGTTCTCCATCGTAAAACACTTCAACACCTTGTCTTCATAAGTGAACTGTGATAGCCTCAACATCCTCTTGGATCTATCCCTGTGGATCTTGATCCTTAGGATTTAGCAGGCTTCACCAAGACCCTTCATCATGAAAGTCTTTAACAACAAATCTTTAACGAACTGCATTAACGGGATATTGTTTCCTAAAAATCAATATATCATCGACATACACGATTATGAAAATAATATTCTTCCCGCTACGTTTATAATAAACGCAAGGATCTTCCGAGTTTCTGATGAAGTCAAATAAACTTGATAGCTTCATCAAATCGGATATTCCAACTCCTAGAAGCTTGCTTCAATCCATAAATGGATATCTTTAGCTTGCATATTAGATTAGAATTTGACTTAGATGCAAAACCTTCCGGTTGAGTCATACACACTTCCTTATCAATGTTTACATTGAGGAAAACTGTTTTGACATCCATCTGTCAAATCTCATAATCATAGTGTGCTGCTATATCAAGTAAAATTCGAATGGACTTGATCTTTGCAACTGGTGAGAAGGTCTCGTCATAGTCAATGCCTTCGTGTTGACTATAGCGCTTCTCCACCAACCTAGCTTTGTAGGTTTGTACTTTGCCATTTGCATTGGTCTTGCTCTTGAAGACCCAATCGTAACATATGGGTCTAACCCCTTCAGGCAACTCAACCAAGTCCCAGACTTGATTGGTGTACATCGAGTATATCTCGGATTTCATGGCTTCATGCCACTTCCTGAATCAATATCTAATATTGCTTCAGAATAAGTATTAGGATCGTCCTTATCCGGTATGTCCATATTATCCAGTTCCTCCAAGAGGTAACCGTATCTGATGGGTAGATTACGATTCCTAATTGACTTACGGAGTTGTGGTTGTGCAGGTTGTACATTATGATTGTGAAAATTTTGTGGTGCATTGATTTCATCAATGTCCGGAGAGTCCTCAAGAGCTACACTTTCATATGCCTTTTGGGCGGGAGTTTGAACTATGTTGTTCTCATTCAGCCCACTTGGAGGTTCTTGCACTGGCAAACATACTCCAATTACGCTCCCATTGGCTGAAAGACGATCACCTAGTGAAAGACTCCCATCGTGAAAGTTGTTGAATGCTCCCACTGATTCCTTGTTATGTTGCTTTGACAAGATATCAGTCTCTTTGTTAATTTGTGGTTCTTGAATTTCTTCAAGTTCTACCAGCTTACGACCTCGTTCTTTAAAGAATAGTCTTCTTTGAGGAACTTAGTCTACCTAGAAATAATCACTGATTATTTCTCAGGTAGATAGAAGTAATATCCTTTAGTTTCCTTAGGATATCCCACAAAGTAACCCTTTTCACATTTGGATTCCAACTTGTCGGTAAGCATCCTTTTCACAATCGCGGGACAACCCCATGTTTTGATATGTGTAAAAGTTGGCTTCTTGCCACACCATAGTTCACATGGCCTGTGCTCAACCGATTTAGATGGAATCCAATTCAGAATGTAAATTGAGGTTTGTAACGCGTATCCCCATAAGAATGTCGGAAGAGAGGAAAAGCTCATCATGGACCTTACCATATCTAACAGGGTTCAGTTTCTTCTTTCAGACACACCATTCATCTGAGGTGTTCCGGGAGGAGTCCATTGTGACTGGATTCCATGTAACTTTAAGTAATCAATGAATTCATGGCTAAGGTATTCATCTCCTCGATCTGATCGAAGAACCTTGATACTCTTACCAAGTTACTTCTCTACTTCAACCTTAAACTGTTTGAATTTCTCAAAAGATTCGAATTTGTGTTTCATAAGATACACGTATCCGTATCTTGAGAAATCATCAGTAAAAGTCGAAGTGACCCCAGCTAGAGTGGGTGATGATCCACACACATTGTTGTGGATCAGCTCTAGAACTTCTTTGGCACGCAACCCTTTCCTAGAAAAAGGTTTGTTGATCATCTTGCCCATGAGACAAGATTCGCAATCTCCATAAGACTCAAAGTCTAATGGGGTTAAGTAGTCTAACTTTCTTAACCTTGCAATTCCTTTCTCATTTACATGATCAAGGCTACAAAGTCACAAGTAAGTCTGGTTTTCATGATTACTAAGTTTGAGTCTTTTATTTTATATATTAAGAATATTATATCCACAATGCAATAACTATAAACCATTCACCATAGGGGCATTCCCATAAACCACACCATTCAACTTGAAGTAACAATTGTTATCACTAAAATGGAAGGAATAACCCTCAATTTCCAACATGGGAATGAAAATAATTTTGCGAGTAATAGGAAGAATGAAATGACAATCATTAAGTTTTAATTTAAAACCAAATGGTAAGTCTAACACATAAGTCCCGCATGTTCAGTAGCAACTATTGCTCCGTTTCCACGTGTAAGGTGACTTCACCCGGCCTAACTGCCCTAAGACAAACGAGCCCCCTCACATTCGTAAAAATGTGTGAGCCACATCCGGTATCTAATATCCAGCAGTTAGCGCTATTAGTGGACATGTTTATCTTAATAACAAACATACATGTTCTAGTGCTAGAAGCACCCAGTGCCTTCTTTTTAGCAACCAGAACATTATAGTCCTTCTTCCAGTGCCATCTTCTACTTATAGTAGAGGCACACATCCTTGCCTACCCGCTCCTTCTTTTGAATACCATCTTAGTGACAGTGAACTCAAAAGTCTTGAGCATGTTGTGAAGTTCAGGCATGGTCGCATCCGTCTTGTTCATATTGTAGTTCACAATGAAGCTAAAATATAAATCTGAGAGCGACTGGAGGATAACATGTTGGGGAATAAGTTGCACAGATCTATTCGGGGTGAATATTTAAATACAAATTTAATTCTCATAATTATTACTAGCATGAATTAATCCTATATTAATTCAAATAATAATCCAACAACAAATCATGCATATAATTAATTCACGTAAATCCTACGCATGTGGAATTCTACGAGTTTACGTGAACGTACCTCTTGGGATGGCAATGGTCTGGCTGATTAGACTCACCAAAAGAACTTCCCAAGTATTCCCTTAATCCTTGCTCGACTATCCGGTGGTAGGACACTTGCGAACAATTAACAAAAGGAAAATAAATTATGTTGCACCACCTTTGTGGATTTACTAATTTTTCCAGCACATGGAATTGTACTTGGGAATGAAAGAGTCATCCCCTATTTATAGAGCATAGGTGGTCGAAAATTTTGGGCAAAAAATAATGTGGGAAAATCTTTTCTTGATCTCCAAGAAATCTTGAATATATCTCCTATATTCTTTTTCCCATAATTATAATATTCCACAAAATCCCACCTACTCTTTGTTATGGGATATTTTTGAAATTATAGGCAAGAATCCAAGATTTGGATCTTCTTGAATTTATGAGATATTCTTGTATTTCAAGAAATACATATCTTCCATAATATCTTTTCAAGAATTTCAAAATTTTCTTCATGAATAACCAAGTGGGAGATTTCTTGAATTTAATGAGATAATCTTGTATTCCAAAAATACATATCTTCATTCCATAACAAAATTCAAAGAAAATCTTTCTCCCCTTTTTATCCATAAATTTCGTAAATAATGGAAAAAATAAGCAACAATATTTATTTTATTTTAAACACCTTTTTCAGTTATTGGACTATATGTTGGGCTACTTAGGGGGCCTTTAGGAGAATTAAGATTGGACCTTCCAATGGATCTTGAATTATCAATATTGAGCCACAATATTATTCAAGCCCATAAATATTAATTAATCCCACTACATAATTAATATTGCACTATCCATCTTAACCCATATTACAGTCAATATGGCTCCCGGTTATTATTTCCCGTGTTTAAGATTATCTAGCCCATTAATTAATTCAAGCCACTGAAATAGCTTTCCATTAATTAATATCTTTTGTCCTTGGTCAAGGCACGATTCAACATTATTATCCATACAGGAAACTAATTCCACTTGCAAGATTTGGTATGATAAAGCTTATGAACCTCCCAAGGGGGCAAATCGAACAAAAGCGTGCTTGCACCACGATTCTCCATATTAAATCTTAGCAATCACATGTGACCAATAATATTGCCCAAGATAAAAAGTATTGAATCTCGTTGATTCTCTACCCATGATAAGTCAAAGCAATAGTTACCAACCACACGTGATCCTATTTAAGGAGCGAAGATTAAGAAATAACGAACCATCGAGGTCTAATTCTTCCTTGTTGATTCAAGAATTTGTCCTCCTGTAGGTCCTATTCAGTGCATCAGTCATGCACTAGTGTAATCTCTTGGTCAAGACAAGCCAATCCGAGCCTTACACTTCCACCTTTCACGATGGATTGTTCATTTCCATCTAGGTCATGAATGACGTACTTTTTAGTTACAAGGAATTTATTAATTTAATCTTATGTGATCGGTATCACTAAATTAACTACAATGTAACACGTACTATTTATTGAATAGATATGCAGTAAATATATGTAACATTCAATGATATTTAAAGCATCAGTGATAAACAATTTATTTCAGTAAATAAGTTCGAAATTCAGTTTTGATTATACAAAGTAAAAGCATACTTTCTAGTATAATCCCAACAATCTCCCACTTATACTCAAAGTGCGCTTTTAAGTATACTACAACATGTAGTGTAGTTCTAATTCGTGACATCTAATGTCACCTACACGAACCTAATAATTTCTCCCACTTATACTCAAAAAGCAGATTAGTAGCGGTCTTGACACTCATTCCTTCCACATGTCTCTCGAATGTATTGAGGAGAGGACCCTTTTGTGAATGGATTTGCTAGGTTGTCTTCGACGCTATCTTTGCCACATCTATATCTCCTCTCTTAACGATATCTCGTATAAGATGGTATTTTCTTTCAATGTGTTTCTTTGGCCTTGTGGGCTCTTGGTTCCCTTTGAATTTGCAATCTGCTCGGCATTGTCACAATAAATGATGATTCTCTTTGGGTAAATTCGGAACTACATTCAAGTCCACTAGGAAGTTCTTGAGCCAAACCGCTTTTTTCATTTGCCTCGCAGTTACTACATATTCGCTTCCATGGTAGAATCTGCGGACGCATTTCGCTTGACGCTTCTCCATGTAACGGCTCCTCCCCCATGCAAAAAACACACTATCGGAGGTAGATTTTCCGAGTCTATGTATGATTAGAAATTGAGTCAGGTAGGCCCGATGGGGATTGGACTATATCGGTGATAAATTCATTCTATCTCGAGTTCTTTTCGGATACTTCGAATGTTTTTAAGCTGCCAGTCAATGTTCTTTTCCCGGGTTACTTTGATATCTTGCCACCATACCAACCGGCAAAGCAGATATCGGTCTCGTATATGACATTGCATACATAAGGCTTAGGCGGTAGAAGCATAAGGAATTCCTCTCATGTCATCTATCTCCTTTTTTGCGTCTTAGGGCACATTTTCTTAGATAGATGGATTCCATGTCCGAAAAGGTACTGAAGCCTTTCTTGGAATCTGCATCTTTGAATCGTTTCAAGACAGTGTATATATATGAAGCTTGCGATAAGCCTATCATCCTTTTCTTGCGATCTCGAGTGATCTTGATCCTAAGGATGTGTGTGGCTTCCCCTAAGTCCTTCATATCAAACTGTTTTGAAAGCCATGCCCTTACATCTGATAACACCTTTACATCATTCCCGATGATCAGAATTTCATCTACGTATAGTACTAAAAATACCAATGCAGTTCCGACACGCTTTTTGTACACACAACTTTTGAACTCGTTTTGATCGAACCCATAAGACTTTATAACATGATCAAAACATTGGTTCCAAGCTCTGGATGCCTGTTTGAGTCCGTAAATGGACTTCATGAGCTTACAAGCTAGGTGTTCTTGGCCTTTTTCAATGAAGCCTTGGGGTTGTTGCATATAGATCTCTTCATCAAGACTTCCGTTAAGGAAAGCTATCTTGACATCCATTTGCTAGATTTCAAAGTCGAGATGCGCAGCAATCGATAAGAGAATTCAGATGGACTTAAGCATGGCTACGGGTGAAAAAGTTTCCTCATAATCGATCCCTTCTTTCTGAGTGTAACCTTTCGCCACGAGTCTTGCCTTGAAGGTTTCCACCTTCCCGCCCGATCCTCTTTTCCTCTTATACACCCACTTACAACCAATGGGTTTGACCCCATTAAGTGGTTTGACTAGCTCCCACACTCTGTTATGAAACATAGAACCCATTTTGGCTTTCATTGCTATTTGCCAAGAATCTGCATCCTTGTCTTGGATTGCCTCGTCATATGTCCATGGGTCTGATTCGTCTTGTCCGAGAATCAAGTCCGAGGACTCTCCTATTCCCATGAATCTCTCGGGCTGTTTCACAACCCTCCCACTACGACGAGGCTCCGGTTGTGTAAGTGTGTCGTTTGGTATGTCATCTTGTACAGTTGGCATTGAGGTTAGCCCTCTTAGCTCATTTAAGGTAATCTCACTTCTGGGTCTTCTTTCGTTCATATAGTCTTCTTCCAAAAATCTAAAGTCGGTGCTTATTACCACCTTTTGATCTTCGGGACCATAGAACATACACCCTTTTGTTCCCTCGGGGTATCCCACAAACAACCTTAATTCTGATCGAGGATCTAATTTTCTGGCTTCCTTGTCCAACACGTAGGCCGGACACCCCCAAATCCTCATGTGTCGCATAATAGGCTTGCGCCCGGTCCACAATTCTTTGGGAGTTTTGGGAACCGATTTGGATGGCACCAAGTTTAGAATGTAGGCTGCTGTTTCCAAAGCATGACCCCAGAGCGACTTGAGAAGATCCGCATAACTCATCATAGATCTAACCATTTCCAAAAGAGTTCTGTTTCTTCGCTCTGCAACCCCGTTTTGTTGAGGGGTTCCGGGTGCAGTAAGCTGGGATGCAATCCCTTCATCAGATAAGTAGTTCAAAAACTCATCGCTGAGGTATTCACCTCCACGATCGGATCGTAGAGACTTGATACATTTTTCCCTATGATTCTCTTCTTGAGCCTTAAATTCTTTGAATTTCTCAAAGGTCTCAGATTTATGCTTCATAAGGAAAATGTAACCGTACCTTGAGTAATCATCAATAAAAGTGACAAAATACTCATAACCTCCTCTTGCTTTGGTTGACATTGGACCACATACATCTGTGTGAACGATCTCTAACACTTCTTTGGCTCTATTCCCCTTGGCTCCAAATGCCCTCTTGGTCATTTTACCCTCCAAACATGATTCGCAGGTTGGAATTGGTTCAACTTGGAGAAACTCCAATGAACCGTCTTTCACCAACCTTTGGATCCTCTTTGGATTTATATGACCCAATCTTAGATGCCACGGAAGTGTCTCGTTCACGTCTGATGAACCTTTTCTCTTATCGGAAACAGTTGATGTGTTATAGGATGCATTTCGTGAGTGGTGTGCACAGTTAATTGTATAGAGATTATTCGATAACGTTCCATGACAGATAAATTTATCAAAAAGAGAAATGGTAACAACTTTATTAAAAGTAACCGAATATCCATCAAGAAAAAGTTTAGAAACTGAAATTAAATTCTTTCTAAAATTCGGAACGTAAAGAACATCTCTTAAAATTAAAACTCTGTCTTCAAAAGACAGGTGCACTTCTCCCACTGCTTCAGCTGCCACTCTCGTAGCATCGCCCAGTGTGATGGGGATCTCACTCCCACTTAGTTGTCGGGTCCGCTTGAACCCCTGTAAAGTGAAACAAACATGATCAGTGGATCCCGTATCCACTACCCATAAATGGGAGGCATACGCCGCTAAACAAGTTTCAACAACTAGTGCGTGAGAATTACCTTTCTTTCCTTTCCTTTTGGGATTGGAACAGGCTAAACTCCAATGTCCTTTCTCACCGCAATTAAAACAATTTCCTTTTGGTCCTTTCTTGACACCCAAACAGCTAACTGTCTTTTTCTCACTTTTCTTAGTGATGAGTTTGCTTTGGTTCTGACCACTTTCCTTTTCTTGAGACTTGCCTTCCACTGGCCTAGATCTCGAGAAAAGACTTTTGGTCACCAATGCTTCGTCTTTCTTTCCTAGATGCTTCTCTATCTTCTCCAAGGCTTCTTGTAGGATGTCCATAGTAAACATGTGATCACTCATCACAAAACTACAGTAAAATCCATCGAAGCATCTTGGAAGAGTTAGCAAAAGAAATTCGATTTGGGCCTCATCACAATACTTAGTTCCGAGATAAGCCAGTTTTTCAAAATGGTGTTTAATTCTGAGAACATGCTCTCTCACGGGTGTTCCCTTAGCCATCTTTAGCCTGGCCACGTCGTCATTTTTAAACTGATTGATCATGCGGTCTTTTGTTAAAAACATTTCTTCAAGACTTTGCATGATTTCTGCAGCAGACTCAACACCTTCATGAATGTGTCTCAAATCATCAGACAGTGAAGTCAAGATTACACGTTTCATGGGTTCATTGGCCTGCTCCCAAATATTATACAAGTGTCTTTCCGCATTAGGTGATACATCAGTAGGCTTACGTGGCTTGGGTACATCAAGAACTCAATGATGTTCTTGTGCAGGTAGGACAAAACTCATATTTCGTTTCCAAACATTATAGTTTTCGCCAGTTAATTGGTGTTCTTTGAGTGTATATAACAGTGGATTAAAAGGTTGCGACATGATGAACTGAAATAAACAATAATATGCATAAGCACAAATATATCACAAGGTTCGATCACATATATCATATTAAAATCTCAAAAAAAATATGAACATGCATCAGCCAACATCTCAAAACAGTTTAAATAAGCCACGTGGGGTGGGTCATTATTTAAACACATTCAAGCGAGTTACAAAACAAAACGATTTACAAACCTTTAATATCCAGATTAATAGTTGGCTCCCACTTGACCAATATAAAATCGACGAGGGACTTGGGAAGTATATGCATATCAATTTTATACCTAAGTAATAACAATGATTAAATCAGATTATTATTTTCGCTTTTGATCGAGCCTCGTGGGGAGGGTCATCGCCGCCCCACTAGTAATAATCCACAATCATCCATTTGGAATTCATTCATGTGAAAGCTAACTTTTGGCCGTCTAAAAGTGGGGAATTTCTCAAAAGAATTCACAAATAAATAAATCATGGAGGTCAAAATTAATTCAATTTTATTATCCAGGAATAAAATTGTCAATTTATTATTTAAACATACTTAGTAATTTTTACGGTGAGATTTTTCATTGGGCAACTCTCATGCAAACACATTTAAACAAATTAAATAAAGCATAAGATAACCACAATAATAAATCAAGCAAAGAGGAAAAATAAACATATTGGGCACAAATTATCCAATTGTCATGGTTTGATTTTTTTCTTGACTTGATTTTGAAGAAAGCGTCGTCTTGAATTTCTCCCACTCGATCGTCTCGAAAAAAAAACTCCGTCTCGAACGCCACGCCAAGTAGCTTGCGGGGATGCACGCCAAGATCCGGCCCACTGCCGGCAGCCGGCCTAACGCCTTGGCGCGGCATGCATCGCCATCGCCGAGCATTGACCCTGGCGGCATCGCCAGCGTCGACCCCTCTGCGGCCTCGGTAGGGCTCGGCTCGGCGGAAAGCGACGTATACACCAGACAAGCTCGCCGGGCCTCGCCTCGCTGCGGAACTTCGCGGCGCCCAGACGTCCCCGCCTTTGTCTGTGGCCGCTCTTCTCTCCTCCGTCTGCCGATCTGCCGGTCAGCGCGCCGCGCCCGTCTTTCTCGCGGCTCGATCCTCGCCTCGGCGCTCGGCCGACCTCGGCCTACGTCGTCTGCGTGCGTGATACTGCGTGCGTCCGCGTCGCGCCGTGCCTCCCATGGCATGTTTTGGCATGTTTTGACGCCGCCGCCACGCGCTTGGGATTCGATTCTATCCTTTAATTCTTCGTCTCCGCCTCCGTTTCCGATCCGGTTACAATTTATTTTCAAAAAATAAATAAACCTAGATCTAGACTAGTCTATTACATTGATCAAATCAAACAAATCCTAATCTACTCGTGGATTTTCTCACAAGGCAAAACGAATCCGAACGAATCGAATTAAAAACCATAATTTATATGCATGCATAAATAAACACATTAAATTTCATGACAATTGGATACCTGCAAAACATATCTAGCAATTCTACTATCCAATTTCAAATTTAATGACAACGAATCAAATTACAATTTAAAAAAATTGAGTCTTAAAGCGTGGCTCGATGCGATTGTTGGGGAATAAGTTGCACAGATCTATTCGGGGTGAATATTTAAATACAAATTTAATTCTCATAATTATTACTAGCATGAATTAATCCTATATTAATTGAAATAATAATCCAACAACAAATCATGCATATAATTAATTCACGTAAATCCTACGCATGCGGAATTCTACGAGTTTACGTGAACGTACCTCTTGGGATGGCAATGGTCTGGCTGATTAGACTCACCAAAAGAACTTCCCAAGTATTCCCTTAATTCTTGCTCGATTATCCGGTGGTAGGACACTTGCGAACAATTAACAAAAGGAAAATAAATTATGTTGCACCACCTTTATGGATTTACTAATTTTTCCAGCACATGGAATTGTACTTGAGAATGAAAGAGTCATCCCCTATTTATAGAGCATAGGTGGTCGAAAATTTTGGACAAAAAATAATGTGGGAAAATCTTTTCTTGATCTCCAAGAAATCTTGAATATATCTCCTATATTCTTTTTCCCATAATTATAATATTCCACAAAATCTCACCTACTCTTTGTTATGGGATATTTTCGAAATTATAGGCAAGAATCCAAGATTTGGATCTTCTTGAATTTATGAGATATTTTTGTATTTCAAGAAATACATATCTTACATAATATCTTTTCAAGAAAATCAAGAAAATCTTTCTTGCCCTTTATATTTCAAAATTTTCGAAATTTTCTTCATGAATAACCAAGTGGGAGATTTCTTGAATTTAATGAGATAATCTTGTATTCCAAGAATACATATCTTCATTCCATAAGAAAATTCAAAGAAAATCTTTCTCCCCTTTTTATCCATAAATTTCGAAAATAATGGAAAAAATAAGCAACAATATTTATTTTATTTTAAACACATTTTTCAGTTATTGGACTATATGTTGGGCTACTTAGGGGGTCTTTAGGAGAATTAAGATTGGACCTTCCAATGGATCTTGAATTATCAATATTGAGCCACAATATTATTCAAGCCCATAAATATTAATTAATCCCACTACATAATTAATATTGCACTATCCAACTTAACCCATATTACAATCAATATGGCTCCCGGTTATTATTTCCCGTGTTTAAGATTATCTAGCCCATTAATTAATTCAAGCCACTGAAATAGATTTCCATTAATTATTATATTTTGTCCTTGGTCAAGGAACGGTTCAACATTATTATCCATACCGAAAACTAACTCCACTTGCAAGATTTGGTATGATAAAGCTTATGAACCTCCCAAGGGGGCAAATCGAACAAGCGTACTTGCACACGATTCTCCGTATTAAATCTTAGCAATCACATGTGACCAATAATATTGCCCAAGATAAAAAGTATTGAATCTCGTTGATTCTCTACCCATGATAAGTCAAAGCAATAGTTACCAACCACACGTGATCCTATTTAAGGAACAAAGATTAAGAAATAACGAACCACTAAGGTCTAATTCTTCCTTGTTCAGTTCTGAAGAATTTGTCCTCCTGTAGGTCCTATTCAGTGCATCAGTCATGCACTAGTGTAATCTCTTGGTCAAGACAAGCCAATCCGAGCCTTACACTTCAACCTTTCACAATGGATTGTTCATTTCCATCTAGGTCGTGAATGGCGTACTTTTAGTTACAAGGGACTGTTAATTTAATCTTCTGTGATCTGGTATCACTAAATTAACTACAATGTAACACGTATTATTTATTGAACAGTTATGCAGTAAATATATGTAACATTCGATGATATTTAAAGCATCAGTGATAAACAATTTATTTCAATAAATAAGTTCGAAATTCAGTTTTGATTATACAAAGTAAAAGCATACTTTCTAGTATAATACCAACATAACATAAATGAAAACATTGGTCCTTTAGCTCAAAACCTAAATTACCAAGTTTATCAATTAGGCCTATCATCTTAAGCACATGAGGTGAAATCTTCTCTCCTTTAGCTAACCGACACTTGAACAGATCTCTCATCACTTCATAAATCTCATAACAAAATTTAGAATCAAAGGGATCCTTCAGATGCTTGAGCATTTAGAAGAGACCCATTTTTCTCATGTTGCCTTAAGCAATTCGGGAGTGATGTCGAGCAACATCACACACTGAGCTTGAGAAGCATCCTTTTGATGCTTCTTCTGAGTTGCTACGTCAAACGTGGCTGCCTCAGAGTACCAGCTTTAAGGGTAACCGGGATTGGCGTGTCCAACACGTACTCAATCTTTTCTTGCCTTAGCACCAAACACACGTTTAGGTGTCAGTCCAAAAAATATGGCCTAGCCAATTTGTTTGTTTCCAAAAACATCTCAATAACAGTCATACATTTCAAACAACCAAGAGAAATAAAATAAAACGGGAATTAAACACATAATTCTTATGATCAATATTCAGCAATCAAAATAAACATGGCCTTTCTTTTGTGTTTATTTTGTCTCCATTATTTTCACATACTCAACGACCTCATCGGAAAAGTACGAATTTATATCAGATATAAATTGTAATGGACTAGGATCCACATTCCTACTATTACAATATCTGCTTGGGCTGATTACTGCAATAACATAACTGGTAGGTCTCCAAACCAATTGCAAAACTGCAATTCCTAGTTGATTGAAACAAAGTCAAGTTGATTAACAACCATCAAGCGGCGACACTTCGTGTCCCTATAAAAGTCTCGTTAGATGTAGATCCGAGCAAAAGACTTGGGCCTTAAATACTCATTGGAATGAAATCTCCGGTTTACTTTTAATTTTGATGGTAGGCATCGTTCAATTTAATGAAAATCATATTTTAGTGAGGAACGTTTTAAAGGTGGGGTATTAATTGCTTAATTGAGATCCATCATGATATCTAAGTCACATTTGAGCAATTACGGGTGTCGCCTACCCAAACATGATATATACGGACTAGCAAATATTTGAGCACCATCTACCAAAGCATTTAATACGATCCGACAAATATTGGGCGCCGCCTACCCAAACAACTATAATGCGGACTTAAATTGTGTTAACTAATTCAATAAAACAAGTTAATCAAGTGGAATTTAATAATTAATTAAAATTATCAAATTAAAATTTTAAAATCCAATTTTAAAATTTAAATTCGACAATTACTAATTCCAATTATTAAAACAATTAATTCAATTAATTTAATATTAATATTGGTCCAACCAATAAACTTGTTTTAAGAATTAAGTTTATTAATACAAAACAATTTAACCAAATTTTATTATTAAATTCATTAAGAGCGCAAGTGCTAATTTCTAAAATTGCACGGAAGGACTTGTTTGAAATCAAATTTGCAACACGGTCCTTCCCTCATCACATCCCAATACCAAAAAACCGCCGTTCCAATTGGGACTCCAAAACCAACAATTCAACATCACAGTTCGTCAGATTCAATCTAATTAATCGTAGAACAGTTAAACTTTGGAATTAAAATTAGCCGAGTACTCAAGATAGTCCAACTAAATCGAGAAAATAAGCCCATAACGCAGAAACATGAATCTGAACAGAGAAACATGAATCAGGCGAAAGCAGGCGAGTCGCCGCCGTAATTAGAATGGTGTCGCAAGCTGTGCGACGCTTCGGATCGCAAGCAGGGAGATGAAGACGGCTACGAATCGACGCGAAACAGTGGCGCATCTCAACTGCTCGAATCAAGACAGGAGTCCGCCGCTTCATTTCGAATCGATCCAGCAACGCATCGATGTGACACGGTGGAATGAAGCCGTGAATCAAAACAAGGCAGGGTAGCTTCATCGCGGATCTAATCCGCCGCAAATCGCACTCCGCGACATCACGCTGCCATCGCGAATCGTGGCCATAGACCGTGGACTCGTCGATGCTACGGATACTCACGAGGTCGAGATGGGAAGCTTTCGATCGGCACGGCGGCTATGAATTAAAGTTTTCCCAGAAAACCTGAATTCAGAACAAGGGAGAAGGGAAGGAGACGACCCAAATCAAAATAAACAAATGGACCGAAAAATGCATCCCAAGCAAGAGAATATCATTTGTGCGGTGGATTTCAAAACAATATTAACTCAATTTAATCAATGTTTTGAATTCCAAAGATAGTTCTATAGGTAGCCAATTTCAATTAATTAGGAGCGCACATACGAAAACATTATGCAATTAATTAAGAGTCTAAGCTCTGATACCACTGTTGGATTTTATAGGCACGTAAACACGTAACACATGCGCAGTGAAATTAAACAATTCACCAATAACGAACATATTATTGCATAATTAAATACGTGTAAACATAAAGAGAAATCTTACAGTAAATCGTACGCATATTTCTCTACTATGGTATCTCTCAACTATGGTATCCACGTAATCCCCGTTCACGGACTTGCACAGAATTTGCCAGCGTTGAATTTGAGACGGAATTTGCTAGGAAAATTCATATTCTAGATTTTATGGAGAAAATATGAATTAACGTTGTTTGTGAATTCCAAGATCTCATATATATAGGAGAGACCCAAGTTAAATCTTAAGCTAACCTGATTGGGAAATAAAATCCATAATCTTTATTTAAATAAATCTCTAAGATTTATTTCCCACATATAAAATCTCTACGGATTTAATTCCCATGTATATTAAATCTCTACGGATTTGATTCCATATATATTAAATCCTACAATAATATTCCATATATTATTATTGGGAATTCTTATTTAATTAAATCCAATTTAATTAAATATTAATATTAATTAATTCTAAATTAATCTATTATTAATTAATTCTCCATAAATTAAATATTAAATCCAATTTAATATTTAATCAACCAACTATAATCCGTAAAAGGGAACTACTTGTTGTGTGACCCATATGCCCTCATATATCTAGCGATTAGTCAAACTAACGGTCTTAATTGAACTCTAGACAATAAATCAGACATTTTCAATATATGAGGTACGTTGCGAGAAATGTGCAACTACCTGTAACTGAAACATGGTCTATTACGATTTTCTCCTTTCATTCGCGAATACTCGATTAAGTCTTGAACATGATGAAGTGTCTATTCAAATAACTTAATCATATTATATATAATCACTAATTGATCATGTATGTCACACTTAGCCACAAAGTCTAAGTTGACGTGCATCGGCCGATGACTTTGATCCAATTATGATGAGAAGATGAGTATTCTCTCTAAATCCACTTTGAGGAATGAATCATATTCTTGGCTCAACTACCACGCACATGTGCTTCGTGATGAACTCAATCCAAGCCATATATACCCATGGTTAGGGTGCAAGCGTCGGTCATGATCAAAGTTCATCATCCCACACATGTCGTGCGTATTGACCTCAAGTCAAAGGAGTATCACATCGCTCCCACTAACCGAGACACCCGTAGACACATATAGTGGAAATACATCAAACGGTTTCTCGGATGGGTGTACCAATACCCTCTAAGGTATTTGTGCATCCATCATGAGATACCTAGTATCTGGTAGTAAGTGAGATCTTACTACACTCTCTAAGAGTATGATGCAGATCGCACATCAATCTCCATTGTATCATCAATATCCCATTCTTGAATATCCTTGATCGGGGTTATTTGGGAATCACGCTTAAGTCATCTGAGTTCTCACAACCTCAATGACAGCAATGACTCATGGGAACACTTGCATGAATAAATGCAAACAATCAAATATAATATTCAAACAAGTGTATTGACATACATTAATATTAAGTGAACTATAATATTAAATCAAACTGAATATTATCGAGTATTATGTCCTTACAATAGATTGTCTCAAGGACACTAACACTAACATCACATCGGCCTCGGGGGGACACTCGGCGACAAAGGCACGGAAGTCCTCGATCAACACCGATGCGTCGGTCCAGGGGTCTCGACAGAAGACCGCCCGGAGGATATCGGCATAGGCGCTGATGTAAGAAAAGATACCCAGGGCGGCATCATCGGCGGTGCAAGTGGAGGCGGCCAGGGCCATCTGTACTTCAAACTCCTCAACCTTGGCCTCATAGTCGACCGACAGCGAGTGGGATTCTTGAAGTTGGCGATTAAGCTCTTCCACCAGGCCCTTCGATCTCGGCCCGTCTCTTTGCGCTGACCTCTGTGACCTGCTTCGCCAGCTCGATCAACCTCTCTTCAGCAGCCTTCAACTCTGTCTCCAGTAGAGCTATAGTCGCCAACGCCTCCTTGACCTTCCCCTTCTGCTCGTCAACTGCCGAGCAAGCCTCCTCGATGTCCTGGTCATTTTGCTCCACCACCCGCCCAAGATAAGTGGTCGTCTTCGAGGAGTAGATCAGGGCGGTGTAAAGGTTTTTCTCTTTGGTGCTCGAGGAAGCGGCCTGATTGTCGTCCGCTGACCAGTAGCGGGGCACATCCCGCACAGTATGCCTCATGTACCGAGGCCAATCCGACATGCCCACAACAATCGGGGGAATCTTCGAGTGGAGATAGTCGGCGACTAGAGGAGGAAAGTTCTCGAACCTAAAGAAGAGAGAACCATTAGTCTACGCAATGGCATATACGAAAGGGGACAAGAAGGGTTTAGAACACTTACGCCCCGGAGCAGTCGACATTCCATCCCAGGAAGGATCGGTCTCCAGCAAATTGGCGACCAGGGAGTGGTGGCAACCCAGGTGGAGTAAGACGAGCAGCAAGCACCAGCTCGCGGGGGATCATGCCACTTCCCCCTTTAGCGGTCTCGGTCGGCGGCCGGTCCTCACGACGAGCATACTTCCGGGTTGGGGACTCTACCCCACACGAGCGACGACCCTCCCCCCATTTTTCTTTCTATTTTCCATTCTCGGCAGCCTTCTCGACCTGGGAAGAGCCCCCGGTATCGATAACACCCCCCGTACGGGGAGTGGGGACCGACGGACGGGTCGCGGACCCAGTGCGAGAGAAGTTGACGCCCGGATTGCGGCGAGAAGATATCTGCTAGGGAGTGGGGATGGCCGCCTGAACAGAAAAGTGTGGAGCTACAGAAAAACGGCTCAGTAAAGAGTAGACGAATAATCAACCATCAGCAAGGAAGAAGAGAATTACTAGACCGACCGGTTTCGCGGGGATAGGTCTACAAACCTCCCCACAATCTTTTGGAAGGAGAGTTGAAGAGGTCGATGTGACGAAGCTCCCAGGGGTAGTTGAAGGCGATCTGATGGGTAGCTGCGAAATCCCAATTTTGTCGGCTCTCGTCAGCCACAAGCAAACCTGCAAAAGGGACAGAAAATTAGATCAGTACGGAGATGCTCAAAACACATTCAGGGTCGGGTCTTATGAGGAATCCGATCTTGAAAGTTAGTAGGGATGGGAATCTCCTCGACAGAACAAAGAGAGGCACTCTGCCATGCTCCGCCCACGAACCACCATCGGGGATGCCAATTCTTAACCTTATTGACTACCCCCCACACTATCCGTCGACCAGGACGATTTTTTAGTGCGTAGTGACCCTCCTGACCATGCCGCACAACAAGGGACCAGTAATAATTCACCTCCATGGGCATAGGCAGCCGGTAAAGGCCGGCCTAACCGAGCACGATCATGGTCGCCAGAAGATACCTCCACCCATTCGGAGTGATCTGGGTCGGGGCAAGATGTCAGGCAGCCGGGAGATGGGAGATCGTCGAGTGTAGGGGAAAGCGAAGACGTGCATCAATCACCACCTCATGGATGGCGACCATCCCCTCCGAAGGCTGGTCGGCCCTTTCAGAATGATCCGGCCAATATAAGAATACAACATTCAGAGTCTCGTACTTACGGTGGGCGGCATCCAAGTCAGCCTCCGTCATAATGGAATGGTACTTCTTATCATTGATGTAAAACTTGGATTTGGCGGCCTTGCAGGGTTCGGCTCAGAGTGGTCGGCGATGCTCAAGGCCAGCTCGGGTAAGTAGCTGCTTGTGAAGCAGTGAAAGAATCGATTGGGCTCTAGATCTTCTTAGTGGACTTGGATGGTGTTCTGAATTTGTCTAGCAATATCTGCTAGGGGCAGTAGCAAATTCAAGAGAACCAAGAGTCCACGAGTCAAACAAACATATTAAAGGAAAGACATCTTATACGAGAAATCGTTAAGAGAGGAGATATAGATGTGGCAAAGATAGCGTCTGAGGACAGCCTAGCAGATCCATTCACAAAGCGTCTACCTCTGAATACATTCGAGAGACATGTGAGTGGAATGGGTGTCAAGACCGTTGCCAATCTACTTTGAGTATAAGTGGGAGAAATTATTAGGTTCGTGTAGGTGACATTAGATGTCACGGACTACTCGAGACGTGTTGTAGTATACTTAAAAGCAGACTTTGAGTATAAGTGGGAGATTGTTGGGATTATACTGAAAAGTATGCTTTTTACTTTGTATAATCGAAACTGAATTTTCGGACTTATTTCTTTGAAATAAATTGTTTATCAATGATGCTTTAAATATGATTGAATGTTACATATATTTCTTTGCATAAGCTGTTCAATAATTTATACGTGTTACATCAGTAGTTAATTTAGTGATACCAGATCACAGAAGATTAAATTAACAGTCCCTTGTAACTAAAAGTACGCCATTCACGACCCAGATGGAAATGAACAACCATCGCGAAAGGTTGAGGTGTAAGGCTCAGATTGGTTTGTCTTGACCAAGAGATTACACTAGTGCATATGTGATCTTATTTGAATAGGACCCTCTGAGGAGGATAAATTCTTGAGAATTGAACAAGGAAGAATTAGACCTCGGTGGTTCGTTGTTTCTTAACCTTTGTCCCTTAAATAGGATCACGTGGGATTGGTAACTATTGCTTTGACTTATCATGGGTAGCTTAATCGGAGAGATTCAATACTTTTTATCTTGGGAAATATTATTGGTCACATGTGATTGCTAAGATTTAATCTGAAGAATCGTGCAAATACGCTTGCTTGATTTACCCCCTTGGGAGGTTCATAAGTTTTATCATACCAAATCTTGCAAGTGAAATTAGTTTTCGGTATGGATAATAATGTTGAATCGTTCCTCGACCAAGGACAAAAGATATTAATTAACGGAAAGCTATTTGGGTGGATTGAATTAATTAATGGGCTAGATAATCTTAAACACGGGAAATAATGACCGAGCCATATTATTTGTAATATGGGTTAAGATGGATGGTGCAATATTAATTATGTAGTGGGATTAATTAATATTTATGGGCTTGAATTATATTGTGGCTCAATATTAGATATTCAAGATCCATTAGAAGGTCCAATCTTAATTCTCCTAAAAGGCCCCCGAGTAGCCCAACAAATAGTCCAATAACCTGAAAAAGGTGATTAAAATAAAATAAATATTGTTGCTTAATTTTCCAACCAAAATTTCGAAATATATAGATATGTTGGGAGAAAGATTTTCTTTGAATTTTGTTATGGAATGAAGATATGTATTCTTGGAATACAAGATTATCTCATTAAATTCAAGAAATCTCCCACTAGCTTATTTATATAGTAAATTTGAAAAAAAAGATGAAAATATAGTGGGCAAGAAAGATTTTCTTGATTTTCTTGAAAATATATTATGGAAGATATGTATTTCTTGAAATACAAGAATATCTCATAAATTCAAGAAGATCCAAATCTTGGATTCTTGCACTAAAATTTTCGAAAATCCATATTATAGAAGAGGTGGGATTTTTGTGGAATATTTTAATTATGGGAAAAAGAATATAAGGGATATATTCAAGGTTTCTTGGTGACCAAGAAAAGTCTTTTCCCACATTGAAATATCACTAAAATTTCGACCACTCTCTCACCTATAAATAGGGGATGATTAGTTCATTCTCAAGTACAATTCCATGTGCTGGAATTATTAGCAAATCCACAAAGGTGGTGCAACAAAGTTTATTTTTTCCTTTTGTTAATTGTTCGACGAGTGTCCTTCCACCGGATAGTTGAGCAAGGGCTAAGGGAATACTTGGGAAGTCATTTTGGTTAGTCCGTCCAGGCCAAAGCCCTTGCCATCCCGAGAGAGGAATGCGTCACGTAAACCCGTAGATTCCGTGATGCGTAGGTTTTACGTGGCTTTTTATATGCATGATATGTTGTTGCAATTATTATTTGATTTAATATAGGATTAATTCATGCTAGTAATAATTAATGAATTAAATTTGTATTTAAATATTCGCCCCGAATAGATCGCATGCAACTCATTCCCCAACAATCGGTATCGAGCCCTTTGTTTAAGACTCTGAATTTTTTTAAATTGTAATTTAATTCGTGGACATTAAATTTGAAATTGGATAGTAGAACTATTAGATCTTTTTTGCGTATCCAATTGTCATGGATTTTAATGTTTTATTTTACATGCATATATAAAGCGTGGGTTTTTAATTCGATTCGTTCGGATTTGTTTTGCCTCTCGAGAAAAATCCACGAGTAGACTAGGATTTGTTTGATTTGATCAATGTAATAGACTAGTCTAGATCTAGGTTTATTTATTTTTGTAAATAAATTGTAACCGGATCGAAAACGAAGAGACGAAAGAATTAAAGGACGAAATCGTAAGAACGGCGTAAGCGTATGGCGCTGGTGGCCGGCACGCATGGGCGTAAGGGCGCAGGCCGGGCGGCCGAGCGCGGCAGAAAGAAGGGTCGGTGCAAGACGGGCGGTGCACGCCCAGCCGAGTGGATGGGGCGATGCCGCATGCGAATGAATGACATGGAATACATGGATACGTGGGGGGATGGCGGGCTGGATGAATCTGTAAATCGCCGAGGTCGCAGGCGGGAGGCGAGGAGGCAGCTTATCGCTGCCGCCGAGATCTGCCGACGCCGCCGACACTGCCGAGGCATTTGGCGGGCGTAATTGCCGGCAAGGCCGGTCTTGAGCCGGTCATCATCTAGGCCAAGTGGCCGCCGGATAATGGGTGCATCCATCCTTGTTGCTTGGCTTGGCGTGGCGGTTCGAGACGAAGTAATTTTTCGAGACGAACGAGTGGGAGAAATTCGAGACGTGTTTCTTCAAGATCAAGCCAAGAAAAATCAAATCATGACAATTGGATAATTTGTGCCCAATATGTTTATTTTTTCTGTTTAGCTTGATTTATTTGTGCTATCTTATGCTTTATTTAATTTGTTTAAATGTGTTTGCATGAGGGTTGCCAAATGGAAAAATCTCAACTTCAAAATTACTAAGTATGTTTAAATAATTAATTGACAATTTTATTCCGGATAATAAAATTGAATTAAATTTATTTGTGAATTCTTTTGGAGAAATTCCCCCAACGGGACGGTCAAAAGATAGGTTTCACATGAATGAATTCCAAACGGATGATTGTGGGTTATTACTAGTGGCGACGATGACCCTCCCAACGAGGCTCGATCAAAGCGAAATAATAATCCTGTATTTAATCATGGTTATTACTTAGGTATAAAATTGATATGCATATACTTCTCCTCGAGTCCTGTCAATTTTATATTGGTCAAGTGGGAGCCAACTATTAATCTGGATATTAAAGGTTTGTGCTTCGTTCTTGTTTGTAAATCGCTTGAATGTGTTTAAATAATGACCCACCCAACGTGGCTTATTTAAACCATTTTTGAGATGTTGGGTGATGCATTGTTCATATTTTTTTGAGATTTTAAATATGATGCATGTGATCGAATCTTGTGATATACTTGTCTTTATTGCATATAGTTGTTTATTCGATTCAAAGATGTCGTTTACCTTTTAATCCTTTGTTATTATACTTAAAGTCAAATATGTATGGAAACTATATTGATTGGAAAATTATAATTGTCCTAAGCGCACAAAAAGCACAAGTGGATTTTGACACACCAAAATCGGGGATGAGCCAACCGACGAGTCAAAACATGCGGGACTCGTCGGATCACCTTCTGAGAGAGATGTCGTCACTGAAAATGGTGGAGGGCAAACCCGTAAGGGACTATGTCCTCAAAATAGATGGCCCATCTGAACAAACTTGAGAATCTGCGTGCAGATTATGATCTGGAGACTCAGATGAATTTGGTACTTCACTCTCTGCCCAAAAAGTTTTTGAGCATTTTGGCCTCGCTAGCTAATTTGTTGCAAGCTTTTGGTCTCGGCAGAAATGATGATAAGGCACCAAACTCAAGCTTTGACGGCAAGTGGTCCATCTTCATCTTCTAGGCCAAGGGTAGGCAAGATAAAGAAGAGGACCAAAGGCCATAAGCAATAAAACTCAACTATTGCCAAGGGCAATGGTAAGATGAGGAATGCTTGTTGTGTCAAGGAAAATCCAAAGGGGAAGTGCTTACGATGCGGTAAGAGAGGACAATGGAGGTTTTGCCTGTTCCAACCTCAAAAGGGACGGAAAGAAAGGTAATTCTCACGCACTAGTTGTTGAAACTTGTTTAGCGGCGTATACTTCTCATTCGTGGGTGGTTGATACGAGATCCACTAATCATGTTGGCTTCACGGGTTCTAAATGATCCGGCAACTTAAGTGGGAGTGAGATCCTCATCACACTGGGCAACGTTACGAAAGTAGAAGACATTGCAATTCTACGTAAGTGGCAGATATTGCAATGCTACGATAGTAACGATTATTACAATACTACGCAAGTAGCAGACATTGCAATGCTACATAAGTAGCAGTTGAAGCAGTGGGAGAAGTGCACCTATCTTTTGAAGATAAAGTTTTTTGAGATTATCTTTATGTTCCCAGTTTTAGAAAGAATTCACTTTCAGTTTCTAAAATTCGATTAAAGAACACTAAGTTTCTTCTAATAAGAATGACATCATTTTTTGAAATGATGAGTGTATCTATTACGGGACATTGATGGAAAATCTCTATGCAATTAACTGTGCACACCACTCACGAAATGTATCCTATAACACATCAACTGTTTCCGAGAAAAGAAAACGGTCATCAGACGTGAACGAGACACTTCTTTGGCATCTAAGATTAGGTCATATAAATCCAAAGAGGATCCAAAGGTTGGTGAAAGATGGTTCACTGGAGCGTCTCCAAGTTGAACAAATTCCAACCTGCGAATCATGTTTGGAGGGTAATATGACCAAGATGGCATTTGGAGCCAAGGGGAATGGGGCTAAAGAAGTGTTAGAGATCGTTCACATAGATGTACGTAGTTTAAATGTCAACCAAAGCAAGAGGAGGTTATGAGTAATTTTATTGATGATTACTCAAGGTACATTTTCCTTATGAAGCATGAATCTGAGACCTTTGAGAAATTCTAATAATTTAAGGCTCAAACAGATAATCATAGGGAAAAATGTATCAAGTCTCTACGATCTGATCGTGGAGGCGAATACCTCAGCGATGTGTTTTTGAACTACTTATCTGATGAAGGGAATGTATCCCAGGTCACTGCACCCGGAACCCCTCAACAAAACGGGATTGTAGAGCAAAGAAACATAATTCTTTTGGAAATGGTTAGATCAATGATGAGTTATGCGGATCTTCCCGAGTCGTTCTGGGGTTATGCCTTGGAAACAGCGGCTTACATTCTGAACTTTGTGCTATCCAAATCGGTTCCCAAAACCCCAAAGAATTGTGGACCGGGCGCAAGCCTAGTATGAGACACATGAGAACTTTGGGGTGTTCGGCCTACGTGTTGGACAAGGAAACCGGTAAATTGGATCCTCGATCAGAATTAAGGTTGTTTTGTAGGATACCCCGAGGGAACAAAAGGGTGTATGTTCTATAGTTCCGAAGATCAAAAGGTGGACATCCACACCGAATTTAGATTTTGGAAGAAAACTATATGAACCAAAGAAAACCCAGAAGTGAGATTACCTTAAATGAGCTTAGAGGGCAAACCTCAGTGCCGGCTGTACTAGATGATATACCAAACAATACGTTTTCACAACCGGAGCCTCGTTATAATGGGAGGGTTGTTAGATAGCCCGAGAGATTCATGGGAATAGGAGAGTCCTCGGACTTGATTTCCCGGAATCAGACCCATGGACAAATGACGAGGCACTCCAAGATAAGGATGCAGTTTCGTGGCAAACAGCAATGAAAGCCGAAGTGGGTTCTATATTTCATAATAGAGTGTGGTAGCTAGTCGAACCACTTAATGGGGTCAAACCCATTAGATGCAAGTGGGTATATAAGAGGAAAAGAGGATCGGACGGGAAAGTTGAAACCTTTAAAGCAAGACTAATGGCGAAAGGTTATACTCAGAAAGAAAGGGATCGATTATGATAAAAAAAAAAATTGCCTGTAGCCATGCTTAAGTCCATCCGTATTCTCTTATCGACTGCTGCGCACTTCGACCTTGAAATCTGGCAAATAGATGTCAAGACAGCTTTCCTTAACGAAAGTCTTGATAAAGAGATCTATGTGCAACAACACCAAGGTTTCATTGAAACAGGCCAAGAACACCTAGTTTGTAAGCTCAAGAGGTCCATTTACGGACTCAAACAGGCATCCAGAGCTTGGAACCAAAGTTTTGATCATGTTGTAAAGTCTTATGGGTTTGATCAAAACTAGTTTGAAAGTTGTGTGTATAAAAAGCGTGTCGGAACTGCATTGGTATTCTTAGTACTATACGTAGATGACATTGTGATCATCGGGAACGATGTGAAGGTGTGATCAGACGTAAGGGCATGTTTTTCAAAACAGTTTGATATGAAAGACTTGGGGAAAGCCGGACAAATCCTTGGGATCAAGATCACTCGAGATTGCAAGATAAGGATTCGTACCTTTCAGATTTGGAATCCATCTATCCAAGAAAATGTCCCCTAAGACGCAAAAGGAGATAGATGACATGAAAGGCATTCTGTGTGCTTCGGCTGTCGGAAACCTTATGTATGCAATGCTGTGAACGAGACCGGATATCTGTTTTTGCCATAGGCATGGTAGCAAGATATCAAAGTAACCCAGGGAAAGCGCATTGGACGACAGTTAAAAACATTCTGAAGTGTCTGAAAAGAACTCGGGATAGAATGTTGATATATCAGTCAGATACTCCAATCCCCATCGGCTACGCGGACTCGGATTTCCAATCAGATATAGATTCCAGAAATTATCTGCCTCAGTTAGTATGTTTTCCATTTGGGAAGTGTAGCCATCAAATGGACGAGTGTGAAGCAGAAATGCATCACTGACTCAACCATGGGACTCGGGTAAGTAGCTGCTTGTGAAGCAGTGAAAGAATCGATTGGGCTCTAGATCTTCTTAGTGGACTTGGATGGTGTTCTGAATTTGTCTAGCAATATCTGCTAGGGGCAGTAGCAAATTCAAGAGAACCAAGAGTCCACGAGTCAAACAAACACATTAAAGGAAAGACATCTTATACGAGAAATCGTTAAGAGAGGAGATATAGATGTGGCAAAGATAGCGTCGAGGACGACCTAGCAGATCCATTCAAAGCGTCTACCTCTTAATACATTCGAGAGACATGTGAGTGGAATGGGTGTCAAGACCGTTGTCAATCTGCTTTGAGTATAAGTGGGAGAAATTATTAGGTTCGTGTAGGTGACATTAGATGTCACGGACTACTCGAGATGTGTTGTAGTATACTTAAAAGCAGACTTTGAGTATAAGTGGGAGATTGTTGGGATTATCTTTGAAAAGTATGCTTTTTACTTTGTATAATCTAAACTGAATTTTTAGACTTATTCTTGAAATAAATTGTTTATCACCGATGCATTAAATATGATTGAATGTTACATATATTTCTTTGCATAACTGTTTCAATAATTAAATGACGTGTTACATCAGTAGTTAATTTAGTGATACCGGATCACGAAGATTAAATTAACGGTCCCTTGTAACTAAAAAAGTACGCCATTCACTACCAGATGGAAATGAACAACCATCGCGAAAGGTTGAGGTGTAAGGCCGGGGATTGGTTTGTCTTGACCAAGAGATTACACTAGTGCATGACCGATCTTTTGAATAGGACCTCTGGGAGGATAAATTCTTGAATCGAACAAGGAAGAATTAGACCTCGGTGGTTCGTTGTTTCTTAACCTTCGTCCCTTAAATAGGATCACGTGGGATTGGTAACTATTGATTTAACTTATCATGGGTAGCTTAATCGTAGAGATTCAATACTTTTTATCTTGGGCAATATTATTGGTCACATGTGATTGCTAAGATTTAATCTGAAGAATCGTGTGCAAAACGCTTTTGCTTGATTTGCCCCTTGGGAGGTTCATAAGTTTTATCATACCAAATCTTGCAAGTGGAATTAGTTTTCGGTATGGATAATAATGTTGAATTGTTCTCGACCAAGGACAAAAGATATTAATTAACGGAAAGTTATTTCAAAGGGCTTGAATTAATTAATGGGCTAGATAATCTTAAACACGGGAAATAATGACCGGGAGCCATATTGACTGTAATATGGGTTAAGATGGATGGTGCAATATTAATTATGTAGTGGGATTAATTAATATTTATGGGCTTGAATTATATTGTGGCTCAATATTAGATATTCAAGATCCATTAGAAGATCCAATCTTAATTCTCCTAAAGGCCCCCTGAGTAGCCCAACAAATAGTCCAATAACTGAAAAGGTGATTAAAATAAAATAAATATTGTTGCTTAATTTTCCAACCAAAATTTCGAAATATATAGATATGTGGGGAGAAAGATTTTCTTTGAATTTTGTTATGGAATAAAGATATGTATTCTTGGAATACAAGATTATCTCATTAAATTCAAGAAATCTCCCACTAGCTTATTTATATAGTAAATTTCGAAAAAGATGAAAATATAGTGGGCAAGAAAGATTTTCTTGATTTTCTTGAAAATATATTATGGAAGATATGTATTTCTTGAAATACAAGAATATCTCATAAATTCAAGAAGATCCAAATCTTGGATTCTTGCACTAAAATTTTCGAAAATCCATATTATAGAAGAGGTGGGATTTTTGTGGAATATTTTAATTATGGGAAAAAGAATATAAGGGATATATTCAAGGTTTCTTGGTGACCAAGAAAAGTCTTTTCCCACATTGAAATATCACTAAAATTTCGACCACTCTCTCACCTATAAATAGGGGATGATTAGTTCATTCCCAAGTACAATTCCATGTGCTGGAAATATTAGCAAATCCACAAAGGTGGTGCAACAAAGTTTATTTTTTCCTTTTGTTAATTGTTCGACGAGTGTCCTTCCACCGGATAGTTGAGCAAGGGCTAAGGGAATACTTGGGAAGTCCTTTTGGTTAGTCCGTCCGACCAAAGCCACTGCCATCCCGAGAGGTACGTTCACGTAAACTCGTAGATTCCGCATGCGTAGGTTTTACGTGGCTTTTTATATGCATGATATGTTGTTGCAATTATTATTTGAATTAATATAGGATTAATCATGCTAGTAATAATTAATGAATTAAATTTGTATTTAAATATTCACCCCGAATAGATCTGTACAACTCATTCCCCAACAGATATAAGAATACATCATTCAGAGTCTCGTACTTACGGTGGGCGGCATCCAAGTCAGCCTCCGTCATAACGGAATGGTACTTCTTGTCATTGATGTAAAACTTGGATTTGGCGGTCTTGCAGGGTTCGGCTCAGAGTGGTCGGCGATGCTCAAGGCCAGCTCGGTATGCCTGGTAATCAAAATAATTGGGATGGTCGCTGTCACGGCGGATAGAGCTTCGATCGGGGCTCACCCACCAAGGGCCAGCGGATCCACCTCCGGCGTAAAATTGCCCAAGTCTTCGAGAGATTCGAAGACGTCAAGGTCCACCGGGGCATTCCCACCTCCCCGAAGGACGGAACCCAAGTCCTCGTGAAGAACTTCACCGCTAGAAGCTCCGGCGGGGAAACCTCCCTTAACGGAGACAGAGAGGATGAGAGAATCTCGAAAGGATTGGAACTACCCTCACCAGAAATGTTCGACATGAAAAGGGGATGCGAAAGAAAGGCGAAAACACACTTACCAAAGGAGGGGGAAGCTGCAACATCGTCGGAAACACACAAGCTCTCAAGAATGTTTTGATGAGAAGAGGCAAAAGTGTAAAGGACGAAGGGAATGTCCGTATTTATAGGCGGGAAGCTAGGGACCGAATTGCAAAGTTTGATTCAAATTCAGGGGCAAATCCATAAATTACCAGAACATGCAAAGCGCGTGGCGACCACACGCCATCATTACTATACAAAGGAAAGATCACTAGCCGCGTCCTTTCGAGGAGGCTGTTGGACTTATCGAGGACTCGGGGCGACCATCGTCGTGCCTCGAGATCCTGGGTGTTCATGACCAGGGCGACCAGAAACCTTGTCGTTGGCGACCTGGGGGGCGATTGTTGTGGCCACATACTCATGTGGAGACCATCCCTCGAGCGCACGATGACCAAGGTCGTTAAGCGGGCAATCAAGATGGCATGCCAAATGGAAATTAGTTGACCAAGGGAGGTCGACCACTCGAGAGCAAATGTGGTTGCTTCGGCCGGTAACCCCGGGTGACTATCCGAGATCGCTGATGATAAATATGGAAGGGATTCATATATTTAAAGGCGCAGATATCTCAAGTTCAAGCCTGGTAAGAGTATCTGAAAGCGAAGATGACTGCCGCGAAAGATGGAAGTTGTTGCCAGCTGCCCACGGCCCTAGCAGGCCGAGGAGTCCGGCACATGGAAGGGATTTGACCTAATTCTGTGGTCTATATATACTTCGTGTAACATACATTGTAAAGGATCGAATTCTTAGCACTTAGGCAGATATAATAAAATACTCCTGGCTTGGTATTGCCCCCGAACGTAGTTGATTCCCAGCGAACCGGGTCACCAAATTTTGTGTTCCTGTTTATTTTCCTATTGCTAGTCTTGTGAGTGATTGTTTGTTCCACCGGATAGATTCCGGGTGCAACACTCATATATTGAGAATGTCTGATTTATTGTCTAGGGTTCAATTAAGACTGTTAGTTTGACTAATCGCTCGATATATGAGGGCCTATGGGTCACACAACAAGTAATTCCCTTGTACGGATTATAGTTGGTTGATTAAGTATTAAATTAGATTTAATATTTAATTTATGGAGAATTAATTAATAATATTTAGGAAAATATATTTAGGGAAATCATATCTAAGAGATATGATTTGCAAGATTAGGAAATATCTTCCTAATAAAGATTGCTTAATCTTTAAGCTGGGCTTCCCCTATATACAGGACATCCTAGGGATTCATTAAACACTACAAGAAAACCTAATTTCTCCATAAAATCTAGAGTAGGAATTTTCCTAGCAAATTCCGTCTCAGATTCAAAGCTGACAAATCTGTGCAAGTCCGTACGAGGGGATTACGTGTATACCTTAGTAGAGGAAACTGCATACGAATTACTGTAAGATTCTTCGTTATGATTATTTGTCATTTATGCAATTAACTGTTCGTTGTTGGTGAACTATTAATTTCTGTTGCGCATATATTACGTGTTTACGTGCTAGTATATTTCAACAGTGGTATCAGAGCTCAAGCTCTTGATTTAATTGCATAATTGGTTTTTGATTAAATAAATCTTTTTAATTTAAAACCTCACGGCAGTTTTGCCTTTTTGACAAAACTGCACATAGTTTCATTTTTGGGATGTACTCGATTAGATCATTTTATCTTCCTTTTTCCCTAGTTTGGTCATCTTCTCCGACTTGCGTCTCTTGGGTTTTTTGAAACCCTTCGTCACTCGCCAAGCGCCGCCTGCTCGCGGTGGAGACTCGCAGTGCAGCACTGGAGGCGGCGACTATTAGCTGCACCTCGCGATGCCTGCGCGTACTCACGCACGACGGCAGCGCTCCGTCCCTCATTTGTCGCTGTATTCTGCTAATATCTCGATCGATTTCTCTTTGCTGGTCACAGCGGGTTGGCCCGCTTTGATTGGTGATGATTAATGTGATCTAAAATTCACGATGGCGGCGACCCAATTTGCGACCCTCGAACTGCCGCTTGGAGCGGCGCTTCTCATAGGCCACACTGGGCGTCGGTCGTGACACACCAGCCTGCCCTAGGCGACGTGGTGGGGTCGCACGTATTCGAATGCGGCGGCAAGGATGCAACCCTAGGTTTATGTCGGCGATGTCCTTCGATTTGTACATTTACTCCTTGATACACCCTTGCGGTGACGTCACGGGTGCAACGCACAGATGCGTGTAGAGTCGTCGTTGTATCGCCACCGTGTGCTTCCTTTTGCGCCACCGTCTGTGCTCTTGTTTTGTTCTTATTGTTCATCCTGCTAATGCACTTATTGAACGAACCTACTATTTTAATTTTGAAACCCTAATTTTTTGAATTAATTGGATTAATTTTGATTGATTAGTGCTTGAATGATGTTGTTGTTGCAACTGATATGGTTTTGGATTCAAAATTGTTGGGACGAATGCCTTGAATTGCAGAATAGATGTTGTAGAATTTTGGGCAGTGATGAGAGAGAGAGGCTATTTTGCAAATTGGATTTCAAACAGGCCTCTCCGTGCAAATATTAGATAATTGCACTTGAGCCCTTGGTAAAATTAATAAAATCAATCTGTTTTAAATTTAATTGGATTAATTTCAAAAGGAATGGTAATAAAAGTTGAACTTTTATTTATAATTAATTGGATTAATTATTAAAGTTTAATAATTTAAAATTGAATTTTAAGAATTATTAAATTCCCACTTGTTTGACATATTTTGATAAATTTGTTAACGCGTTTTTTAATAGTTTGCATTATAACTGTTTGGGTAGGCGGAGCCCAAATTTTTTTGTCAGACCGTATTAGTTGTTTGGATAGACAACACCCATATAAATGTTAGTCCATGTAAAATCATGTTTGGGTAGGCGGCGCCCAATAATTGCTCAAATGCGATGTAGATTAACATGTTGGATCTCGATTAAGCAATTAATACCCCGCCTTTGAAAACTTTCCTCACTAAAATATGATTTTTCATTAAATTGAAACGATATCTTCCATCAAAATTAAAAGTAAACCGGAGATTTTGTTCTAATGAGTATTTAAGACCCTCATCTTTTGCTTGGATCTACATCTAACGGGAATTTTATAGGGACATGTATTGTTGTCGTTTGATGGTTGTAAACCAACTTAATTTTGTTTCGCTAGCCCTCGCGGGGACAAAAGTTAAGGGACATCA
This sequence comes from Stenogyne calaminthoides, assembly GCA_037126765.1. Classification (NCBI taxonomy): domain Eukaryota; kingdom Viridiplantae; phylum Streptophyta; class Magnoliopsida; order Lamiales; family Lamiaceae; genus Stenogyne; species Stenogyne calaminthoides. Next base: position 27,078,289 of record JBBCBC010000004.1, on the reverse strand, counting down.
ATCGAACTAGGTTCGATTAACTAGGAATTGCATTTTGGCAATTGGTTTGGAGACCTACCAGTTATACTGTTATAATGATCAACCTCGCTGGGTTATGATAATAGTAATGTGGATACTAGTCCATTACAATTTATATTTTATATGAATTCGTACTTTTTCGATGAGGTCGTTAAGTATGTGAAAATAATGGAGACAAAATAAATTTAAAAGGCCATGTTTATTTTGATTGCTGAATATTGATCATAGGAATTATGTGTTTTAATTCCCGTTTTTATTTTATTTCTCTAGGCTTGTTGAAATGAATAACTTATCACTGAGAAGCATTTTGGAAACGAACAAATTGGTTGGGCCAAATTTTCTCGACTGGCACCGAAACGTGTGTTTGGTGCTAAGGCAAGAAAGGATTGAGTATGTGTTGGACAAGTTAATCCCTACTACCCCTGAGGCTGGTACTGAAGAGGCTGAAGCGTTTGACGTTGCAGCTCAGAAGAAGCATCAAGAGGATGCTTCCCAGGCTCAGTGTGTTATGTTGCTCGGCATGACTCCCGAGTTGCAAAGGCAGCATGAGAAGATGCTCCCCTTTGAGATGCTCCCCTTTGAGATGCTCAAGCATCTGGAGGATCTCTTTGATTCTAAATCTCGTTCCGAGATTTATGAAGTGATGAGAGATTTGTTTAGATGCCGGTTAGCTGAAGAAGTGAAGGTGTCCCCTCATGTTTTGAAAATGATTGGGCTAATAGAGAAACTTGGTTGTCTGGGCATTGAGCTCAAGACCAACGTTGTTGTTTATATCTTTCTTTAGTCACTTCCCGATTCATATTCGAATTTCATTGTAAACTTCAATATGAATAAGACGGAATCAACCATGTCCGAGCTTCACAACATGCTCAAGACTTTTGAGTCTTCCACTGCTAAGGAAAAGCTCGTACTCATGGTGAGTGCTTCTACTTCTTCTGCTCCGAAAGGAAAGAAGAAGTGAAGGAGCAAGGCTAAGAAAGGCTCTAAGCCTGCTTTCCTCAAGCCCAATGGTGGAGTTCAAAAGAAGGAGAGGGTGGATAAATGCCTCCACTGCAAGCAGAAGGGGCATTGGAAGAAGGATTGCAAGGTTCTAGCAGCTGAAAAGAAGACACAAGGTGTCTTAGCCACTGGAACAGGTATGTTTGTTATTGAGATAAACATGTCCACAAATGATACTAACTGTTGGGTATTAGATACCGATTGTGGCTCACACATTTGTACTAATGTGCAGGGTCTCAAGGATAGCAGGGCAGCTAGGCCGGGTGAAGTCACCTTACACGTTGGGAATGGAGCAAGAGTGCTGCTGAACGTGTTGGCGTTTACGTTTTAGATTTACCCTCTGATTTTAGACTTGAACTGAATAATTGCTATTTTATTCCATCTATTACTTGCAACATTATTTATATTCTCATGTTAGACATTGAAGGGTTTTCCTTCCATTTTGCAAATAATAACTGTTATTTTTTGCTTAATGGTGATGTGTATGGAAATGCTCCTTTATCGAATGGTTTATATTTATTGCACTGTGGATATAATGTTCTTAATATACAAAATAAAATACTCAAACTTAGTAATCATGAAAACCCGACTTACTTGTGGCATTGTAGGCTTGATCATGCAAATGAGAATAGAATTGCAAGGTTAAGAAAGTTAGACTACTTAACCTCATTCGACTTTGAGATTTATGGAAATTGTGAATCTTGTCTCAAGGGCAAAATGACCAACAAACCCTTTTCTGGGAAAGGGGTTCGTGCCAAAGAAGTTCTAGAGTTGATCGACAGTGATATCTGTGGACCATTGCCCACTCTAGCTAGGGGTCACTTCGGCTACTTCATTACTTTTACTGATGATTTCTCAAGGTACGGGTATGTGTATCTTATGAAGCACAAATTTGAATCTTTCGAGAAATTCAAAGAGTACAAAGCTGAAGTAGAGAAGCATCTTGGTAAGAGTATTAAGACTCTTCGATCAGATCGAGAGGAGAATACCTTAGCCATGAGTTCACTGATTATTTGAAGTTGCATGGAATCCATTCACAATGGACTCCTCCCAGAACACCCCAAATGAATGGAGTTTCTGAAAGGAGGAACCGAACCTTGTTAGACATGGTAAGGTCCATGACGAGCTTTTCCTCTCTTTCTACATTCTTATGGGCATACGCGCTCCAAACCTCAATCTATATTTTGAATAAGATTCCATCCAAATCGGTTGAGCATACACCATACGAGTTATGGCATGGCAAGAAGCCAACTTTCTCACACATAAAGATGTGGGGTTGCCCCGCGTTTGTGAAGAAAATGCTCACTGATAAGTTGGAATCAAAAGGTGAAAGGGTTACTTTGTGAGATATCCTAAGGAAACAAGAGGATGTTATTTCTATCTCCCTGAGAAACAAACAGTGATTATTTCTAAGCAAGCCAAGTTCCTCGAAGAAGACTATGTCTTCAAGGAACAAGGTCGTAAGATGATAGAACTTGAAGAAATTCAAGAACCACAGGCTTACCAAGTGACTGATGACTTGTCAAAGAAACGTGACAAGGAATCAGCGGGAGCATTCAACAACTCCAATGGTGGAAGTATACACTCAGTGATCCTCTTTCAGTCAGTGGGAGCGTAATTGGAGTTGCATTGCCTTCGCAACAAACTCCAAGTGGGCTGAATGAGAACAACATAGTTCAAACTCCCGCCGAAGAGGCATCTGCGAGTGTAGCTCTTGAGGACTCTCCGGACATTGATGAAATCGATGCACCACAAAATTTTCACGATCAGAATGTACAGCCTGCACAACCACAGCTCTATAAGTCCACTAGGATTTGTAATCCACCCACTAGATATTATGCTTTCCTCGTGGAGGAACATGATGACGTGGAGATCCCAGATAAAGACGATCCCAGAACTTACACTGAGGCAACATTAGATGTTGACTCAGAGAAGTGGCATGACGCCATGAAATCTGAGATGGACTCGATGTACACCAATCAAGTTTGGGACTTGGTTGAATTGCGAAAAGGGTCAAACCTATAGGTTGCAAATGGGTCTACAAACATAAGATTGATGTTAATGGGTACAAACCTACAAGGCTAGGTTGGTGGCGAAAGGTTATAGTCAACGCAAAGGCATTGACTATGACAAGACTTTATCACCTGTTGTTAAGATCAAGTCCATTCGAATTTTACTTGTGGTAGTACCACATCTCGATTATGAGATTTGGCAGATGGACGTCAAAATAACTTTCCTTAATGGTAACATTGACAAGGAAGTGTTTATGACTCAACCGGAAGGTTTCATATTTGAGTCAAAATCTAATCTTGTATGCAAACTTAAACGGTCTATTTATAGACTGAAGCAAGCTTCTAGGAGTTAGAATATCCGATTCAATGAAGCTGTCAAATCCTTTGACTTCTTCAGAAATTCGGAAGATCCATGCGTTTATCATAAACGCAGCGGGGAGAATATTATTTTCATAGTCGTATATGTTGATGACATATTGATTATAGGAAACAGTATCCCGCTTATGCAGTCGGTGAAATATTGGTTATCAAAGACCTTCATGATGAAGGATCTTGGTGAAGCCTGCTACATCTTAGGGATCAAGATCCATAGGGATGGATCCAAGAAGATGTTGGGGTTGTCACAGTCCACCTACGTAGATAAGGTGTTGAAGCGATTTGTGATGGAGAACTCTAAGAGAGGTTCTCTACCGGCATGTATGGGATTAAGTTGTCTAAGAAGGATTGTCCTTCCACAGACGCTGATATCCAGCACATGAAGGATGTGCCATATGCATCTGCAATTGGCTCCATCATGTACGCCATGACTTGCACTAGGCCTGATGTGGTTTTCGCTGTCAGCATCACTGGTAGATACCAACAGAATCCGGGTGAACCTCACTGGATTGATGTCAAGAACATTCTGAAGTACCTCAGACGTACTAAAGATTGTTTTCTTGTCTACGGAGGACAGTCAGAGCTAGTTGCAACTGGCTACGCTGACACTAGTTTCCAATTCGACTGTGATGATTACAAGTCACAGTAAGGTTATGTTTTCATTCTCAATGGTGGGGTGGTTAGTTGGAATAGTTCCAAACAAGAGATTACCGCGAACTCAACAACCGAAGCTGAGTACATTGCTGCGGCAGAAGCTGCCAAGGAAGTTGTCTTGATAAAACAGTTCTTAAGTGAAGTAGGGATAGTTCCGAGTGCCAGTAGTCCAATAAAGTTGTACTGTGACAACACTGGTGCGGTTCCACAAGCTAAGAAACCGAGATCCAATAATAGAAACAAGCATGTACCAAGACGTTATCACTTGATACGAAAGATAATTGCTGGAGGAGAGATAGAGTTAGACCGCGTTCCCACAGAAGATAATTTGGTTGATCCTTTCACCAAAGCCTTAAGTGTTCATGTACACACTGGACATTTCAATGGTCTAGGTGTTAGACATGTAGGTGATTGGCTCTAGTTCAAGTGGGAGATTGTTAGTGTTAGTGTCCTAGAGACAGTTCTTTGTAAGGACATAATGCTAAGATAATATTCAGTATTGATTTAATATTATTGTTTATTTAATATTAAATGTATGGCATTACACTTATTAGAATATTATGTTTGATTGTTTGCATTTGTTCTTATCTGTGTTTCCATGAGTCATTGATGTCATTGAGGTTGTAAGAACTCAGATGACTTAAACATGATTCTCAAATGGCCCCAAACAAGGATCATCAAGAATGGGATATTGATGATGCAATTGAGATTGGTGTGCGATCTGCATCATACCCTTAGAGAGTGTAGTAAGATCTCACTTACTACGAGATACTAGGTATCTCATGATGGATGCAAAGATACCTTAGAGGGTATTGGTATACCCATCCGAGAAACCGTTTGATGTAGTTCCACTATATGTGTCTACGGGTGTCTCGGTTAGTGGGAGCAATGTGATACTCCTTTGATTTGAGATCAATACGCACGACATGTGTGGAGTGATGAACTTTGACCATGACCGACACTTGCACCCTTCCATTGGTAGATATGACTTAGATTGGGTTCATCACGAAATGCATGTGCGTGGTAGTTGAGCCAATAATAGGATTCATTCCTCAAAGTGGATTTAGAGAATACTCATCTTCTCATCATAATTGGATCAAAGTAATTGGTCAATGCACGTCAACTTGGACTTTGTGGCCAAGTGTGACATAAGTGATCAATTAGTGATTAGAGATAATATGATTGAGTTATTTGAATAGACACTTCATCATGTTCAAGACTAATCGAGTATTCGTGAATGAAAGGAAGATATCGCAATAGCCCATATTATAGTTACAGGTAGTTGCACGTTTCTCGCAACGTACCTCATATATTGAGAATGTCTGATTTATTGTCTAGGGTTCAATTAAGACCGTTAGTTTGACTAATAATTTCGATATATGAGGGTTTATGGGTCACACAACAAGTAATTCCCTTGTACGGATTATAGTTGGTTGATTAAGTATTAAATTGGATTTAATATTTAATTTATGGAGAATTAATTAATAATATATTAATTTAAAATTAATTATTATTACTGTTTAATTAAATTAGATTTAATTAAATAGGAATCTCAAAATAATATATGGAATATTATTGTAGAAAAATATATTTAGGGAAATCATATCTAAGAGATATGATTTGCAAGATTAGGAAATATCTTCCTAATAAAGATTGCTTAATCTTTAAGTTGGGCTTCCCCTATATATAGGACATCCTAGGGATTCATTAAACACTACAAGAAAACCTAATTTCTCCATAAAATCTAGAGTACGAATTTTCCTAGCAAATTTTGTCTCAGATTCAACGCTGGCAAGTTCGTACGAGGGGATTACGTGGATACCTTAGTAGAGGAAACTGCATACGAATTATTGTAAGATTCCTCGTTACGATTATTCGTACTCATTTATTCAATTAATTGTTCGTTGTTGGTGAACTATTAATTTCTGCTTCGCATGTATTACGTGTTTACGTGCTAGTATATTCCATAATATTCATGTATAAGTTGAATCCTCTTTGACATTTATGTCTCTTGATGTACTACATTTAGTACTGACATTATGAAAAAATTATGGCGTAAGGATCTAGATGATGATTCATATCCAAGTGTTACTTTTAACTCTCAAGCTAATAACATCAGATCAATGAATCATTATTGTACATAGATATGTCATTCCAACAACTTGTCTACTTAATGTTTACCTAACCACCAATCATTTTTCTCATAATATTATCACCATTATTATACAATTCCAATCTTGACATACTTTAATCCTAGAAAACTACTTTAAGTTTTTCTGAAAATATCATAGCTCAAGTTTTGTTTCTAATTAAGTTTTGAGCTATTAAATCAGAAATTGGAATTATTGAATGTGATAATAAGAAAGAGCGATAAACTGTACACCTCCGTCAAGTAATGTAACGTTCCAAAATTGTTCGCTAACTTTTCATTTGTAATTCTTAAAAAACAAACGGAGCATAATTTCATCAACTCGAATTTCTTGAACAACAATTGTTCGTTCAAAATTGAGTCATATTTATAAAATGAGCAACCATATAAACATTCAATGTTTAAATAATTTAACACACGAATTATTAAGCTCACAATTACGCAAGAAAATTTATTTTCAAGCATAATAAACTAATTCATAAGTGAAACTAGTTTAATTGTGGTTCTCACTTCCATAGATAAATAAGCACTTGAATATCTCTAACTCAAATGCCTCCAAAATATGCAAATTAAGAATCTACACTAAAAAATAAGAATGTAGCAACTTCCGAAACTAAAATCGGAATTAAAATGAGCCTAAACGAGCTAAAACAAGATCACACGAGCGCGCAAACGCCGGAAAATAGCTTCGACGTGTTGGAAACCACCCCAGACGCGTCGGAAAACCAATTTATTCCCCGGAAAACCACCTAAATCGACGTAAAACTACCTCCACGACCGAGCACGCGCTGGACAACCACCTCCACGTGTCTGCACGCGCCGCAACGCGCCACTAGAAGTCGTCGCATAGAAGTCACGCGCCACCATCCGTCGGCGCGTGCATGTCACGTGCTGCCTGTGCACCGTCGGTGGTCCTTCGGTCTGGTTCGGTTCATTTCGTCCGGTTCGAGGTTTGAACCGTTGGACTGTTCATGTGTTGACCGGTTGACCTTTATTAAATTATATTTTCAGATTATGCAATTAAGTCCTCAGAGAATTTCTAATTCTCAAAAAACCAGCACCTGATTTCACTGTAATTTTGCGGAATGGCCCTAGAAACGTGAAATATTCCAAAAATCATATCTCACTTGTTTCTTAACCAAAATTAATAAATAATATACCGTTGGAATCATCTTTCAATGTAGCACAAACTAGTAGCAAGAATACAACACAATTCAGTTTGTACAGATCGCAATAAGCAGTCAAAATTTTTGAAATTTTTCAAAAACCTATTTATTTCTAACAAACAGCTTGGCCAAAAATTCTAAAATTTTACAGATATAATCTACACTATATCACGCATCTAAAGTAAAAAATTCAGTCCCAAATTCGTCCGTTTCAATAAATCGAAGAATTTAAAAAAAAAACACAGAAAACATGCTTTAAGCGGTAAAACAGAAAAACGCATCTCAGGCATAATTAAAACGAGAATCGTAAACGCATACGAGAATCCAACACAATGGCTCTGATACCATTGTTAGAATACGGGGGTTAGAAATCCACTAACCTTTATTCCAGAATTGCAGCGGAAGAATATCGAAACGCGTACGACGTGATTTTCTGAGTCCGAAACGCAACCACGAGAATTGATTCACGGATTGCTTTCATTATTCACAATTTAAGAGTCTTTTGGTTTAGTATTGTATGTGATGCGTAGAACACATGAACAGAATGTCGTATGTTTCTTTTTCTACGTGAGTGAGTACAGAACCCCTATCAGAATGAGATCTCTAAATCTCTATCTTAAACGTCCATTCAACATTTTAAATAGCTCAAAGTGTTTAGGGTTCATTATTTAGTGTTTAGGGTGTAGATAGTTCATTTAGGACAATTTTATAGATTTTCATACATTAAAATTTTCACACTAGACACTCTTTTTTTTTTGGGCACATTTTATCAACACATTTCCAGACTAACTTCCCAAAATCCGAATGGAAGCAAACCGTTTCAATTAACTCAGAAAGGCAAAAGAGTTGAAAGGAGAAAATAGTAATAGTTGTCGCCTGAGAGATTCGAACTCTTGCGGGAAAACCCAATGTACTTAGCAGGAACATTCCTTAACCTCTTTGACTTTTAATTCAAAAGAAAATTTGATAAAATAGATTTCACATAGGCATGTTTCTTTTAGAATTTTTATAGGTTACATTTGGATTGGTATGATTTGAAAAATAATAAATATAAAAATACATATATTTCAAATCATGATTTGTCAAGAGATTGAGGAGATGAAAAGAAAGCGAAGGGAGAGAGAATGAGAAGGGTAGAGAGGAGATAATTTCAAATTACATAGTTTTTGTGAGGATTTCAAATCTCTTCATTTTAAACTAGACTCAAATCTAAGTATTCAAGTATTTGAAATTTATTCATTTGAAAATCATTCATTCAAACTCACGGATTTCAAATCTATCCATCCAAACGGAGTCATATTTCATCCGAATTTGGAATCTCCATCTAGGGATGCCCACGGAACCGGAACCGGAACCAGAACCGGCGGTTCCAATTTTTTTTTTTAAAGGACCCTATATCTTACAATTTCAGTCAAGTCCTGAGACCGAAACCGGTGGTTCCCCAGTTGAACCGGCGATTCCGGTTCAAAATGAGCATTTCTATCTCCATCCGAAAACAAACATAAATTTAAGAATGTCTGGTCAAATACTCCCTTCTTCCAACAATAGAAAAAAAAAAAACTTGCCTACTATTGGGCGGAGAGAGTTTTTTTTTTTTTTTTTCTTATATTACTTTTTGCCATCCGTGACCAAATTTATAAAGTGCAAGGATGGATGTGGTGAGGAATAATTTAGTAATTTATGATTGTGATGATAAAAAGACAAATTTCAGTTTTCACATGATATTCATGACTGAGAGTGAAGATCCAGACAATCAAAAATTGAAGGAACAGCAACAGGAAGATAAATTAATCCACAGCTCATTTTGGACCAAAGAACCTTAAAAGCACTTTACTTCCTTCAACAAACATAATTAACATCATTTACTGCTTTCAGAATTCAGCACATGAGACATAAATATACCATCCCATCTCTCCAAACAAGGAAAAAACTCACACTTTTCATCCCTTCTTTAAAACCTACTTCCTTCGAATTAGTCGATTGGGATGAGTTGTGAGGACCATCGATGGCAGCATATGATCGATTCGGGAGACTTACTGATAGGTACATTTTAGAATTGCAACTTATTGTTAGGTACAAAATGATTGCATATATATAGGTATATTTGCACTTTCGCGTGCAATTTTAGCTATATATACAATCCCGTTTGTATCTTAGTAATTCGCATAAAAATTTTATACCTATTAGTAATTTTTCCCATGATCGGTTCACTTAAACAATCGCAAGAGCTGGTCTATGCAAAACAATTTTACCGTGCATTGTTTTGCATCTATCACTTTATATAGAACAACACTAATACCTTTTAATGATGCAACTATTACTATCAGACTAATGCCTTTTAATGAAATAATTAATACTGTTTAAAAATACACACAAAATGCAAACTAGTTGCACGGTAAAATTGGTTTGCATAAGTCATCTACCAAGACTTGAAAATAATCAAAAATGGTTAGGGGAAAGTAACCAAATGCCACATAAATAGATTTAATTGAATGCACATGAATCAAGTGACCACATGAATCTCACAACTCCATTTCAAATAATCAATATAAGACAAAGTTGAATTCCTGAAAACCCACCAAGTAAAAAACACCTAGCAAAATGCCTAATACTCTGAGCAACTCTCCCACAAAAACAGGATCCAAAACCACTATTCAGCAAACCTTCCCTCCTAAAATTAAAGAGATATTGTGTGTATCCCATAGCTATTCCTCAAAATCACAAAAAATGAACTCACAGTGTAATCCAATAGCCATAGGGACCAAAGGCACCATAGGTTCGCTCGTCATGCAAGAAATCGAGTACTTTAGCCGCCTTGAAACGGTGATCAAAGTCCCTGGAAAAAAGAAACAAGGAAGCAAAAAGCTGATACCAAGAATGTGTTCTACAGTAGAAGTGGCAGAGAGCAATCAACAAAAGGCATCTTCTAAATTAGCTTACATGAATTTGAAAGCTGATGTTAAAAGGCTGCAACCTTAACCGATGTTGTCGGAGAGCTTTGAGAACCCGAGCTTCTTCAGACGATTCGTTATCGGGTTCGTCCATGCCTTGTCTGGATTTCCACATTTTATGTCAACAATTTCGACTCCATTTCTAACGGGTTTTTGTCTTATAGGAGTTCCTTGTAGGGATATATTATCAGCTGTGAGCATTGGAATTTGATGAGTTCGCCCTCCGTGGTGCTTTATCTTCTTTGTGGTTTCAGGGCATTTGTGACTTTTAACATCGATTGTGGCACTGCTACTTGCTTCATCAAGTGATTTTCTAGGTAGGGAAGGAGGCTTAGATGTAGTTTTTATCGAGTCCATTTCTCTAGACATTAGGGAACTGATTTTCCCAGTTGTACCTACTTTGATGGATCCACCCCCACCCCTTATGGCTTCTAATGTCTGAACCATAGTGATTCAAATAGTGTAAAAATCCAATAAGAATTTGCTTCTGAAAAAAGTTAGTTCAACTTTAATGCTGGCTTTCTCAGTTCAATATCCTGACAAAGAAACATGAAGCACATAAGTTTAAAATCAAGTATAGCAGAAGGATGTGAAGTTTTCTGAGGCAATTCAAATTGATTTTGCATTTGGTTTTTATCAGAATATACAATGCATGAATAATTCATTAAATAAAGTACTTCTACTTACCTTTTTATGTGAATGTGAGTTATTTTGTTCCTACCATCTGTTGTCATGTATTCATATCAAAACTTCTGTATGCTTACTTATAGATTGAAAAAGAAACACATATGTTAAATCAAAGCATGTCTAGTTGTAAGCTGAAGGACATGTACTTCATTGCAAGATCTTCTACCCAGATAATCAAATTTTAAAGTTGCCAAGCTCAAAAACACTTGAAAAGAAAAGAGCATTAGGCCTACTAAGTGTCTGTTTTAGAACTCTAAAAAGTGCTTCAGAAGCATTGATTTTTAAAGTTGTTAGATACAGCTTTTCAAAAAAATAAGTGTTTCTACCTTTTTACTTGAGTACAGGCACTAAAAAGAATGATAATATGTTGTTTGTGTGTGTGTGGTGTTTGGGGGTTGGGGGGGGGGGGTGATTAATGAAAATTAAAGATAATAATACATTAACATTCATACTTCATACGCGCAAATGAAAATCAAAACAATAAATCATTACCTCATTTTGACTAACTACCTCCCCTCCTATAATTATTTCTCCTCAATCATTCCAGTCTATTCCTCCACCAACAATCATTTTTGCCCCAATTTATTCAAGATTAGAGCAAAATTGATAGAGTGTAAGAATTGAGCGATAAAGGACAGAAAAATAATACGAATGAAACTGAAATATACTGATAAAAGAGAATCTTCAAAAGAGGTCACAGTGAATAAATCTCTACCACAGAGAATAATCTCTGCCCACAAGCCGAAGCTGCTACAATCAATGATCAAAAGATAATAATAATTCTAGAGAAACCTTGTTTAAATAGACTCAAACCCTAACCCTAACTTATGCCCTAAAAAAGAAAGCTCACGGGCCATTTATTCTAGACTTTAATTAAAAATATTCTAACTTAAATTAAAAAGTCCAATAACAATAATAAATAAAAGATAATTAAAGATGAGGCGTATCAATTCAAACTCTAACCCTAACTTATGTCCTAAGAAAGAAAGCCCACTGGCCATTTATTCTAGACTTTAATTAAAAAAATTCTAACTTAAATTAAAAAGCCCAATAACAATAATAAATAAAAAATAATTAAAAATGAGGCGTATCAAAAATACTAAAAACGTAACCACCATTCTCATTATAATTCACTCTTCGATGAATATTGTCATGACATATCTATAACCAAAAATTCTCAGAGGTTCATAATGCTTGGCTTAGCAACTCCCAATAGGTGAGTCCCCATAAAACCTATTTCAAATAATCCATGCTTTGAAATAAATGTTTTCTAGTTGAACTAGTTCCATTAAAGCACAAGCACCTAACATTTCTGCATTGTTATAATTGAACCGTGACCAAATTAATTTCACCATGACATCCATAAATTAAATGTCTTCACCACTAAGGAATAAGCCTCCAATCCACAGACGGATATATTCCCTTATCCATTGAAAACTGATAAACAGCAGAAATTGAAATAAAAGATGATCAAAACAGAAACTTATATACCATACAAAGCAGGGCATCTTCAAGGATCCAGCCATTAACAAAGAACACAGAAATTCGATTGAATTAAAAACCCCACAAATGAGAGTCACAAATCATAAAATTTTACAATGATTGACTTTGGAAGTTTAGTATTTTACCAGCAAAACTCACAGAAGCCCACAAGCACATGGGAGATTCAAATTGTTCAGAGAAAAACTGAATCTTGGAAAGAGTAAATAAGCTGCAATTGCTAGTAGATATCTCAAGAAATCTGTTCTCAGTTCTCACCTAATAATTTGAATTTGGGTAGCTTATTGTTTCAACTCTAAAATCAAATTTGAGAAATGAAGTGATAATGCGGCGAACCAAGACCCGACATGCTTGCATCTTGTGTTTCTGGGATGAGTTGGGCTCCCCCTTGACATTTTGTCACATTGCTGATGCCCACTTTGTTTTTTCTTTGCTTTTTTTTTTTTTTTTTTTTTTATTTTTGATGTTATTAATTTTTTAGCTCTCTCTTTCCAATGGCTAAGTCTAATATGCATTAAAGTGCATCGTGCACTAATAGTATATTTTATAATTGTGTAATTTATTATATTGAAAAGTGTAACTTATTTATACTGAACAATGCAATTATTAATATAAAAAAATAATTGCACGATTTAATATAAACAAATTGCAATTTTCAGTATAAGAAATTGCACGATTCTAAAATGCACTATGAGTGCACGATGCACCTAGGTGTACACAAGACACACTCTTTTCTAATTTTCTTTTCAACGTTTCAACTTTCAAGGTAATTTAATGAACAAAATTGCCGGACAAAAAAAAATATGTATTTTGTGTGTTCACATGAAAAACACGTCATTCATTAATATTTAATTGAAGTTACAATTAGCGTTTTTAAAAACCAGTTCTACCAGGAACCGATCATGGAATCGGTCTGATTACCCTTTAAAAATTGTTTTTACGATTGAACCGAAAAAAATCGACTAGAACCGGAAAAATTGGTCAAAATTTGGGAAATCGGTAAAACCGGTTAAACCGATATTTTTTTAATTTTTTTTTATTAATTTAAAACTTAATCCTTATTTCTATCATCCTTATTTTAAATTTGTCTTTTAAATTGTATTGTGTTGTGTTTTCTTGATTCTATTGTGTTTATTTCAATATGAAACTTTTAAATTTATAATTTTAAATTTTATAAGTGCATATTTATTTTATTTTTTAAATGCAATATAAAGAATATTTTTAAAAAATTGATAGAGGATTATTTTAGAGGTTGGACCGCCGATCTGACCAGTCCAACCGGTTGAACCGTCAACCAATGCCTTTTCTGGTTTGATCGTCGGTTCAGTTATGAAAATACTGGTTACAATAGAGTTTTATGTAGAGCTTGTGGAAGTTGTGAGTTGGATAACAACAAGGCAAAAAGTTGTAAATTCTGGTTTACATAAATTTCTAGAGGATTTTCGTGTTTTACCAACAAATTTTTTTCGTCAGTAACAAAAAAAATTTACTTTTAATAATGATTATCGACGAATTTTTTTCGTCAGCATTTGCTCGTCTGTAAATTTGTATGACGGAATAACCATCCGTTTGTAACCAATATCGATAGGTTACCGACTGTTAATGAAAAATTAATTAATATGATTAATCATAAATATATAATAGGAACATCTTTTCCTTTTATAGTTTTGGCGCTATTCTTTTATGGCTGTTGATCGTTTTTTATTGATTAATCTTGATCGTCCATTATTTTCCATCAATTATTCATTTTATTTTTAACCTTTATTTTACTAACTTTAATATGTCTTTATTTACATGCTCAATTCAAGTCCCATTGATTTGTTCTTACTCCTATTTAAAGAGAAGTTCCATCATAAAAAAAATTCATTCTCAAGCAAAAACAATTCTGATTTTTAATCACTTTGTTTTCGTTAGGAATTTTAGTTTCAAGTTGTATAAGAGTTATATACAATTTTTTTTAGCGTAATAACGTTTAACTCATATTATTACTCATGCAAGAGGAACAAAAGGAATCGAGAAGACCATCCACAACTAATGGAGACTCGATCCAACTATGAGAACTCGGAAAAGACCACCAATAGTGGAAAAGACCACCAGTAGCTCGAGCTCCTAGCTAAAGAGTGTGCCGCAATATTTGTTGTCCGCATAGTATGAACAACATAACAACCACCAATAGTGCTAATTAAATCAAGGCAATCAAGAACATTGTTCCCGAATGATGTATGATTTGTGCTTCTGCGTCTGATGGTACAATATTTGTAATGTTATATTGTTTGTATTATATTAAGAATTTTTGACTGGTAGGGAGTTAGTGTAGGTAATTAATAAAAGCTCTTTCATCATCTTCCATATGCAATTTCTTACATGAGGCTTCTTTGGCTGGCCCAGGCATCGAGTATATTAGTATTATTTAACAACACCAAACTGAAAACTCAAACAAGAGAAAAGAAAAATCAACACAAAATTCATTGAGAAGAGTAAACTTCATCATAACCACACCAAACCATATTCTAGCACAAATAATTCTTCCATTATTCCACCTTACTAAAACCATAATACTTCGAAATGCCTACTATAAAGCAAAACACATATTACAAATATTTGATCAAACACTTGGAGTAAAAATTACATTTGATCATATATTATTCCCTTAAACTCGATCTATGAAATAATGATAAATATATGTCGCTAATTATTATTCATTTTGATCAAATTTGATAATTATTATTCATTTTGATTTTTTACTTTTTGCAAAATTGAGTGGTTGTTATGGGGCAGTATTAATTGCATATTAAAACTTTATGTGATATAGTATGATTTTACATCAATTACGCAATTGTCATTATTATAATTTTAATATGCTCATTTAATGTGATATATATATATATATAAGGAATTATACAATCTTATAAAATTGTGATACATATATATAGAGTTATAATGTTTATCTATTTAATTATATTAAATATTGTATATTTCCATATATATCTTAACAAATAAAATAGATATGTCTTGGGGCGTAGGTTAATTGACTGAATTGGTCATGCACGAGCTATAATTAAGCAATTAAGGGTAGGTTACAATAAAATAATAAATTTGGTATGTAAAATTGTTTCAGCAAGATTTGCTCTTTTATTCACAAATTTGGTATATTCAGCAAGACTTGACCTTATTAAAATTTTAAATTAATTGTAATTTTGCCTATTTTCGTAAGCTCATTAATTATCATGTGAGATATATAAATTCTAGAATAGATCATCTTAGAAGCAAAGGTTAATTGAATCTGATTTCCTTAAAACCAGCATAATCTATACCTAATAATTGTTAATTAAAAAAAAAGAAAACGTATATCATAATTTAAGAAAATTATTTTTTGGCTTGTGTTTAGGAACTCTTAAGACAATTTGTTGAGCATGATTTAACCTTTCATTTATTGTGTGATTATGTTTTTTTTTTCGAACCCTTGTGTGATTATGTATTTAAAAAAAGTAAATTTACAACATTCCATAATCTACCTAATTTCACAAGAATATTCAAGAATAGTGTTGATATTTAATTTTTTCAAGTAATTTTTTTCCTATAATTTCATAAATTCTTGAAAAGTAAACTTAGTGTTGATATTTAATTTTACTAATAACAAAATGCTAGGCAAATACACATGGAAAATTTGACTTAGCATTCCATAAATTCTTATTTACTCTTACGATTATTTTTACATAGTATTCACATAGTATTCACATTGAAAATAACATACGATTAAAATTTGTCTAGCATACCCTAAATTCTTGAAAAGTAAACATAGTGTTGATATTTAATATTTTTGCTAATTTTTTCACATTCTAAATTATTTGGCAAAATTTATTATCTTTCTAAATGTGGTGTAAGTCTTAACCATCTATAAATATATGGATTGCATATTTTTTTTCCACCATTCTCTTCATTTACTTGTGTTCACTTTGTGCACTATATTGTTTGCAATTCACTTTATTTTCTTAGAATCTAATTCTTCAAGTTATTTTTATTTGCAGTTTGTTGAACTATCTTGAACATGTCGTATGTGTCATCATTGATTAAACATGTTAATCCTTCAAAAACTATGTGGTTGTTAAAATTACATTGTGTTCGTGTTTATCATGTTTCTGCTTATGGTGCTAATAATCCTTTAAGAAATATAGAATGTGTATTCCATGATTCGGAGCTTTATTTTTATATTTTTTCAATATATATATATATATATATATTTATATATTCATTATTTTTTTATCTTTTAGTTTTTTTTTTTTTTCATGTTCGGGGTGATAGGATTCATGCTACCATCAAGCCATATCATTTTGATAAATACAAGGATAATATTCTGGAAGACAAATTGTATCTGTTAGGAATTTCATTGTCACAGCTGACAAGTCTCCCTTTAAGACCACCATTAACAAATTTAAGATCCAGTTCATTGCGAATACTCGAATGGTTCAAGTGGCTGATATAGATTTTCCTTACAACATGTATCTTTTTAGGGACTTCTCACAGTTAACAGTTGATAACGAAATTGACGAGAATCATCTTATTGGTAACTTTATATACTATGAATATTTGTATATATGTTTATATACTGACTATTCTTTTTAAAATATATAATTACTTAATTTTTTATATTATTTTAAACATTTAATTTGATATTTTCATTATGTAGATGTAATAGGCAGAGTCTGTTATATTGGTGATATTGTTGATAGACAAGTTGGGCCAAGAACTACAAAATTGTTGGATTTGACCATAGAGAACAGTGTGTAAGTATTGATTGTTGTGTATGACTATTTATTTATGATATTATATTTTTTGGTATTTACTTTTCACTTTTAATATATATATATATATATATATATATATATATATATAAATAATTCAAGGGGTCTGCGGTTGAAGGTTTCCCTCTGGGGATGATTTCATAGATGAATTGAGAAAAGTTCACATATCCGGAGACGACACTCCACCTGTACTTATTTTCAGAATGTTTCGACCATAAATTTTTATTCATATGTTTATAGAATTGTAATTTTTTTTTCCATTTTTACTAATTGACAAAATTCTAATTTGTAAAAAAAAAAAGTACATTAATTTTTTCAGGTGAAGTATCAATATCAAATTCCTTCAACATCTCACAAATTATTTTTGGTGACGACATTAAAGAGATTTCTGATTTGAAAAGGAGGTAAACTTTTGTATATGCAAACACATTTTGAGAACTTTTATATGAAACACATGTTAACTCGAAGGATAAACAAATATATATTTTGTATAGTTTTGTTGTTAACTCGAAGGATAAACAAATATGTGGGTCATTTTCGTGGTCTTCTCTTTATGAATCTGGTGAAAGCAATCATGCTCTTAGTCTTGATGTAAAGTCAATTCATTGGGTTCTCGAAAATAGTGCGGTTAGTGTTTATATGAAATGTAATTTTGTTTCTTCATTTGTTTTTGAATTTTTTATATTGGATTTTATAACTTTATTGCTATATTTTTTATTGTGTTTAATTTGCAGGTTGGTATGTATTGGATATGTGCCACAATAATATAATTGGAGTCTTATGATAATTGGTGATATTATTCGTGTAAGAAATGTTCTAGAAAAGTATTCAAGGACAATGGAACGTTTTCTTGCTTAAATGTGGAAATGACGATGTTCCTATTGTTATAAGGTATGTATATTATCATTTATTTTTGTACACACATATTTGTTTTTTTACAGTTTTTGTTATTATTTTTTTCACTCATTTTTATTAAAACTTGAATTACATTTATTATGTTATTTATAATTAATAATGTTTTTAGATATGGAATAAGAGTTATTGTTGAGGATGGTACAAGCAATATTACGCTTAATCTGTGGGACAATATTTGTTGTGATCTGCTTCACAAAAGAGCTTATGAGTTGTTGGAGAATTCTAAAGATGTAAGTTGTAATAATCAATTTTTTTCTATGCTCAGTTGTTATGTATATTTGTATTTTAAATTATTGTAATAAATAATTTTATTATAATTCTGATACGATTTTTACATTACTCGCTAAATTTCAGAAGGATGGATATAACATTCCACTTGAGATTCAGGATCTCATCAATCGGACACTTCTGTTTAGAATTCAATTAAAACCAGAAGAGATTGCACGACAGAGCAGCGTTTTTAGTGTTGTCAAGGTGAATACAGATTCATCATTGATAAACAAATATTCAACTCTTAATGAATCTAATGATGTTTGAATACTTATATTCTTTATTATATTGTTATAAATTCCAATAATTTATATGATTGTCAATACATTGTATGTTAAATTGTTATTATATTATAACTTATTTTGTTAAACACTTATTCTTTTTCAGCAAGGGAATAAGAATCTTCAAACTGCAGGCATTGAAATTTCCAATACGTCCAAGGTAACATTTAATTTTTTTTATAATTTATTTTTATTTTTTTATATTAAATTTAATTTGAGTTAATTAATACAAAAATGAATTATACATAGTTTTTATTCATTGTCTTTTACTAGGTTGGTTCAACATGTGATGATTCTGTTTCACCCAACAAAAAGATTGGAGACACTGATGTCGTTTGTCTCGAAGAAACTGATGTTGTTTGTCTTGAAGAAACTGATACTGGGCTAAAACGATCATTTGAAGACAAGTCATCTTGTAGTGGATCTTTGAACAAGGCTAAATCTGTTTTATCTGTTAAGAAAGAGAATTAGTTATCAAAACACTTTTAAGTACTCTATTTATATCTATTGTGTTTTAAGATTAAATCTTGACATTTTCTAATAATATAATTTTATTGTGGCACACTTGAATTTTAATATTTCTATTTATGATTTAATATAGTTATGATATTAATATTAATTGCATGATGATTGTTGTCGTCCACGTAACAACCTTCCCATGCATAGTGATAATTATAATTGTGATCTCATTTGTTCACTTAATTAACGTTTCCATTCAACCACTAATTTGATGACCCTTTAATTTTGAGAATTCTTCACTTCTAATAACTATATTTCCTTATATTTATAAGCAGGGAGTTGTAATTTATATTCCCTTTAATTTTTGGATTATTTCACTTATTATTTTACGTGTATCATTTATAATTGTAGTTAAATTAATATAATGTGTACGATTTTATGGATATAACTTTATGTCAAAATTCCACTAGAGAATATATATTAAATTTATTTTTAACTTTTTATTCATTTAATTGCTTTCTTAAAGGATGCTTTAATAGTATTTTCTTTCAAATTTTAGAGCATTAAATATTTATTTAAATAATTATAAATTACTATCCATCGTTTCAAAAAACTATAGCGGATTTTTAAAAATAGTATGATTGAATTAATATATATTATCTAACGATAGCATGAATATTTTACTATCCATTGTTTGATATTTTTTTCATATTCTTTGAAAAATAATTTTAAACTATAATCATGAAAATAAATAAATCACCATGCTAAATTAGTAACAAATATTTAATATTTAATTAAAATAAAATAACTTCTACTCTTCATGGGAAAAATAAAAAATGTATACTAAAATTACGTATTTAAATGTATACATTAACGACACCCATAATCTTCTAATTGAATTAATTCAATATCTACTAATATTCCACAATAAAAAAAAATTAAACATGGAAATATTCATCATTAAATTTCGGTCAATTACTATTAATTGTGTAGGGATTCATATATGTTTGTAATTTTCCCTAATCTCGCTAATTAAAAACAACATTAAATTTTTATAATTACATTGAAGTTTCCCATCAACTTTCCTTGAAAAGTGGTGGATTGTTATAATTTTATGGTATGATGTAGGATTGTTATTTGTCATTCAAACTCTATAAATACAACTTTTACATATTGTATATTTCATCAAATAGACATATTGTTTTATGAAAACTTCAAGGTGTAGCTCCTTCAAGCCTTCTACTCTATTGGTAAGTTGTTAACAAATATATATTTATTTTCATTACGTTATTGATTAATTATGTTTACATCTATACTGTCTCAAAATAATCCCCGTCACACATATTCATATAATTCAGTGAAAAATGCCATGTTATAGTTCCTACAAACCGTCTTATTTCCTGGAAAGTCGTGAACTACTGCTTTTATTTTAATACTTTATTGACTGATTAATTATGTTAGTTCTTAGGTAATCATATTCTAAATAAATAATTCTATTTCCTACCGATTGTCTTTTTTCCTGTATGTCGTAAATGAAACTTTTTATTATAAATATTTCATTGATTGATTAATCACATATTCATATAATTTTGTGAAAACTTCAATCTCCAGTTCCTACAAATCGTCTACTTTCCTGGTAATTTGTAAATGAAACTCTTTATTTTCTAATACTTTATTAGACTTATTAATTCTGTTTGGCCATTTTTTATTGTTTTAATATTAATCACAATGTAATTAACATCCATTGATATTTAGCACAAGAATTAAATCATATGTATTATTTTTTCTATTATAAATATTTTATTGATTGATTAATTATGTTAGGTCTTAGATAATCATTTTCTAAATTAATAATATTTTTATATGTTGATATATAATATTTAGTTACATGTTCTTAAAAATAAAATTATTTTTATTAATTTTGTTCTTATTTGTATATAAATCAAGGCCCGGTGTGTACAAAAATCAACTTTCCAGGTAATTTTTGATCTACTTTCTTTATTATTTAAGTTGTTTGTGTTTATAGTTAGTTTATCGTTATTTTTTTAATTGAAATTTAATTTTAACTTTATATAAAATTCAATTTATAATGGATTTGATTGATAACGTCAATTCACAAATATCAGTTATGTTTAAACAAACAATTTTACCTATAATATACTGTTAATTTATTTTATTATATTGTTTATTTTTTTATTATGTTATTTTTTAAGCTAATATTGAATAATGAGGAAGCTACAAAGTTTAGAAATCATCAACCGGAATCAGTCTCCACATCAGAAAAATGTACAAGGTATATTTTTTTTTTGTTAATATGAATTTATGTTTTTATACATTAAATTGTTTAATAACTTTTTTATTTATTTTTAAATAAAAACTATGTACTTTAATTTTATTTTATTTTTCTTTAGTGTAAACCTACTTATTTTATATTCCAATTTTTTGTGCGGGGAATAAAGATTTTGAAATGAATACACATATACACACTGCTTCATCATCAATTTTCCGTTATGTATTTGGAGATAAGTTTGTTAATTCAAACAATGATTTGTACGGAAAACAACAAAATTCAAAAGTATTTCATTATGTTTATTAAAATTGTTCATTACTACTGTATATTATTATAAGTATTATTAGTTATTTCACTTTTTTTTATTAAATAATTATTATTTTGTGTCGACTGCAGTTAGTGGATCGAGCAATCAACATATAAATGAGCGTAATGTTGGAAGTTTTACTTTTCCAAATCATTTAGCTAGAGATGATATTCATGTTGAAGAATTAAGGTCCAGAGAGCCCATATTTAACGATGTTCTGTCCTTTGATAATGATAGTTCGGAGATAATTGATTTGTACCCTGATGATTCATTTTGTTATGATAATGATGTTGACTGTAAGTTATTTTATTTATTTGTTTGTATTTTTGTGATTTAAAATTTTTTTTGCCAATTATTATTGATTTTTTTAAATTAAATGTTGATTAATATACTTTTGTTTTCAAATATTGAATATTGGGATATTGTTGATCCTATTCATCGATGTGAATTTTGTGGTGCTATATTTTGGTTTGATGAACGGTTGAAATCTACAAAAAAAAAAATTGGCTCCAAAATTTTCTTTGTGTTGTATGCAAGGAAAAATTCAGTTACCGATAATGCCTCGACCTTCATTACTTCTTCAAGATTTGATATGGGGTCAAAGTGATAGAAGTAATCATTTTTTGGATAACATTCGTTCATTGAACAATATGTTTTCTTTTACATCTTTAGGAGGAACAATTGATAGAAAATTAAATAGAGGTAGGTCTCCTCCGGTGTTTCGAATGCATGGTCAGAATTATCATAGATTGGGTAGTTTGCTTCCAAATGGTCGTGATCCACCAGCATATGCCCAGCTCTACATATACGATACTAATAATGAAATTTATAATCGGATTCGATATGTGAGGTAAGATATTTTAATTTTTTTTAAATATTATCTGTGTATTATTTTATCTTCAATGAAATTGTAATCATATATTATTTGATATAATTATTTTCAGGTCAGAGGAAAATATAAATACAATCCAAGCTGAAATTGTTTCCGACTTGAAAGAGATGTTGGACAACAACAATGTGTTGGTGCAGAGGTTTAGAACTGCTAGAGATAAATTCAGCTCTGGTCACAGAACAATAAGTATACAATTAATTGGAAGTAGAGGCTATGATCCAAGGACGCATAACGTACCTACAGTTTCAGAAGTCGCAGCTGTTTTTCCTGGTGATCTTGACAGTATTATTGGGGTTCGTGACATTATCATTCAAACCTATTCTGGTATATTGCTACGTATAACAGAGTTGAACCCGTCTTATCTTGCTTTGCAATATCCTCTTCTTTTTTCTTATGGTGAGGATGGATACAGGGAAGACATACCATTTTCTCATTCTGCAATTGGAAGGGTTGGTAAAAGGACTGGTATTAGCATCAGAGAGTTTTTTGCGTATCGCCTTCAGGAGATGAATGGTGAGCCACCTACACTATTATCTTGCAAGAGGTTGACACAACAATTCATTGTAGATGCATATACAATGGTTGAGTCTGCAAGACTTTTGTACATAAAAAATCATCAAAAGGAACTTCGTTGTGATATGTATGTTGATCTTGAAGATGCTTATTTGGATGGAGAGAGGTAAGGAAAAGCTGTTGGCAAATGTATTGTGTTGCCTCAATCATTTACTGGAGGTCCACGGTACATGATGCATAATTATCAAGATGCTATGGCTATTTGTCGTTGGGTTGGTTATCCACAATTGTTTATAACATTTACGTGCAATTCAAAATGGCCAGAAATTGTTCGTTATATGTCACATAGAGGTCAAAATCCTAAAGATCGACCTGATATTGTGTGTCGCATCTTTAAGGTTAAATTGGATGCACTGATTCGTGACATTCGCCAAAATAAAATATTTGAGAACGTTCGGGCAGGTACAAATTTTTTTAATCTAAAGTTTTATTTATAATTATGTTCTATTAATATGATGATTTATTATCATAAATTAATTGTAGTATTTTGTAATAATTTTTTATATATTGTTATGCAGTTGTGTATACTGTGAAGTTTCAGAAACGTGGGTTGCCTCATGCACATATCTTGGTTTTTCTTGAAAATTATATCAACAAGGGTCATGATCGTGTGACTGCTACTTTTGTTGAAAACAATGGGGAGTCTAATCAAGCATCAGATGTTGATGAGATCAAAATGGATTATGATTGTAGGTATATTTCCCAGTGTGAAGCTGCTTGGAGATTATTTGGTTTTGAAATTAACTACAGGTATCCGTCTGTTGAACGTTTGGCATTTCATCTTCCAGAAAAATAAAATGTCGTGTTCAGGGACACAGATTCGTTGGATTCTGTTTTGGACAGACCGAGTGTGAAGACTATCATGTTTTTGGCTTGGTTTGATTTGAATAAGCATTCTAATGAAGCTTCTGAGTTGACATATGCTCAAATTCCTCAATTTTTTTGTTTTTAAAAGAAAATCAAGGACGTGGGAACTCAGGCAGAGGGGATTTGTTGTTGGTCGTATTTCTTATGTTCCACCTGGAATTGGCGAGGCACATTATCTGAGGATTATGTTGAACATTGTTACTGGACCAAAGTGTTTTGATGATATAAAAAAGTTTAGAGGAACAATTTATCCCACATTTCGTGATGCGTGCTTTGCTAGGGGGTTGTTGGATGATGATAGAGAATATGTTGATGGACTTGAACATGCTAGCGTTTGGGCGTCTGCATCTTCAATGAGATCTCTTTTTGTTACATTTCTCAATTCCGGATCTTTAAATAATCCGTGTGAGATATGGGATAAGTGTTGGAAATATCTGTCTGATGATATTTTGTACAAGAGAAGAAAAATAATGCGGTATCCAGATACTTTTTTTTTAATATTATAACTTCTTTAAATTAAATTTCATCCTCCCCATTATTTTTCGATCAGTTTCCGTATTCTTCCCCACCAAAGTTATTTGCACGCTTTTCTTATTTAGGTGTTTTATATAATCAATCATATTTATATGATTATATTATTTTAAGTGTTTAAAATAATTTTCTTTTTATATTATTGTTGTATATATTGTCATGTTATATATATATATATATATATTATTTGTAATTATTTAATATCTTATTAAAAAATATCATACATTACTTTATGTATATTTTTTTAATGGTGGTTTTTTTTATTCTTCTTATGTTTGTAGAGTTGAGAATGACGGATAATGAGATTAAGAACTATTGTCTTTTGGAAATCGATAATATGTTGTGTTCTCTTGGTAAGAGTTTGCACGATTTTGATGGGATGCTTGTGGCAGTTGCTGATAACAGTATAACATCCCGTAATAGGATGATTTTCACTGAGTTATTGTATAATAGAGTTGAACTAAGGATGGAGTATGAAGTTTTGCTAAGAAGATTGAATGATGACCAACGTGTTATTTTTTTATCAAATTATTTGATTTGCATCGTCAGATTTAGGTGGAGTGTTTTTTGTGTATGGTTATGGAGGTACTGGGAAAACTTTTTATGGAGGACACTATCAGCTGGACTTCGATCTGATGGTGAGATAGTATTGAATATAGCATCCAGTGGCATAGCATCACTTTTACTTCCCGGTGGACGTACAACTCATTCTAGGTTTTACATTCCAATGAATTGTCTGGAGGATTCTACGTGCAACATTAACCAAAGTAGTCACCTCGCTGAACTTTTAATTAAGTGCAAGCTCATAGTATGGGATGAAGCTCCAATGATACACAGACATTGTATTGAGGCATTAGATACGTCATTGAGAGATATCATGCAGTTGCCTGATCCATCACACTCTGAAATGCCATTTGGTGGAAAGACAATTGTTTTTTGTGGAGATTTTTGACATATATTGCCTGTAATCCCAAAAGGAAGTGTTGGGGGAGACATGACATTGTGCATCCCACCATCAATTCATCTGATTTATGGAATGCATGCACTGTTTTGAAGTTGACAAGAAACATGAGGTTGATGCAATTCAATTCAGTTCAAGGGATGAATGAAATGAAATTATTTTCGGAGTGGATTGAATAGGTTGGTGATGGAAGTATAGGGACAAGAACTGATTATGGTTCTAATATTATCATCCCAGATGATATTTTGTTGAAAGGTAGTGATGATCCAATTGCTTCTATAGTTGATTGCATTTATCTTGATTTTAAATCGAGGATGTACGATCACGAATTTTAACAGGACAGAGCTATTATTGTCCCGACACTTGATGCTTTAAATCTATTAATGATTACATGGTTCGGTTAAATCAAAAGGAGTCTCGCAAGTATCTCAGTTTTGATAGTCTTTGCAGGTCTGATTCCAATTTTAATTCTCTAGCTGATGTTCAAACTCCCAAGTTCCTCAACACTTTGAAATTTTCTGGTGTGCCTGACCATGAACTTAATCTCAAAGTTGGAATGTCTTTTATGCTGTTGAGGAATATAGATCATACAAGGGGATTGTGTAATGGGACCAAGTTAGTTTTTTTTTTAATTAATTATATTATTTAGTAATAACCATTTCTCATAAGATTAATTTTATAATTTCTTATTCTATGTGTGTAGGTTGGTGATCACTAGGTTGAGGGATACAGTAATCGAAGCTAAAGTTCTTGCCGGTAGCAGAACTGGTGAACTAGCATTGATACCTAGATTTTCACTGACTCCATCTGATCCTCGGTTACCTTTCAAGTTGCAGACAGTTTCCGTTGATTGTTTCGTATGCCATGTCTATAAATAAAAGTCAAGGACAATCTTTTTCCCATGTTGGAGTATTTCTTAAGAAGACGGTGTTTAGCCATGGCCAACTTTATGTCGTAGTTTCAAGGGTTACCAGTCGACGTGGTTTGAAGATTATGTTGTGCAATAATGATAGTTTTGAACATAATACAACAAAAAAATGTTGTATTTAAAGAAATTTTCCAAATGTTTAGATTTTTATAATTATATTATGAGACTTTTTTGTTTTATTTTGTGTTATCTACATTGTTTTTTATTAGAAATTTTGAATGTTATTTTTTTTTAAATGATTGTTGTTTTATTTTTATTTTTTAAAAATATATAATTACTGCTATATTATATACGTTTATTAAATTATGTTTGATATATTGCATCTATTCTTTTTTTTAAGAGTTAGAGAATAAGAATCACTTATAAATAATAAATGCAGTTTTTAAAACCAAATTGTAGAGTTGTAATCTGAGGCTCTACTTTTTTGAGTCTTCTTCAGTTAAACTTTGAGAATCACAATTATTATTAAAATTTATTTTATTTGATATATATATTAGTAAAAAATAATTATATTCAGTAATTATTAAATTACCAATTAATATGACAATTGATATGTGAAAGACGAATTATAATATAAAACTTAAAATGATTTTAAAAATAAACAACAATAAATTAATAAAATATAGTAATATGAATGTCTTCCGTGCAACGCACGGGTTGACAAAAAACTAGTATGTTGATAATACGTTGGTAAAACGGTTAGTAAAACAAATCTGTTGTAACTTGGTGAGTTAATTAATCCATCGGCAGTCCGTTGATAAAACGTTAGTAAATTATGTCGGTAATCCGTTGATAAATATTTTCATTGGTAATCTGCTGGTGATATATGTTAGTATTCTCTTGGTTATCGGTCGGTAAAAATAATTCATTGGTAAAATTGGTTAGCAATCTATTGGTAATTCTTTGGTAGCACAATTACACATAACTTTTTCGTCGGTATTCCCTTGGCATTCCGTTGGTTATATAATACATGACGTTCTACGCTCTACAAGAATGAGACTACGTCTAAAAAACACAGAAATAATCCTGAAAATATAATTGTATTCAATATTCAATATCCTCTCTGACGACGCCTCTGCCCACCGGATGCCTTTTTTTCCGTGGCACCTGGGGAGGAAGACAATGGTGAGCGGTTCCTATATGCTGCCCTAAGCCACCATGGGCCTATACCATGAAATGGGCAAACTAATGTTGATGAAAATTGAAAATTGGAAGTGAAAATTGGATTAGCTACTTTTCTTGATGAAAAAGGGTCCGATTATTAACACAGCCATGATGGGGAGAATGCACCAACTTAAATTTTGATTTTTTCTAAAAAATAGAAATATTCTTTACTTTTATTTTTTCATCTCTCCCTTTTTTTCAGCAAATAAAAAATAGAAATAATCCTTCATCTTCTCCAATCTCAAATTTCAACACAACAAATTTATAGAAAATTTTAAATGACCATGTTAAGGGTACATATGAGACAATAGGGGTAAAAATATCAGAACGACATTTATTATACAAATATTTTAAGACTAAAACAACATTTTAAAAAGTGGGAGGTAGTATATTTTTAAGGGTATGTCTTCTAAGCATCAGTTGCACTGTGCAATGCAAGTGCATTTTTATAACAGACAAAAAATTGTGCGAACTTCAATTTAAGGTGAACTCTATTTTTTTAATATCACTGTTATAACAAAAACTGTCACTGTTATGCTAAAAAAAATTCACTGTTGTGTATAAAAACTATCATTATTTGAAAAATAACTGGTAAGAGTTCATGTATAGATCTAGTACACAGAAGTGTTACTCTTTATAACATGCAAGTTACATGTCAGTGAAAACAACTTATATATTTCAAAAATACACTTGAGTTACATAGTGCATTTGGTGCATACTAGACTTTGTTATTTTTTAATATTTAATGAATGTAAAACTTTATTCTTATACATATCATTTTGCTTCTTCTTTTTTTTTTTTTTTTTGCAATATCCTTAAGACAAAATCTCATATGAGACGGGGTACAATATCACAAATCATCACCCACCATTTACAAAGTGTCAATGCGTCAATGTCCAAATTATATTTCGTTTCACCGTGAGACCGTCTCATACAAATATGTCTCATATCTTAAAAGTATTATTATAAAATCTCACATCACAAATATGCCTTAAATCTTAAAAGTATTATTATAAAATTTCACATAATATGTGGGTTCTATACAAGTAGGAGATAAATACACGTAAACATGCCTCATATCTTAAAAGTATTAGTGAAATTTCACATAATGCGCAGGTTCTAAGGTGATAAATGCACGCCCATGCACGTTAGTTTGAAGTTTGAACTGTTTTCTAGCAACAGAACACATTTCTGAAGATATTACTCACTCAAAATCTTATATAGACCACCCGTTGTTCTACAACCAAAAAATAGAAGACAAATTTATATAGGCCTCTGATTCATGTTATGAATTTTGTTTCTAATTTATGGGCAATTGAACCTATCCTAAGTTTGACACAGGTCAATTTTAGTGAGTTAGAAAAATATGTTGAAATAATGAGTGAAATTAGTCAAATAATTCAAATTCATAGTACCTGGTTCATGAAAGACTAACTCAAAAAGGAGATTTGATATAGATAGATAAATGAATCTTTTTTCTTTTTCTTCAACCAACGGGAAGATATACATTCATTTCCATCTCCTAATTAATTAGAGTCATTTCTTTTCCTACAAAATAGATCCTGAGAAGAATCATTATTTATCACCACCTTGTTCTTCATTCTGGGCTTGGTTTCGGTCTACAGACAAAAACTCTAACGCAGTTACGACATCGGTTATTAAAGGTCGAGATGAGGCTTCCTCCTGTAGACACATGGCCGCGATTGCAAGAGCCTGGTATAGTGACTTTTCTGGGTAGTTCCCTTCCAGTAATGGATCTGCCATCAGATGGAACTTTTTCTTGTCCTTGAATAAAGGTTGTGCCTGCAAAGTTCCATAAAATAAGGACCGTTATTAATCTAGATAGAGTTGGTCTTATATAAAACAGTTTTACCGTGCAACAGTTTTGCATCTAACACTTTATGGTAGAATAACTAATACCTTTTAATGAAAGAACTAATACTATTTAAAAATATACAAACTGCAAACCAATAGCACAGTGAAACTGGTAGAGGAATAATTTTTTAGGACCATGATAACTGTGGAGGGTGGCAATTGCAGGGCAATATGTTTACTGGCACAGTGAGGCCATTAAATTTTAATTTGGCACATTTAGTACTGTAATTTTTACTTTTGCACATTTAGGCCAAATTGGGGTATATTGGGCTGACAAATTAAGATCATTATTCTTTAATTTTCTGACATTTAGGCTAAACACGTGAGCAGCACGGGACATTTTAGCTTGAATTAAGGTGTTTTGGACTAATTTCCCCAAGTGATCAAAACTTAAAATATAATAGCCTAAAATGTGTCAACCCATGAACATAAAAACCTACAATTGCTACATCTTAATTTATGGGCCTAAAGAAAATACCCATGGATCCAAACATGACTTGTAAAGACATACCCATTCGATCAAGTTATGCTCTTCACTTGGTCTTGAATTGTCTATGACCCTCCGACCAGATATCATCTCCAGGAAAACGACCCCGAAACTATAGACATCAGATTTGGTAGTCAACTGCCCAGTGGATGCATACTCAGGCGCACAATAGCCATAGGTTCCCATAACTCTGGTGGAAACATGGGGTCGTCCACCAACAGGACCAATCTTGGCAAGCCCAAAATCAGAAAGTTTGGGGTTGAAGTCCCCATCTAAAAGTATGTTGGATGCCTTAAAGTCTCGAAAAATTACTGGAGGATTAGCTGTTTCGTGCAAGTATTCAAGTCCTTTTGCTGCTCCTTTAGCAATTTTCATCCTTGTATCCCAGTCCAGAGGTTTTTTGCCTGGAGCTAAATCTGCAAACAATCTGAAATCAGATGGGGACACGAGAATTTTGAAATGAAAGTACTTGAATATGCACAGCTCATTTAAGGGGGCGCTTGGATTCATAATTTATCAAGGCATAGACTTGTAAACCAGTTTTACTGGGCAACTGGTTTGCATTTTGTTTTCATTAGTTTGACTTAGATAGTATTAGTTGTTTCATTGAAAGATATCAGTTGTCTTATTACAAAGTATTAGTTGCAAAACAGGTGCACGGTAAAAACTAATTTACACAAGACCAACTCATTTATTAACGGGAATGATAACAAGACTCAAAATAAGTTAATTTTACCCCTCATTTTGATTGACTACGTCTTCCACTATAATGATTCCTCCTCAATCATTCTACTATTCCTCAATCAAACAATCATTTTAGTCTCCACTTATTCAAAGATTAGAACAATACACTAACAATGTAATCATTTTTTTCATTGTGTATGAACCATAAGCACCTAAGAAGAATAGTAAAGAGGAATATGAGGGGCATACATACTTAGAAGGTGTTCCTCAAGGGAACCATTGGCCATGTGTTCATAGACTAAAATTCTCTGATCTCCCTCGGCACAGTATCCTACTAAATGAACGAGGTGGGGATGGTGAAGAAGGCTCAACATCAACACTTCCACTAGAAATTCTTTATTTCCTTGAAAACCATTTCTGTCAAGTTGCTTCACAGCAACATCCTGGGAGGAGAAAAATGAGTCAGATGAAATAAACTTTTTTATTATTTTTTTGTTTTAAATGAGACAACGATAATTACAATTTCTTTTCGTGCAAGGTGGCCCTTGTACACCCTCCCAAAACCGCCTTCACCCAACAAAGAGTCAGCGCTGAAGTCCTGAGTTGCGTTTGACAGCTCGTGGTAAGTGAAAATATCAGCCGAGATATTGTTCTTTCCAAGTTTATCTATTTCTTCAGCTAAATACCTTCTTTTGCTGCTATCTGCAAATCTAGCAATCCATCAATATTATTCGTATTAAAGCTTCTGAAGTAATACTAATTAGTACTAGTTCTGATTAAAAAAAAATACTAATTAGTACTAGTGACTATCAAAGGATTATAAAGAACCTCTTGGTCAAATAAGAAAAAGAACAGAGACTTGGGTTTGAATCATTCATCATTTGCATATCAACAAACCAAGATTCAAGCATAGTTGAAACCCGTTTTCAATTAATAAAATTTAACATGTCCAAAGATAAATGTAAAATGGATACAATGCACCACCATCAGCATAGATAATTGTTCGTTTTGCGAATCTCTATCATATGGGTGGCAATCTATCATAAATTAATGTTAAAACTCCAAAAACTTGGACAATAAAATACTGGGAATGAGATGTTTCAACAGAAAACGTTGGTACGATGCCGAAAAGAAGCACAAGATTACACTATATAAACATAGGTATGAAATTGATTGAATTGCCTAATCCAGATGACAAGAGCATACATTATTATCCTTTTGCAATTTTCTATGGATAATTATGCCTTTAAAGTTGTGTCCTTTGGATTTCTTGACATCAATTTATAGGTTAGGTGCATGAATGCCTCAAGCAGAAATTTCAAGAAATAAAACAGGAAAGACAGAATAAAATATAAATAACAAAGAATGCGGATAGGTACATGGTGTTTACCAGTTCTCATGGATATATTAGCGATACAGGCCAAGGCCTTTGTGTCCTGATATTCATGAATGCTAGCCAAGGAATCTTGCTCAATTTTGTCTTGTGTCATACAACACGAAAAACAGCCCAACATCCTTCCCGTTGGTCGTTTTATGTCAAGGTGACCATTCCAGAAACACATACATCATCAAGGCCCCTGAATATATCCTTCCAATCAAACTGCTGACAAAAATAATCCAATTTCAGATATCATTCAGATCCTGAGTTTCTCAGCAAACTAATGAAAAACTTCAGTTCTGGAAAAACCAGTCCTTTCCGGTCTCTCAAGAAACTGAAAAGGATTAGATAGTTGGAGTTTTAGATTTTTCCTGCCATCAAAAGTTCAAAACCAATTGTTATGAAATTTTCTTGACTCTGTCAATTTACTAAATATAGCCTATGGTTAAGCTGACAATCAGATTTAAGATAAATGGATCAAAAGAATGCCCCACATAAGATATTGAAATATCTTTCTTTTACATGAAAAATATATATTACCCATACATAATGCCCGGAGTATCCTTAACTACACAATTATCTTAGATAATGCTCTACATTACATTTCATGGAGCATCATCATACATTTTACCCATTAGTTAGACAATTATATTAGATAATGCTCTACATTACATTTCATAGAGCATATTCATACATTCTACCAATTTTTAGCATGTTACCAATCTCTCTTAACAATGATTCACCGAGACGTTGAAGTTGCCTCTTCATCATATGAAATCTCCAAAGCTTTTTTTTTTTAAACCGAAATCTCCACAGCTTTGAAGTTGCTTTGTACCTTGAATTTATTTCTCAGAAGTTCTTTCTAGTTTCTCTGGTGTTCTTGCTTGAAAGACAGGATCTTTGCTCTGTAATCAACCTCATCATACAGGAAATATTCCTACATACACAAAAATGTCAATATCATTCCTTCAATTTGAATATCATTGTTCCTTCTTTTCCAAATTTTTTGCAGCTTGCGAATTTCCCATCTTAAATAGCAATATTTTTTTAATAAAAATAACTATATAACCCATATGATTAGTCAAAAACCTTCCCCTGTATAACTTACTTTTGATATCCTCTCTGGATTTGGCATTTGATTTGGAAAAAAAAAAGGAAGTAAGCCCAGAAAATCATTGTGTGACCATCTCATTTGTCAAATTAAAAACTAAACCAATCTCGAGAAACATCTGCTAGGAAATAGTAATATATGCAAGATAATAGTATGAAAAATTACGCAAAAAGTTTAGAATGCTATTGAAAATAGTGACATAGAACTTCCATGAAGACATTAAAAATGATAAAAATTCGACTGTTCAGAATATTTGAAATTTCAAAAGAACAGATGCAGCACATCCCTCAGAACCAATTTTGCATCAATGAATTTCAGTCTACTTTTAACGTTAAAATTGTGGAAATCATCATCAAGGGGATGTGATGCAGCCAATCTAGAAAAATATAAGTTAAACATAAAATAAAAATAGAGGATATTTATCTGAAAAACACATCGAGTAAAATACCCCATAACTGAATAAGAATTTAACAAGATAAAATCTTAAAAATACTTAGTAATCCCTCGGAACAATGTATCATCAATGGACATCAGGCCACTACTTTTATTTAACATATAAATTCCTCATAGGGATTGATTTGATACGAAAAAATTATAATAAAATCAGAAAGATGAGAAGCTTCAGAGAAGCGCCATCGATGGCGAGATCCTTCCCAGTTTTCATTTCTTTATTTAAATATAGAGACCAAATATGCAACCCTAGCCTAAAACGACGCCGTTGTGGCCCTGATGCCAGTAGTGAGACGGCGAAAGGAATGTTGATGCCAGGTAGGGTTTTACGCAAAGAGTAAGGGAACGTCCCTGTTTGGACACATGGACAATTGTATTCTTTGATTGATGAATTTAAAGGTTCTTATTTGTTTTTTGTTTTATTCCGTTCTTTGAATACAATCAGTGTCGGATTAGAATTTTTGGGCCTTTATCAAATTTTAAAATGGGGGTCTCTCCCCTTCACATTTTTTACGAACTCAAAAATAAAATAAAATAATTTTTAAATATTAATAACTAAATTTACGAAATATTATATTACTTTTAAAATAATATGAGAATTATGTCCAAATAATTATATAAATACAACTCGCCTAATAATTTTTGCGATAAAAATATTAATTAAGTCAGAATAATCAAGTTCCCCATCATGGAAAAAAAATCTCTAAATATTTACTTTTCCTTTTTTTCTTCTTTCATTCTTTCTCCAAATATTTTTCTTCCCTTCCACTTGTTGTTTGCTTTGTCTTGTTTTGATAGTCTTTTATGATATTTTGTGGCTATTTTCCTTTTTTTTCTTTTTTAATATTTTAATTAGGATGTTCATTTTTTATGTCATATAGACATTTCGGGCGAAGCCTTTTAAAAAAAATATATTAACAAAAAGAAAAAGAAATTTGTTTCGCATATTAAATTAGGGACTGATTCTATTATGTGATTTTAATTTTCACAAGCTCACTTGTGAAACTTTGTACTTCACAGACGATCAACTCTTTAATTTTTTGTTTATTATGTGATAAAAAAAAATGGAAAGGTAAAAAATATTAGATTTGTAACTAAAAAAATTCGAACACGGATGAAACGACATAAATTATATAAGAATTAACCAATAAACTAAATTACAATATTTATTCATATTTATTATTTAATATATATATGGTACCAAAAAAATGGGCCTCTGAAAATTTGACATATTTTGGGGCCTGAATCGTTCGATTCGTTAGCCTAATAGAAGGACCGCCCCTGAATACAATCGTTTCGATAGGCGTCTTGATCACTTCACTGACACTAAAAGCGGCATAGAGTAGGACTGCAATGTCGAATAGGACTAATGATTTGTTTAAATGAGGTGTTTGATATCGGTATGTGTAAATTTATAATAATGTGATGGGAAATAACAGACATGTGATGAAAGTAGGTAAGTGGGAAAATATAATTCACATTAAAAAATAAAAACGGAATTAAATTTTTTGTAGTCTCGTAATTTGTCGTTATTTTGAAATCAGTCCAGATTGTTTTGACCTTTTGATTTTGGTCCTGTAAGTTTGTAAAAATTTTGAAATTGGTCCAAATGACCTACTTTTTTTTTTATCGGGCAAAGTTAGATGTTAATTGTTAGTAGTTAGTACACCAAGCACCCAAATACTCCACGAAATCGTCAATCCACCTTATAACTCCCATAACTCCAAGTTCGTTCCCAGAGAAAATCGAACATGGGTCTCCCACACAAATGAGGAGCCTAGTGGCCAGGTGGGCTAAGCCATCTGGTTCCAAATGACCTACTATTGCAGGTCACCTATCCAGTCAATGCACATGTTGGGTTTTATTTGACTTTTTTTTTTTTTTTACATGTGGCAATATTATTAGATTTTATGTTAATGTGTATTATTTATTTTAATAATTTATTAAATTTGTAGAAAAATAATAAAAATTAATTTTTTTTATTTTTTTAATATATTCTCAAATCATGTTACTGGATATTTTTTTTATAAAAAAATATATTATTTTAAAAAGAATTAAATTTTATAATTCTACTAATTAAAATTTTTAACTACCACAAGATAAATTAAATTTTGCTAAATTAATTTAAATATTAAACTAAAATATTTGAAATGAGTTCGTGAGTTTTGCTGCTTGTGCACGACGTGAGCTTCATGGATTTTCCTGAAATAAAGTAATAGATAGTGTGAAATATTGTTTTGAATAAAATATATATTAAAAGGATTAACGAGTGAAGAATTTAATACAGGTGGAGTCACTCTTAATGAGAATTTATTCCAGGACACTTTAAGTTCTAATAGCGTGAAATAATTTCATCTCATTTGAACTTCTGGCAAGCTCTTGAGGGTACTTCTTGTGCTCTATTGACCTTTTATTTTAATAAAATTTTGCTTGTTTCCAAAAGAAAATTAAATTATATAAACATTTACAATACATCTAAATTAACGAATATAACTTCTTCTTTTTTTACTAAATCTATTAATAAAAAAAAAATATAAGATCAAATATGATTTAAACACCCTTTTTCGTTGATTGACTTATATTGTTAATTTTTAATACAAAATCTGCCCCACATTCAAGCCTGATGTTTATGAATATAACGTCAGTCCCAAGATTTTGCTAAATCATTTTAGTTAATTGAAAATTTTTATATACTTTAAAGTAAATTCATTAAAAATATTTATGACCTTTTAAATTTATAAAAATTAAAAACATTAAGATTTTGAAAAGTTATAATATAAAAAATTAAAATAAAACCTTGAAATAAAAATTTTATAATCCAAACTTTTCAAAATTAAATTTAAAATAATTTTTTAACATTTTATTTTAATTTATTTATATTACTGATTTTTTTAAATCTTAAAATTTTGAATTTTATAAACTTAACTGCATAAGTTTTTTTTAATGAATTTTCTTTAAGATATTTCAAATATTTTAATTTAATATTTAAATTAATTTAGCAACATTTAATTTATCTTGGGCTAGTTAAAATTTTTAACTAATAGAATTATAAAATTTAATACTTTTTAAATAATATAATTTTTTATAAAAAATATCCATTAACATGATTTGAAAACATATTAAAAAAAATAAAAAAAATCAATTTTATTATTTTTCTACTAATTTAATGAATTATTAAAATAAATAATATCACATGAACATAAAAATCCTAGGTAGTGATATTAGACGAGAGGAGTAGTAGAGGAGTAGTAGAGGAGTAGAAAGAAAAACTGTTATTTTTCATGCTTTTTTAATATCATGTTTTGTACTGTAATGGGTTGGAGTACCATTTGTTCCCCAATTCGTTTAATAAAATCTTTTTTTGCCTAATAAAAAAAAATATATATATATAAATCTATTAATATTGCCACATGTAAAAGAAAAGGTCAAATAAAACCCCACATGTGCATTGACTAAATAAGTGACCTGCAATAGTAGGTCACCTGGACCAATTTCAAAATTTTCACAAACTTACATGACTAAAATCAAAAAGTCAAAACAATCAGGACCGATTTCAAAATGATGGCAAGTTATTGGACTACAAAAAATTTAATCCCAAACAATAACACAAACCTATATACACAAATTTTCAACCATCCTCCTATATACTAATAGAGAGTTTTTTTTGTTGATGTGTCAACTTGTGGTTAATTTGAATGATGTGTGCGGTTTTATGATTAATTTGGATAAGATGTCACGTTTTATTATATTGATGTGTTATTTTTCTATTGGTCTATAGTCAGGGGCTGACCTACATGGAGGCCAAGGGGGTCATTGGACCCCCCTGACCCCACTTGAATTTTTAATATATATATATATTTATAGTTAGAGGCACACTTGTGTGAGATGGTTTTACGATGAGATATATTATAATTTGTATATTAACTCTTTAAAAATTAGAAGAAAGGATATTGGTTTGTGTTAATTTTGTCTCATATATGAGACCACCTTATATAGATTTTTATCTTATAAATTATTTGTTGTTAACCTAACAAGGTTATAGTTTTTGAATAACTTTAAAGTGTATTTTATTTTTCTATATAAATTTTGAGTGGCTCACCCACAAGTGCAAGATCCAATTCTATCTTACTCTCAAGTCTAAGGTATTTTTGGAATTACTTTCAACGCACATTTATCAAGCTGCAGGAAGAAAAGGACATTACTCATGTCACACCAATCATTCAGCGTGTTATTCCACTGCCTTCTTCTTTCACTCTTATCTATTCTTTCTTTTTTTTCATTTACTAGATTATTGTTCGTGCATGCACTGGCTTGATGTAAATCTCTACAACAAAAAAGGATCTCGACATAAAATACATTCATGTTTTTGTTTTAAATTTACAAGTAGATAAAAAAACATAAATAAATCTAATCTCACAACGTCCCAGTATCGAAATTCCTAATAGAATAAAAGTCTAGAATCTCTAAGTTTCATGACATATTTCAATCTCTCATCCGATATCGATATCCCCATATACGGGCTTCCTACAAAATGTATATCAATACCTGTTGGGATATTTTAGTTTTGATGAATTATACCAAAACACTATCAACTTGTGTTATTTAAGTTAATCTACAGATAACAAATTGAGGAGGAACGAGTGAACAAGTTAAGGGGGAACTCATGAAATCAGACGAAGATGATCGAGATCGAGCGAGGCCGTCGAGATCGAATGAGAATGATGAGTTCGAAGTTAAGCGCGTCTGGCCGACCCTCTGATGCGATTTTTCGATGTTTCTTGCATTTAGCATTTTCGTCGATCATTCTTATACTTGATTTCTGATGTTTTCTTTATACTTGATTTTCGATATTTCTTGTAGCAATTTTACGTCTGATTTCTTTATGATTTTTGATCGATTTGATTTCTGATCGAGATGCGACTGACTGTCTCTTTGTCTTGTCAATCGAGCCGACGTCGAATCGGCGAAAAATCTGCGACCGAAATCGGCCGAGATGAAACGAGAATCGCGAAATTTGATCGGATCCGTTAGACACACAAAAGTCCGCCCAATGAGAAGATGACAACACATATATGGATGTGACATAAAAGTTCGCAAACAACGGTCTGCAAAAGGACAAAAGAAAGTTTTGAAGACTATTAGTATGGATTTGAATTTACTCTCCAATCCGGTAATATTCAAATCCACACTATAAAAATACATTGCACTATCTTCAAAAGAAAATAATGAAGGATGCTGCAAAGTGAAGATTAAAGCCAAATATTCAAGCAACTCCATTCAAGAACACTGAGCATTAAATATCCAAATTTACCCAATAGTGTTCTTCATTGTATCTAAGCAAAAATGTCATATCCTAAGCTTAGAGAGATTTTCCCAACCTTAGCTTAAAGAAATTTAAAACAATGTAAGGGAAAATCTCACCTAGTTGAAAATAACTCCAAACCCATACCCTTTCTTGAGAAAGAATTAGTGGTTAAGTAAGGTAGTTAATCGGCAATCCCGTGAGGGAGATAAGTCCCGTTTGAATGAAAACTCGGTAAACATCTAAGCAATCCTGAAAGGGAGGGTAGGCGATCCCTTAGAGGGTGGTAAGTCCCGTTTAAGTGAGAACTCGGTAAACATCTAAGCAATCCCGAAAGGGAGGGTAGGCAATCCCTTAGAGGGTGATAAGTCCCGTATGAGTGAGAACTCGGTAAACATCTAAGCAATCCCGAAAGGGAGGGTAGACGATCCCTTAAAGGGTGATAAGTCCCGTTTGAGTGAGAACTCGATAAACATCTGTTGGTTAAGTTGGTGCCCCATGAAGGGAAGAGTGGATCTAGGACGAGTTGTCCGAACCACTATAAAAATACGTGAGTTCTTATTTGCTTTCATATTAACTGTCGTACATATTTTAGCAAATCTGCATAACACATTCGAAGCAAAAAAAATTAAATCACCTCCCAATGAGATTTTACGAGTTTTAAATCGGGTTTTTCGGGACCAACAAGTGGTATCAGAGCAGGGGTTCAAAAGTTCACTAGCTTTTAATGTGACCACCTGAACTGATTTTTTTGTTAATACCCATTTAGTTTAAAATGCATAAATTTTATAAAATTCATGGAGGTTGATAATCATCTTCTCATCATTTTTTTAAAAATGCATAAAACATTCTTCATCATTTCACTTGTTTAACTAACACTGTTTTTCTAGTATATATTTTTTATTGTTAGTTAGTTTTGACATCATTATCAAAAAGGGGGAAATTGTTGGGATATTTTAGTTTTGATGAATTGTGTCAAAACACTATCAACTTGTGTTATTTAAGTTAATCTACAGATAACAAGTTGAGGAGGAACGAGAGAACAAGTTAAGGGGGAACTCATGAAATCAGACGAAGATGATCGAGATCAGACGAGGCTGCAGACGAGGCTGATCGAGATCAGACGAGGCTGCAGACGAGGCTGATCGAGATCAAATGAGAAGGATGAGTTCCTAGTTAAGCGGCGTGGGAAGCCCGACCTCTGCGTGCGGTTTTCGATGTTTCTTATGCTTGATTTTCGATCGTCTTTGTAGCGATTTCCTAATCGTACTTATGCGGTTTTTTCGATGTTTCTTTATGCTTGATGATACGATGATTTCTTTACGATGATACGATGCGATTTCTTTATGCTTGATTTTACGATGAAGTTTCTTGATCGATCCGGATGCGATCTTCGGACGATCTGTAATACCGTCCAGTTTTAATAGGAATAATAAAATAAACGAGTTTAATAAAATGAATATTTGATTTAAAGATTATTCTAATAATTTTAGAGCGTATATGTTTGCAAATGTTTTGATTTTTTAGGAGAACGGACGAAGACTTTGAGCAGGGGCGCTCTAGCATATTTATAATAAAATATTTAATTAAGGTTTGATCATAAAATATTTAATATTTCATCGAATTAGGATTTTCGATATAAAAATCGAAAATCTGTTGAATAATAAATATGACGATGAAAAATCTGTTTCGTCTAACTAAATTAGGATTATTGAGAAATTTAAGAAAAATAGAATTTTTTAAGTAAATAATTAAATAAATAATTTTCGTCTCAGAACGTGACGATTTAATCGCTAAAAGTTCTAAACAATTATTTCCAATAAATAGTGAATTTTAATTAATAAACTATTTAATTTATATCTGAGATATGGGATGGAATAAATACCGAGTAATAATAAGCATCCCACTAAACAAATATCTTTCCTTAATAA
The DNA here is from genome assembly GCA_037126765.1 of Stenogyne calaminthoides. Lineage (NCBI taxonomy): Eukaryota > Viridiplantae > Streptophyta > Magnoliopsida > Lamiales > Lamiaceae > Stenogyne > Stenogyne calaminthoides. The sequence continues at coordinate 27,037,320 of JBBCBC010000004.1, read as the reverse complement.
TTTTTACCCACAAGAAATACATGGCCACAAATTAACCACCATTAGTAGTTAATTAATAAAAATTGGAAATTCCTCCCCTTCTTTCCCAACACCATCGGTCCCTCTCTTCCCCTCTATATATACATACACTCCATCATCAATTCAAGCACTTTCACACCAACAAAAAATCAGTCGAACCTCTGCCAATTTACTTCCCCAAACACCCAACACAAAGATCATCTACGCCATACTTCAAGAAGGAAGGAATTCGTCTTTCTCTTCTTCATCTTCAAAGCTTCGATTCTTCTCCTTCCATGGAAGCAACTGGGTTTTCTTCACTTCTAGCTACAAGGAGCTTCATCCATCATCAAATAACATCTATCAAGGTATATAATCCGTACAATTCTTATAATCCATGAAAAATTAAGAAACCCACTTCACTCTATGAAGCTCATAGTTTCATCTTCTCTTTCTCACTCTTCAATTTTTCTTGAATTCAAGCATGAAACCATCATCTAACATGTATCCAAGGAGCTTCAAGCTACAAAACATCTGAGTCCTCGAAAATCCCAGCAAAAAACAGAGGAGGAGAACGACAAAGGTAACCTCCGAACAAAACTCGAATTTGGTGCTGGTATGATGTTCGATGAAGTGTTTGGATGATTAAACGTGTTGGTATTTGCTAGATTAGGACTTCTACGTGTTGTTTGAAGTGTAGACGTCATGCTCATATTTTTGGTTTTCAAAAATTGTACCGTTATGTTGCCGAAATTTACGCTCAAATATGTCAAGTTGAAACGTCAAAACTGTTTCCGACTGATTTTCGGTTACGCCGTCGAGTACTCTGTTGTACTGGAAATTTGTGTTTTAAACACCTTTACGCTCCCTTATATGTGTAATATGTGATCGTAGTCTCGGTACTCAATTTTGGATTTGTCACGCTGCTCGTTTTTACGATTAAACAGGGGCACTTGAAAACTGAAATTTCCAGAAAAACTGTTACTCGAAATTCCTAAATAATAACTTTAAATATTCATATCTCGAGTTCTAGAAATCATTTTGAGATGAAACCAGCGGCAAGTTAAAATTCATCGGGTCTACTTTATTCGTATAAAATCTCGTAATTTTTCATCAGGTAGATTCAGAGTTATGATTTCTATAAAAGGATGCGACGTGCTGAAACGAAAAAACTGGAATTCTGTTTTCAACAAGAAATTGGTCCCAGGTACCTTAATTTCGTGATACTTTTAACCAATTTCCGTTCGTGATTTTCTAACGAATTTTCTTGCCAATAAACATCAGACTACAAGTTCCAAAAGCCCCAAAGTTTCGTATCAATTGGATAAGCCATTTGACGGGAAACGAATTTTGAAAATAGCAAAAGAAACTGCACCTTTGATATTTCTGTTTTACCAATACTGTAACAGTTTTTGGTGCACTCTTTCGTGACCATTTTACCCAACTTAGAGACGTTATTTTAATATGAATTTTCTTGCCAAGAAACCTGAGATGACGAAGATTAATAACCCTAAATTTTCGTATTAATTGGATTAACAGTTTGACGGGAAACGGCTCGTGAAAATGGAAGAAAATCACACAGTTTTGAGAAACTAACTTTCCGAAAAATGTCAAAACTAAATATTGAAACTTTTGATAGACTTAATGGTTAGTAAAATAATTTATTTGGATAAATCTTATTCACAAACCATATGTGTTTTATTTCTCCTTTTATGCACTTTATTTGAAAGTCCTTTAGGACATCTTCTTAAGTAATCACATGTTATTAATTTAGAGAATTTTCCAAACACTATACACATTACCTTTGTAGAAAATATAAAATTGTGGTCCTAAACTATAACAAGACATAAACATGCTCCTCAAAATTTATAAGTTTTGGACTTACAAATAAAGAGTTGTGAATTTGTGAAGTTTATATTGTGAAACTGAAGAAGAGACTGACTTCTTGATTTACTGAGACTTTTTACCATATGAAATTATTTTATAAAAATCATAATCAAATACTACATGCTCTTATCTGCCTTCTTGAATTAATTGATGAATTTTAGTACTATATAAACAATTTTACAAAATTGTTTTCTAAAACTGTTTCAAGCTGGAAAATGAACCTTAAAGCTTTATTCTTGCAAGTAATAATTTTGGGACATCGTTAATAAACTCCAATAGACGATTAAAATAAAAGTTCGATACAAGGTCACGAGTAAGGAAATCTAAAGAATAGAGTTTAACGTCATCGATAAACTTACGAATAATTTTACTTCAATCAAAAAGTGATTAATGACGAGAACATGAAAATATTGTGCTAGGGGAAGTGCTGCTCGAATCAAAGCTCGGACGATCATCGTCACGCTCAAACTCTCAAACCGGTTTCAAAGTTTGTAACTTTTCTTAAAAGTTAACAAGGTGGGTGATGCTATTTGTATTGCAGTTGTTAATGTTACATGGACTGTTAGTGTATTCTACGGTTATCGTTATATAAACTTTTACGGAATTAAAGACCTCCGGGTCCCATGAATACGCGGTATTAGTAAGCCGCTATGATACTACGACATAATAGTCGACATGAATATGGTATGGACATCAGAAACTCGTGCGTACCTAAGGGTATGGGCATCAGAAACTCGTGCGTACCTATGACATAATAGTCGACATGAATATGGTATGGGCATCAGAAACTCTTGCGTACCTACGACATAATAGTCGTCATGAATACGTATGTGCATGAACAACTCGTGCGTACGATATGTATATATATGGTATAATTGATACTAGGATCTTTGCTAATCGTATAACAAATAAGTACATGTCATCCATCGAGATTTTTATCTCACACCCCCAATGATTTGATATTTTCGGGACATGATTGAGAGAATTGAGGCTGCGGCGGGATTGACGGAGTTTCCTTGGTTAATGATAATAATATATAGATATGACTCTTTAAATAAATATTTCGCTTTTATGATTGGTGAATTTATTCTTATGCCGAGCAACAAACTCTTTTAAAGATTGCTCGATGATTAAAATATATGCTACCTTGTAAACGAATGATTTTATTATAATGTCATAATCTAGTTCGAGTGTCGAAGGTGCAAGAGCCGGAATTCTGGATTCGGGGCGTTACATGATCTGTTGTGATGATCTGATCAGGTGAGCTGATCAGATCAGGCGACCAGAAATCTGCGACCAGAAATCTGCAAGATGAAGAGTGAAATCAACACAGATGAACAGTAATCAGACGAGCTGATCAGATTCGTTAGACACACAAAAAGTTGTCCAATGAAAAGATGACAACACATATATGGATGTGATATAAAGTCGCAAACAAACGGTCTGAAAAAACGACAAAGAAAATTTGGAAGATTATTATTATGGATTTGAATTTACTCTCCGGCGGTAATATTCAAATCCACACTATAAATACATCAGACTATCTTCAAAAGAAAATAATGGAGGATCTTTTGCAAAGTGAAGATTAAAGCCAAATATTCAAGATCTCCATTCAAGAACACAGAAAGATTAAATATCTAAATTTACCCAATAGTGTTCTTTCTTTGTTTCTAAGCAAAAATGGCATATCCTAAGCTTAGAGATTTTTTCCAACCTTAATTTTTAAAAAAAACAATGTAAGGAAAATATCACCAGTTGGAAATAACTCCAAACCCATACCCTTTCTTGAGAAAAAATTAGTGGTTAAGTAAGGTAGTTAATCGGCAATCCCGTGGGGAGATAAGTCCCGTTTGAGTGAGAAATTCCCAGAACATCTAAACAATCCCGAAGGGAGGAGGGTAGGCAATTCCTTAGAGGGTGATAAGTCCCGTATGAGTGAGAACTCGGTAAACATCTAAGCAATCCCGAAAGGGAGGGTAGACGATCCCTTAAAGGGTGATAAGTCTCGTTTGAGTGAGAACTCGATAAACATCTGTTGGTTAAGTTGGTGCCCCATGAAGGGAAGAGTGGATCTAGGACGAGTTGTCCGAACCACTATAAAAATACGTGAGTTCTTATTTGTTTTCATATTAAGCGTAAATACATCTTTTAAAGAAATCTGCATAACACATTCGAAGCAAAAAAAATTAAATCACCTCCCATTGAAATTTTACGAGTTTTAAATCGGGTTTTTCTGGACCAACAATACCACATTATAATATCAAATAATTGAAAAGAATTTAACAGCTATCAAGCCAATCATTTTAAAATTAACAAAAAAAAAGGTACAAACTGATATGCCCAAGGTTAGGGATGATCACTTAATGGAATAATTATGAATTTATGAAGTAATCATCTTCTTCAACTTCTATATGATTTACCTTGAGTTTTAGTTGGTAAGATATTCAATTTTTCAGCAAAATCTATTTGCAAAATCAGGAATTATCTCAACTTGAGAAATTATTCTCCATCAATAATAAAGACTAACCCCTATCAAGTTTGAGGAACTATATGTTAGACTAATTAATCATGAGAAGTATTTGCAGTCATGCACCAGTGTTGTCCACCGTTCTTTGTCTTCTATTGTCTCCATATTTATCCCAAACACGGGACCCTTCTAGCCACAACCGCCAGGATCAGAAAATTTGTCATCCCGTACTAATCCCGATGGGCTTCATCTTGTGAATAAAGTAGCAGATATCTACAACCCTTCGACTGAAAGTCTTACTTTTCTTTATCCTTCTCTCTTTTCCCTCTTTCTTTCTCTCTTGAGTTAAATTTAGGGTATATTCTATAAACCAGAGTAAATAATTAGAGGAAAAGGCAAGGTTTAACAAATATCACTCTTTGTGGTGTAAGGGTCTTTAGGCAAACACAAACAAAAACTCCTAGACTATTTCCTATCTTCAAACAACAATATATACGTATATACTATAAAATTTAAACAATAAATGAAGACAAAAACATAGCATTCCATTAAATTGATTAATACAAACAATATCAGTGTAATATTAATAAATAAAAGCATGTCCTGTCAAAAAAAATAAATAAATAAAAGCATGACATCATGATGTAATTGATCCGTGGTGTTTAACCCACTAACAAAATTCAAGATTCTAAATTATAAGTTTTTAAACTACTATCCCCATCACATCATTATACTAATTAAATAAACAACACAACAAAAGAAAATACACAACTTTAGCCCTTAATCAACCACCAACTTAGAGATTGAGAAAAAAAAAGGAACAAAAAATTAAAAAATTAAACTTAACTCCTATTACTATTATGGGATTAATTTTTTTGTACTCCTGTAACTTTGCATCGTTTTGAAATTGATCCCGATTGTTTTGATTTTTTTATTTTGGTCCTATAAGTTTTTTAAAATTTTGAAATTGGTCATTTTCGTTTCGCTTCTGACGGAGTTACCAAAGCAGTGTGACATACATATGTAATTATTTTATTTTTTTCTATAATTTCGAAGCGTCACTTGAACTTTTTAATCCTAATAATTTTGGTTGGGTATTTGGTCGAGTTTAAAAATAATTTGTATATTAAAGACAAAGCGAATCGGGTCAGTTTATTGGGCCTAAATTGATCGAAAAAAAAAAAAATAAACCAAAATATGCAAAAAAACCACTCTTCCTCCAAAAAAATACGCAGAAAAATCCCGATACAAAATTATTGTTTGTCCCGGTGAAAAACCCATGAAATGCGGAAAAATCATGAAATGCATATAAAACAAGGGTGAGTGCTAAGTGATTCCAGATTTTTGTATTTTAAGTCCATGTGTTGTGTTTTGCTTATAACCAAATGCATATATAATGAGATAAGAACCTAAAAGCATGATAAAAAACCTGACAAAAGTATAGTGGTTAGGAGACTCGACTCCTACATCCACTCTCTCTTGTTCTAGGAAAATTCCTTCAAATTGGACTTATCACCCTCTCCGGGCTCGCCTGGGACTTATCACCCTTTACGGGATGCTTTACAAGCTTTTCGGGGCTAACTTCGGCATGTAGCTTAGTCACTTCTTCTACATTTGAGTTTTACAGGTGACTTTGAAATTTTACTAACTCTTTACAACTCCACACAAACTACCTAACAATAGGGTTTGGGTTTGGTTAATGTCTCTCCATTAGGTTGAGATTTTTCCTTACATTTGTTTAGTCTCAATCTTAAGGTTGGGAAAAAATCTCTATCTGCTAGGATATATCGTGGGTTTCTTAGATTGGGTTTAAGAACACTCTTGAATATATTTGTATATCTAGGACTTGTGTTACATGGTGGGAATGCTTGAGTATATGATTCTTGGCTCTGTAACATCTTTTGCCACATTCTCCACACTCTCCACACTTTAGAATGATGAAAAAGACCTTGTATTTATAATTGTGGATTTGAATGTTCTTGGATTGGAGAATCGCATTCAAATCCATATTATTACATAAGTTCTAATTTATTCAATTTTGGTTGTCTTCCTCTCATTCGTTGGTCGTCAATTTGAATCTATCTGGTATATTCTTCTTGCGTCTTCACGAGTCTTGAGGATTCTTGAGTCTCGAGTTCTTGAGTCTCGTGTTCTTCTACTCGGGATTCTTGATTGTGACCTGCTTGGCCGGACCTTATACGTCGAGGCATCGCAACACTCGGGCTTCTTGAGTTGACTCTTCGACTTGGACATCCGACCCTCAGGTCGAGCTTTTACTTCTTGGCCCCTCGGGTCGCCCGATTTCAGTTATCCCGATTTTTCTTTTGATCGATCGTCATTTCGTGATCGGATCAACATCTTCAGTCAACATATCGGGATAACATCGTCGATTACATCGAAAGTTAGCATATCGAATATCATATCGATCTCGTCGGTCTCAATGCTCCTCTTACGATCGCAACCTTCTCTTCGATCTTACAGTCGGTTTTTTTTTATCGGCTTAGATCGCTCTTCCGATCACCATATCGGCTAAATGCATTCTTCCGATCATTTGATCGGTCAGTCCGATTCTGGCTATCGATCGGTGACTCTCTCTTTTCGATTCTTTGGCTTAGCTTTTCTTCTCATCGGATTTACTATTTTAAGTTAACTTCGTCGAACTCGATCTTCTTACTCATCGATCTCGATCATCTTCTTACGATTTCGTGAGTTCCCCTCAACTTGTTCTTTTCGTTCCCCTCAACTTGTTATCGTAAATTAGGCTTCAATAACCTGAGTTGATAATGTTTTAGCATAATTCATCAAAGCTAAAATATCGACAATTTTCCCTTTTTTTTGATAATGACGCCAAAACATTTAAAATATATCATCTTTAAAAAGCAGGTTTTTCGTTTAAAAAGATCGATTCGGTGATCACATTAAAAGTGATCTTTTGAACTCTACTGCTCACGATACCAATTGTTTGTCCCGATGAAAAACCCATGAAATGCGGAAGAATCATGAAATGCATATAAAAAAAGGGTGAGGCGAGTGATTCGATTTTTGCTTTTTAAATCTATCGTTGTGTTTTGCTTTATAATCGAATCATATGACAAGATAAAACATAAAGCGATAATAACACAACAAAGTATAGTGGTTAGGAGACTCAAGTTCCTACATCCCTCTCCCATTCCTAGGGAAATTCCTTCAATCGGGACTTATCACCCCTTCACGGGATCGCTACAAGCTTTCGGGCTAACTTCAACGTAGCTTACTCACTTCCTTCTACATTTGAGTTTTACGGTTACTTACTGCAGCTTACTTTACTCAAACACACACAAGCTTTACGACTATCCAAGATAGTTTCTTCACTTCTTCTCTAGAGTTTTCTTTCGATTATTCTCGAACACTCTTTCTTTTACAACTCCAACAATCACACACAAACCACACCTAACAAGAGGGTTTGGGTTTTTGGTTAGTGTCTCCAACTAGGTTGAGATTTTCCTTACGTTTGTTTAGCGCTCAATGCTAAGGTTGAAAAATCTCTCAAAGCTAGGATATATCTTGGGTTGCTTAGATTGGGTTTAAGAACACTCTTGAATATATTTGTATATCTCTGGACTTGTATTCATGGTGGGAATGCTTGAGTATATGGCTCTTGGCTCTGTGGCATCTTTTGCCACATTCTCCACACTCTCCACACTTTAGAATGATGAAAGACCTTGTATTTATAGTGTGGATTTGAATGTTCCGTTGGAAGAATCACATTCAAATCCATACTATTATGGTTCTGCGAACTTCTTGGTGATTGTCTTCTCTCTCGTTGGTCCACGTCGGTTGAATCTAACTTATTTATATTCTTGGTCTTACGAGTCTTGAGATTCTTAGAGTCTTGAGATTCTTACGAGTCTCAAGTTTCTCGAGTCTCGAGATTCTTGAGTCTCGGATTCTCTTCGGGATTCTTGATTCAGCGAGACTTCTCTTGAGCGGACCTTATCGTCCGGCATCTGCAGGCGCTTCGAAGCTTCTTGAGTTGACTCTTGACTTGACATCCGACCCTCGGGGTCACTTTTATTTCTTGACCCTCGGTCTTGAGCTCGTTATCGATTTCTTGCTGATCTGATCATTTCGTGATCGGATCAACATCTTCGGTCAACATATCGGGGATGCTTGTCGGTCGATTACATCGGTTAGCATATCGGGATATCATATCGATCTCGATCCGCGTCGATCTCGATCGATCTCATCCTTTCCTCTTCTGCAACCTTCTCTTACGATCTTCTGGTCGGTTTCTTTACGTCAGCTTGATTTGCTCTTATGATCACCATATCAGCTCGTCTGTTCTTTTGATCATTTGATCAGGTCTGTCCTGGTTATCTGATCAGCTGACTCTCTCTTTCTGATTTGCTGGCTTAGCTTTTCTTCTCATCTGATTTGCACAGCTCATCAGTTAACTCGGAACTCACCTTACTCATCTGATCTTGATCAGCCTCGTCTGCAGCCTCGTCTGATCTCGATCATCTTTTTCTGATTTCGTGAGTTCCCCCTCAACTTGTTCTTTTCGTTCCCTCAAACATTTATCGTAAATTAAGGCGATAACTTGAGTTGATAATGTTTTGGCATAATTCATCAAAACTAAAATATCCCAATAATTATTATGATTAAAAAACTCTAGGTGTCATTTCGAAATTAAAGAAAAAAACAAAATAATTACATAGGTGCAGGTTAATTACCTATTTGGTGACCTACTACAGCAGGTTAAAGGACCAATTTCAAAATTTTTGATAACTCATAGGACCAAAATCAAAAAATCAAAACAATTGGGATCAATTTCAAAACGATGCAAAGTTACAGGACTACAAAAAATTTAATCCCTACTATTATAAACGCAACAGCTACCTGGTTACTCATCATCTCATGAGCTAGCCAGCAAAGTATTCACCACTTATAACTGAGATTGTAGATGATTAGCCACGCCTAATCATCTCTGCCAAAACTGAAGTACTAAATATAGGTTGCATATTATAAATAACAAAACATTTTGAGACTAATTCACTACCATATTAATTCATAATAAATTGGAAAGAAATCAGAGCAATAACAAAACAAACCTCCTGAGTATCAAGAAGTATGATCAATTATGAGGAAACTCTAGGTTTGATTCCTACTGTACAATGCTAAGCCAGCATTACTGCAAACAAACATTCAGCCATCTTTCTCTTGTACATAAACCATATACAACCTTCATCTTCAAGACATATACTCCTAAAAGAGAACATGAAAATGACAATAATCCAACCTAATCTTGCATTCTATTTGAGCAAATTAAATCATTCAGGCTACTAAACATTTCAATTTAGTTCACCTACACCCAGCTGATAAATAATCAAATCCATAAATTTCATTCAAAATGGTTGTTCTTTGCCACCCCTGGTAGACCAATAATACCCACCACGTAACTTAGTGTTATTCGTTAAAAATTGCACAATCAAACCTAGAATAATAACAATAGTGATATTAATAATTATAAAATTTAATGAGAGTGAAGGAAATCAATCTCACAACTACAATTTGAGAGAGTGCATCACATTGCTAACCAACTGGGAATTGACCTGCAATAAAAAAGGAAGTCCAATTATTATTTGACATTTTACAATAATATGAAAAAATTATTGATTTTCTAAAACGATTCTTGAATGAAGTTTCACTGGATCTACTACATGCACATGAATGGCATGCCAAATTATATAAGTCATTGGGGAACGATTTTCCACTTACAATAGATTAACAAAAGGAACTTGGCAAATCTTGGAGACTTGCACACTGGCTTGCTGCTTCTTCGCCTCTTCGTCAATCGTGAATTTAAGGAATTTTTTAAAATTTTATTCCTTCAGTATTACTGAGCTTCTTCGGGTTGCTTCTTCGCCTCCTCCGCTTAAGTCAGATTTAATTTTTAAGGGTAATGGGAAAATTAGAGTGACACTTTTGTGCTAAGACTTGAAGAGAGAAATGTGTCTCTACGACGGTTTAATTAGAAGAAAATAAATACCTATATCAAAACCACTTAGCACACCTTAATATTTTAGGTGCATACATGATACAACGTAAAATTTGTAACTATCCTTATTATCACGACACATATGATCTTGACACATGGCAAGAGAAGAGAACTCATGTGTACCGTAAAATTCTTATTTGTTTCATCAAAATTATGAACCTGAACATATGTGATATCTTATAGTATAATACTTTCGGTTAAATATTTAAAACAGTTCCCACACAAAAAACTAAAGAAAAGAAGCATAAAGAGGTGAAAGTTTATGTACCTTTTGAGTTGGAAACCACCAAGTGTATGTTGCTTCTTCTGAGATCAAAGTATGTTTACCTTTTTGTAAACCAAATGCAGTGGGGACTCTGCAAAAATACCAAATCTTAATTAAAGGACAATAGTTGATGCTTGTAGTTTGTATAAAGAACAAAGAACACATCATCACCTTTTTGGAATAGACCAAGATATCTCAGGCATGTGTACATCTGAGCACGATATGCAGATCTCTATTCGTCTCTATAATTTTATCGAATGCCAAACATCATATGAGTGACAAAAATTAATACATATCATACTATCTTGGACACTTTCAACCAACTAAGAGCATCAATGTCAATACAAAATAAATAAACAACCCCAAAATACATATTATTATCAATATCATTCTCAAACGTCAATGATTACATCAAATTAGTATAATATAGCAAAAAGTAATGCACTATTTGTTTTCAAATAAATAGAAGACCAGAATATATATTAGAAGATGATTCTGATTTCTGGGAAAATCCAGCCAATTCAAAAGAATTCTGTGGATTTATTAATAAGAATTCTAAAACACTATACCAAAGAATCAATTATTTTCTAAGAGATGAGAATTCTGGAAAAATCTAGCAAATTGATTAGTTAGTCAAACAAAGTATTTGCTTATGAAACGTTGCAAGAAGAATTTAGCTTATTCTCAATTTAAGTCAGTGAGAATAGTAAACGGCATACACCTCTACATATATGCCATGCTGTAATTGTAAAAAAGTTTTGCAGTACAAAAATCAATTTCTAAAAGGAGAATGAAACTCTCCACTGTCTGCCACATCTCATTAATTTAAAAATTCAATGGTAAGACGTATGTGAGTGAGTTAGAGATTCTCATTCAAAGTACTAATACACCAAGAAAAGCACACAAGATAAAGCTTAAATGCAGTTTTCGCCAAATGTTAACTAATCAATCAATCTCGAGAAACTAAAACAACAAATCTAATAGTAAGCAAGAAAATAATCAAACATATTCAAGGAAACGCTAATTAAAGCAGATGTGAAAGTAAAATTAAGGAGAGCATATAATGTAAGAATAAGAACAAAGTGAATAAATCCAAAGGTAGAGTGCAATTACTCTATTTCTTGAAATTATTAATGATGTACCTCACTTCAATCTGGCGCCTAAGGCTTCAGCAATAGAATTTATGTATACATAATATTTAAGCAAATTTAAAACTCAATAACACTATTTCGAAAACAGGTCAAAACCGCATAAAACTCTAAAATACAGTGCTCTTCTTCAGCTTTTTGGAAAAGGAATGCGAATAGTAGAACAACCTTGCTTACGCAAAAAAAAAAATGTAAATTCTTACATCTCAAGATCTACAAAGCTGAAGAGAAATATTACTAAAGTAAATCAATAAAAAGTAATAAAAAATTCATTTACAACATTTAGAGCAAAGAACCATTAAAACATTAAGAAAAACAATTGAAGAAAGGCCAATTGCAACACCCTTACTTGGGACATTGTGATGCTTCTTTTCCTTCACATTTTCGTCATAATCTCCATTACCAGAATCACTCGAATCATTGGACGGTGAAGCCTTTGACGGCGACGGCGGCATCGGGAGTCCATGTTTATCAAAGGGAGCAACTTCAAGCTTCACTTTTGACCCAAAAATTGAGCAATTATAACACACAACGTTCTCCCACCTTAAACCTCCCATCAGTTTCGAATTGAGGTCTTTTAAACCTAGGCAAGAATCTGTAAACATGATCATTTAGAAAACGCAATTTACATATCAATATCTTTTTTCTAAGGAAATGGGCAAAACAAAGTTACATGTTCAAGAAATAAATAATTTCCATCCAACGCTGAAGTATCTATAGCTCCTTCCACTCATATCATTTTTCATCATATGCATAAAATATGCCTTGAATTTCCATAAGGAATAATTATTTGGGAGAGTGACTAATAACTACACGTGAAGGTCATGTAATTACTTCTAGGTACATTTTTTTTTTAACTACCAACTACAAAGTGCTTTTAATTTTGCCCAATTTACCCTTGAATTACGTCACCCTATTTTTTTAGCTGCACAAACCCATTTTAAAAAGTCATCATTCTACTAAGTTTACTTTTTCTATTCCCAATGCAAGATGTCACTCAAAGTCAAAAAAAGTATCTGTTCTTTCTCTATTATTCATTTTTTTGAAAAAACAGATTTTAGATTATTTATTTTGAATCAGACATTTGCTCAAATTTGGGACCACTTTTTGAGTCGTTCTTATTTCGGGCCCTTTTTTTGGCTTTTTTTTTGGGCCTTCATATGCTTTATCCAGCCTATTTTACTGTTTACGAACACTTTTTTTTTTTTTTGGGACGAGAAAAATGCAGATAATACAAAAAAAATGTCCATCTTCCCATTTTTAGACATTTTTTTTACACTTATTTTTTCAGTTCATTCATTTTTTCGAGTTGTATCTTCCACTCAAAAATTCATTGTACGCTAACAAAATGCATTGTCCAAAAACAAGGCATTGTCCACTGACAAAATGCATTATGCACATTGCATTGTGCATATAAAAAATGAATTGGGCACAAAAAAATGCACTGTCCTCATCCAGTAGCCTTTCATTACCATTAGCAGCTGATTTATAAGGAAAACCATCAAGAATATGCCCCAAAACAGTTTTTTCACTAAAAATTGAACACAACATAAATGTGAGATTGCCAAACAAAAACATAATTGTTCCAAATTTGTAATAAGTTCAGACTATAATTAATGGCAAAAACTATAACCCACAAAACTATCCACTGTTACAATAAATGAAAAAAAAAAAAAATGATAAAAGAAACCCACCTCATTCGTGAGATATTATAATAACCACGGCCGCCGGTCAAAACCACCACCACCGGCGGAAACCCCCACCACACCGCCAACCACCATTCCACCACCACACCATTTAAAAATACAAAATTTATAACTAAAAATTAGAAGAACCACAAAAAATTACAAAAAAAATCCAGAAAAATACCTCAAGTGGACAGAGGCTTAGGCGAATGGCGCCGCAACCACTGTAAACCCCAAACCGCCACCACCCGCTGCGACAAATGATCAACACAAAAACCAAACCCACTACCGCCGCAACAAAAACAACCCCAAACCAAAATTCTCCGCAACAAACACAACCCCCCACCACCACTAATCGGGCGGCGGATCTGTTCAGATCGCCGTAAAATTTGCAAATCCACCAACGCCGCTCACAGATCTATTACCACCACCTCAGACGCCGGCACTACACACGTGGTCATCGTTCCCCCTAGGCGTCTTCTTGTACCGGCGCCTCCGCGGAGGGGTTGCAATTTTTTCCCCAGGCTTTGCATTTGACGACGGTGGCATTTCAGTAGGGGAGAGAAAATATATTAGAGAGAGAGAGAAGGATATTTTTGAAAATAAAGGATGAGATAAGAGAGAGAATGATTTAGACGGTATTTTGTGTTTTAGTGAGGTAAGGACTACAGTGACTTTTTACACATCAATTTGTAGTGGGTAGTTATTATAAAAAGGGGTTGTGGTTGGTAGTAAGTGCTATAGTTATTAGTCATTTTTCCTAATTATTTCCCACCTTTTAAATTTTGAAAATTTAATTGAGAAAAATAATATGTATTAGTCTAACATTATATAAATACGTGCTCAATTTTGCAACTTACTCCAAAAAGTTTCTATGAATCTTAATATGACACTGGATTTATCGTTTAAACAGTCAATCAACAACGAAAATATTAATTAAAATTTTGTTAAGAGTTTTGAATAAAATAACATAAAGAAACTTGAGAACAGTAGTCATTTAGACAATATGAAGACTGTCAAAGGTTGTCATGAATGACTATTTTGATGAGGCTTACTTTTACCAAATTATTCAAGGTATTATTAACTTATCACATAATTGATTCACCAATTGAAGCCTAAAACAACATTTCATGTTTATACATGAGAGTTTAACACTATTTTAAGATTTACAAAGAAAATCGAGTACCTTGTTTTGATAAGGCTTGCGACCAGAAATGCCTCTTCCTCCCAACCAGTTATGGCAACTGCTGATCTAAACTCTTGATAGAAGAGAATTACGTTTCTTGGGCAATTTTCATGATTCATGATTTGTTGGAATTTAGAGGCACGTAAACACGTAATACATGCGCAGCAGAATTAAACAGTTCACCAACAACGAACATATAATTGAATAAACGATTACAATAATCATAACAAGAAATCTTACAATAACTCGAGAGCAGATTTCTCAACTACGATATCCACGTAATCCCCAATCACGGACTTGCATGGATTTGTCAAAGTTGAATTCCGATATGAATTTGCTAGGAAAATTCTAACTCTAGATCTTATAGAGTGAATATTGAATTAACGTTGTTTGTGAATTCTCAAGAGCCCATATATATAAGAAGGCCCAACTTAAAACCCTAAGCTGACCTGATTAGGAAATAAAATCCCTAATCTTTATTTAAATAAATCTCTTAGATTTATTTTCCACATATAAAATCTCTACAGATTTAATTCACATATATGTCAAATCTCTACGATTTGTTTCCATATATATTAAATCCAACAATAATATTCCAAATATTATTATTGAGAATTCCTATTAAATCCAATTTAATTAAACCTTAATAATAATTAATTCTCCATAAATTAAATATTAAATCTAATTTAACATTTAATCAACCAACTATAATCCATAAAAGGGAACTACTTGTTGTGTGACCCATAGACCCTCATATATCGAGCGATTAGTCAAACTAACGGTCTTAATTGAACCCTAGATAATAAATCAGACATTCTCAACATATGATGTACGTTGCGAGAAACGTGCAACTACCTGTAACTGAAACATGGGCTATTACGATTTCCTCATTTCATTCACGAATACTCGATTAGTCTTGAACATGATGAAGTGTCTATTCAAATAACTTAATCATATTATCTCTAATCACTAATGTCACACTTAGCCACAAAGTCTAAGTTGACGTGCATCGACCGATGACTTTGATCCAATTATGATGAAAAGATGAGTATTCTCTCTAAATCCACATTGAGGAATGAATCATATTCTTGACTCAACTACCACGCACATGCCCTTCGTGATGAACCCAATCCAAACCATATCTACCCATGGAAGGGTGCAAGCGTCGATCATGGTCAAAGTTCATCACTCCACACATATCGTGCGTATTGACCTCAAGTCAAAGGAGTATCGCATCACTCCCACTAACCGAGACACCCGTAGACACATATTAGGGACTTACATCAAACGGTTTCTCGGATGGGTATACCAATACCCTCTAAGGTATTTGTGTATCCATCGTGAGATACCTAGTATCTCGTAGTAAGTGAGATTTCACTACACTCTCTAATAGTATTATGCAGATTGCACACCAATCTCAATTGCATCATCAATATCTCATTCTTGATGATCTTTGATCGGGGCTATTTGAGAATCATGCTTAAGTCATCTGAGTTCTCACAACCTCAATGACAGCAATGACTCATGGGAAACACTTGCATGAATAAATGCAAACAATCAAATATAATATTCAAACAAGTGTATTGTCATATATCAATATTAAAAGAACTACAATATTAAATCAAACTGAATATCATAGAGCATTATGTTCTTACAATAGATTGTCTCTTGGACACTAACACTAACAATCTCCCACTTGGACTAGAGTCAATCACCTACATGTCTAACCCCTAGACCATCAAATGTCTAGTGTGTACATGAACACTCAGTGTTTTGGTGAAAGGATCTGTCTTATTAAATATGTGGGAATACATTTTAATTATATTTTTCCTATCGTTATGATCTTTCGGATCAAATGATAAGTCTGGGTACATGCTTGCTTCTGTTTGTTGATCTCGGTTCCTTTGCTTGCATAATCGCACCAACGTTGTCTCAATACAACTTTATTAGACAACTGACACTCGGAACTACCCCTAGTTCTCTTAAGAACTATTAAAATCCAGACAGCCTCCTTGAGGCTTCTGATACAGCAATGTACTCAGCTTCGGTTGTTGAATCCGCGGTCGACTTGCTTGGAACTATTCCAACTGACCGCCTCATCATTGAGAGTGAAACGTAACCTGATTGTGATTTGTAATCATCACAGTCGGATTGGAAACTTGTGTCAGCATAACCAGTCACTACTAGTTCCGACTGTCCACCATAGACAAGGAAACATTCTTTAGTTCGTTTAAGATACTTCAAAAGGGTCTTGACAGCAATCCAGTGAGGCTCGCCCGAATTCTGTTGGTATCTACCATTGATGTTGATAGTGCAGACCGCATTTGGCCTAGTGCAAGTCATGACGTACATGATTGACCCAATTACATATGCATATGGGACATCTTTCATGTGCTTGATATCAACTTCAACAGAAGGACAATCCTTCTTTGATAGTTTTATCCCATGATTTGCCGATAGAGATCCTCTCTTAGAGTTCTCCATCGCATAACGCTTCAACACCTTGTATACATAGATGGACAGTGACAGCCCCAACATCCTCTTGGATCTATCCCTATGGATCATGATCTCTAGGATGTAGCAGACTTCACGAAGACCCTTCATCATGAAGGTCTTTAACAACCAATCTTTAACGGACTGCATTAACAGAATATTGTTTTCCAAAATCAATATGTCATCGACATACACAATTATGAAACACAATATTTTCCCGCTGCGTTTACGATAAATGCAAAGATCTTCCGAGTTTCTGATGAAGTCAAAAGACTTGATAGCTTCATCAAATCGGATATTCCAACTCCTAGAAGCTTGCTTTAATCCATATATGGATCTCTTTAGCTTGCATACTACATTAGAATTTGACTTAGATATGAACCCTTCCGGTTGAGTCGTAAACACTTCCTCATCAATGTTTCCATTGAGGAAAGCTGTTTTGACGTCCATCTGCCAAATCTCATAATGGACTTGATCTTTGCAACTGATGAGAAGGTCTCGTCATAGTCAATGTCTTCGCGTTTACTATAACCCTTCGCCACCAACCCAGCTTTGTAGGTTTGTACTTTGCCATTTGCATCAGTCTTACGCTTGAAGACCTAATCGCAACATATGGGTCTAACCCCTTTAAGCAACTCAACCAAGTCCCAGACTTGATTGGTGTACATCGAGTCCATCTCGGATTTCATGGCTTCATGTCACTTCCCTGAATTAATATCTAATATTGTTTCAGAGTAAGTATTAGTATCGTCCTTATCCGGTATGTCCACATTATCGGGTTCCTCCACGAGATAACCGTATTTAATGGGTGGATTACAATTCCCTATTGACCTACAGAGCTGTGGTTATGCAGGCTGTACATTCTGATCGTGAAGATTTTGTGGTGCATTGATTTCATCAATGTCCGGAGAGTCCTTAAGAGCTACACATTCAGATGCCTCTTGGGCGGGAGTTTAAACTATGTTGTTCTCATTCAGCCCACTTGGAGGTTCTTGCACTAGCAAGCTTACTCCAATTACGCTCCCACTGGTTGAAAGATGATCACCTAGTGAAAGACTCCCACCGTGAAAGTCGCTGAATGCTCCCACTGATTCCTTGTCATGTTGCTTTGACAAGATATCAATCTCTTTGTTAATTTGTGGTTCTTGAATTTCTTCAAGTTCTATCAGCTTACAACCTTATTCCTTAAAGACATAGTCTTCTTCAAGGAACTTGGTCTGCCTAGAAATAGTCACTGATTGTTTCTCAGGTAGATAGAAGTAATATCCTTTAGTTTCCTTAGTATATCCCACAAAATAACCCTTTTAACCTTTGGATTCCAACTTGTCGGTAAGCATCATTTTCACAATCACGGGGCAACCCCATTTTTGATATGTGTAAAAGTTGGCTTCTTGCCACACCATAGTTCATATGGTGTATGTTCAACCGATTTAGATGGAATCCTATTCAGAATGTAAATTGAGGTTTGTAATGTGTATCCCCATAAGAATGTCGGAAGAGAGGAGAAGCTCATCATGGACCTCACCATGTCTAACAGGGTTCGGTTTCTCCTCTCGGACACACCGTTCATCTGAGGTGTTCCGGAGGAGTCCATTGTGATTGGATTCCATGTAACTTTAAGTAATCAGTGAATTCATGGCTAAGGTATTCACCTCCTCGATCTGATCAAAAGAGTCTTGATACTCTTACCAAGTTGCTTCTCTACTCCAGCCTTAAACTCTTTGAATTTCTCACAAGATTCGAATTTATTTTTCATAAGATACACGTATCCGTATCTCGAGAAATCATCAGTAAATGTGATGAAGTAGCCGAAGTGACCTCTAGCTAGAGTGGACAATGGTCCACATACGTCACTGTGGATCAACTCTATAACTTTTTTGGTATGCACCTCTTTCTCATAAAGGGTTTATTGATCATCTTGCCCATGAGACAAGATTCGCAATCTCCATAAGACTCAAAGTCAAATGGGGTTAAGTAGTCTAACTTTCTTAACCTTGCAATTCCTTTCCCGTTTACATGATCAAATCTACAATGCCACAAGTAAGTCAGGTTTTCATGATTACTAAGTTTGAGTCTTTTATTTTGTATATTAAGAACATTTATATCCACAATGCAACAAATATAAAACATTCACCATAGGGGCATTCCCATAAACCACACCATTCATCGTGAAATAACAATTATTATCACTTAAATGAAAGGAATAACCCTCAATGTCTAACATAGGAATGAAAATAATGTTGCGAGTAATAGGAAGAACGAAATGACAATCATTAAATTCTAATCTAAAACCTAAGGGTAAGTCTAACACATAAGTCCCACACGTTCAGTAGCAACTCTTGCTCCGTTTCCACGTGTAAGACGACTTCACCCGGCCTAACTGCCCTAAGACACATGAGCCCCTTCACATTCGTACAAATGTGTGAGCCACATCTAGTATCTAATACCCAGCAGTTAGCGCTATTTGTGGATATGTCTATCTTAATAACAAACATACATATTCTAGTGCCAGAAGCACCCATTGCCTTCTTTTTAACAACCAGAACCTTATAGTCCTTCTTCCAGTGCCCTCTTCTACTTATAGTAGAGGCACACATCCTTGTCTACCCGCTCCTTCTTTTGAACACCATCTTAGTGATAATGAACTCAAAAGTCTTGAGAACGTTGTGAAGTTCAGGCATGGTCGCATCCGTCTTATTCATATTGTAGTTCACAATGAAGCTAAAATATGAATCCGAGAGCGATTGGAGGATAACATAAATGAAAACGTTAGTCTTTTAGCTCAAAGCCTAAATTACCAAGTTTATTAATTAGGTCTATCATCTTAAGCACATGAGGTGAAATCTTCTCTCCATTAGCTAACCAGCATTTGAACAGATATCTCATCACTTCATAAGTCTCAGAACGAGATTCAGAATCAAAGAGATCCTTCAGATGCTTGAGCATTTAGAAGGGACCTATTTTCTCATGTTGCCTATGTATATCGGGAGTCATGTCGAGCAACATCACACACTGAGTCTGGGAAGCATCCTTTTGATGCTTCTTCTGAGCTGCTATGTCAAACGTGGCTACCTCAGGGAACCTGCTGCAGGGGTAACCGGGATTGACGTATCCAACACGTACTCAATCTTTTTTTGTCTTAGCACCAAACACATGTTTCGGTGCCAGTCCAGAAAACTTGGCTTAGCCAATTTGTTTGTTTCCAAAACACATCTCAATAACAGTTATACATTTCAACTAACCAAGAAAAATAAATAAAACGGGAATTAAACACATAATTCCTATGATCAATATTCAGCAATCAAAATAAACATGTCCTTTCGTTTGTGTTTATTTTGTCTCCATTATTTTCACATACTCAACAACATCATTGAAAGGGTACGAATTTATATCAAATATAAATTGTAATGGACTAGGATCCACATTCCTACTATTATAATATATGTTTGGGCTGATTACTATAATATCATAACTGGTAGGTATTTAAAATTTGGTAGCGTGTCGTTACCACTACAAATTTAACATTATCTAGCACCAAAATATTTAACAAAATAACATATAGCAAGAAAGGATCATTCCCACGATGAGAAATTTGTTTACTCCATCTTAAAGATTTCTTCGACCGAAAATAGCTATACAAGAAAGCTAGATAAGTAAATTAAACAAAACAAAACTAAACTACACAATTGCATACATGATTCAAACATAATTAAGACCAAGTTTAACAAGAATTTTCATTTTTTGACTTAAAGGCTGCAAAAATCATGTGTTTCGGATGGTTTTTAACACCTAAAATGATGTTGAAATGAAGGCTATGGTGTTATACACTTTCCTCTTGCACAAAACATGATATTCATATCATTTTAAGCTTCAAATATGCATGAGAAAGCCCCAAATCAGATCTGGTTTTTGCTGTCAAAAACAGAAAATTCAGCACTTAATCACATAAAAGTCACACTCAATAGTCTAGCTTCAAATCTCTATTTCTTGCAAAACTGATTCCACATTAAAGACCAACAATTGAGCTTACAAAAGTGTGCATACAAGGTATAAAACATCAGTTCATAGCTTAAGGAAAAATCAGTTGAAAGAGATAGAAAATTCTGCATTCATATATAATCCATTATGCTCAAATCTCCAAATCTTCACATATCCACAAAGTTCTTAAGGGAGGTTCAAAGCATGACAAACTTTAGCTAAACATGGACAAGAAAATAAATCTAAATCTAAACATTAACAAGAAAGATCATGAAAGCTAAATAATTAACAATCACTCAAACACCTAAATCAAACTTGATGGATGGAAAGGAATCAACATGATAGATTGATTGTGCAAACTCTAGTAGCTAAAGTTCCACTTGTTCCTCAAAAGTAATTAGAATCAACTAGGCAACTCTAAAACTAACTATCTTCACCAAGTCAATCTTTTCTATTCAATTAACAAGGATAAATTAGTTGCATTAAGGGAGAACATCAATCCTAGGTGAAATTGAACACTAGAATTCAACTCACCTAGTTCAAGCCATACTCTAATTTAACCAAGACCAAGTGAATGTTCAAGACTAAACTAGATGATACTCATCTTTGTTCAATTCAAACTAAGCCAAACTAAACAAATTAGCATATATTATGAACTTAAATGCACAAAGCTGATCAAGAATTGTACAATGAATTCAGAAATTCAAATTGATAGGCACAAGCATGACTCAAATATCAAATCAATTTCCATTCATCCAACAAAATTATCATAAGTACAACAAACTAATTCTATCAAGATTGCAACATAAATATGGAGGGCAAGCAAAAGCATTCATCCGGTAGAAACTAAATAAGAGAAGAATTTAGGAAATAGTACAAGAAGATCACGCTTTGACACGTCTCGCAACCGAGTTGAATTCTCCTTTGGCAGATCACGAACCAGCTTGTCTCTAACGGCTTTCTTCTCTACCCGGCTTCTATCGGACTTCTGCCCTCACAACCCTCTCGAGTTCTCTCTTTTTTTTCTTCTTCCTTTCTGGATTTTAAGTGTTTCGGTATATTGGTCTATGATTGCTCTCCATTGCTTCTCTATTTATAGGCTGATTCATGGGGAATTTTTCTTCCTTCTCAAGGCAGTACACCGAGGTGCTGAAATCGCCCCCTGTTGCTGTAAATTTCAGCCAATAAAATCTGTTTCTTGTCTCGATTTCTGCCCTAGAATGATGTAGACTTCATCGCCGACTTGCTGTTGACGTGGTGGCTGAATTCTGTTCACGGGATTGCAATTTCTTCTCTTGGAAGAGAAATATGAGTGACACTTTCTACTCTTCTCTCTCTAGGACGCAGCTGCTTCCTTTCCTTAAGGCTGAGTCTTCTTTCTTTCTCATTTGGGCTTGGGCTGCCTCTTTAATTAGGTGATATGGGCTCCTACAATAGTATAAGGAAAATACTTTGTGAGCCCATTTCTAAAATAATCTGCAAGCGTTGAATTTTTTCTAATATTGAGACTAATCCAGGTTTTAGGTATAATAAAATTATCACATAAGAAATTTTGGAAAGCTCAATATTAATATTAAATAACTAATGGCTGAATTTAAACATAAAATAAGCCCTAAAATAGTTATTTATAACATGTATGTTCATTTTTAGAAATTACGTCAAAAGAGCTCCATTTTGCATAAAAATATACCAAGAGAAGTGAAATTAGGGAGTTCAAATAGATGAAATTAAGAACTATCATAAACCAATTGCACAATTCAGTTGATTGAGCACCTAGCGGATCGGATGTCCTCGACTTTTTGTTTCCTGTTTGTCTTTGGTGAAACAAAGTCAAATCGATTCTAACTATAATGGGGCGACACTTCATGTCCCTATAAAACTTTAGCTAGAAACATGGACAAGAAAAATAATTTCTTTGAATTTTAATGGAACATTGAATTAACAAAAATCATATTTTATTGAGGAATGTTTTAAATAATTAACAATCAATTGAGATCCAAAACATCTAAATCAAATTTTGATGGATGGAAAGGAATCAAACATGATTTAGATTGATTGTGCTACCCAAACAATTAGTAGATCCGAAAATTATTCCACTTGTTCCCAAAAAATTATAATTAGAATCATAAAAGGTTAACTAATTAATTAAAATCGAGTTAACTAATCCTTTTAAACCAAATTTCAAAATCTAATTTTTCTATTTTAAATTAAAAAGTTAATAATTAAATTAAATTATGATTAAAAAGAGTCCAACTTTTAATTCTTATTAAAATTAAAATTAATTTCAAATATATTTTAATTAGTTTTCACCTAGTTCAATTTCTAAAGCCATGGAGGGGCTAATTCAAAATCCAAAGACTAAACAGAATGTCCCTCATCTAAACCAGAAATGATCTCAATCGGGACTTTGAAACCAACAATTCATCCTTAGTTCATCAGAATTAATCCAATTAATCATACAAACAATTAATTTTGGTACTCAATTTGCTCCATCAATTCGAATCAGTCCAACCAAAACGAAAGAAAGCCATAATTGCATAAACATGCAACTGCACAGAACCAAAAGGGGCAAGAACCAGGGCAGCGAAGCAAATAGCAGGTATCGGCTCGTGCGAGCGAGTCGTCGCCGCCGTCGCTAGGTGCGCGCGGGCGACTCGCCACTGCATCCACTCCTTTGACCGTTACCCTTCATCGGATGACCCAATCAAGGGCGAAAGATTACAGATCGAAAACGAAGACCAGCAAGGGCATCACAAAGCGACAAGGACATTGCGACTTACACGCGCACCGGTTGAGGTCGAGTGTCAAAGTGTCGATGCCTCACGGTGGCTTGCCACCGTGAGCCTCAATGAAATCGGAGCCCGCTTGCATCGAATTTGTCAAACGAAAATGAGAGCGCAACCATCGATTTCCCAGGTCAGAGGACAGACGCCGCCGAGCGAGCGCGAGTCGTGTTGCGCCACCACAGATCCAATCCGCTTGAAATCGCACTGACGCGGCGTCGCGAGACCATCACGGGACTTCGCCCCTGACTCGAATGATGTCACGGACGCAGGCACAGACAAAGACGATGGCGACGGGACAGGCGGAGCGGTGGAGGAGGTGGAAGGGTTTCGTAGTAAACCCTAAGTGGGCGATGTAGGAGACGAGCCGTGTGAAAAAACAAAACTAATCACATGGGTGCGGTTTTGTCAAACAAAACAGCCGCACCCGGTTTTGAGACAAAAAAAAAATTAATTTCAATTTCAAAACCAATCTTAATCATGCAATTAAAACAAAGAGTCTGAAACTTTGATACCACCGTTGGAATTTGGAGGCACATAAACACATAATACATACGCAACAGAATTAAACAGTTCACCAACAACGAACATACAATTGCATAAACGATTACAATAATCATAACAAGAAATTTTACAGTAACTCGAGAGCAGATTTCTCAACTACGGTATCCATGTAATCCCCAATCACAGACTTGCGCGGATTTGCCAGCGTTGAATCCCGAGATGAATTTGCTAGAAAAATTCTAACTCTAGATCTTATGGAGAGAATAATGAATTAACGTTGTTTGTGAATTCTCAATAGCTCATATATATAGGGAGACCCAACTTAAAACCCTAAGCTGGCCTGATTGGGAAATAAAATCCCTAATCTTTATTTAAATAAATCTCTTAGATTTATTTCCCACATATAAAATCTCTACGGATTTAATTCCTATATATGTCAAATCTCTACGATTTGTTTCCATATATATTAAATCCTACAATAATATTCCAAATATTATTATTGGGAATTCCTATTTAATTAAATCCAATTGAATTAAACCTTAATAATAATTAATTCCAAATTAATCTATTATTAATTAATTCTCCATAAATTAAATATTAAAGCTAATTTAACATTTAATCAACCAACTATAATCCGTAAAAGGGAACTACTTGTTGTGTGACTCATAGACCCTCATATATCGAACGATTAGTCAAACTAACGGTCTTAATTGAACCCTAGACAATAAATCAGACATTCTCAATATATGAGGTACGTTGTGAGAAACGTGCAACTACCTGTAACTGAAACATGTGCTATTACGATTTCCTCCTTTCATTCACGAATACTCGATTAGTCTTGAACATGATGAAGTGTCTATTCAAATAACTTAATCATATTATCTCTAATCACTAATTGATCATGTATGTCACACTTAGCCACAAAGTCTAAGTTGACGTGCATCGACCGATGACTTTGATCCAATTATGATGAGAAGATGAGTATTCTCTCTAAATCCACATTGAGGAATGAATCATATTCTTGGCTCAACTACCACACACATGCACTTCGTGATGAACCCAATCCAAGCCATATCTACCCATGGAAGGGTGCAAGCGTCGGTCATGGTCAAAGTTCATCACTCCATACATGTCGTGCATATTGAACTCAAGTCAAAGGAGTATCACATCACTCCCATTGTTGCCAGAGAAGAAAACCAAAAAACCAACACCTTATAGTGTGTGAGTAGATCCAGAGTGGGATAATTTCAAACACATAAAATAGATCAACTTTGATAGTGTAGAGATACACTTAGCCTTTCAGATCATAAACGTTGTTTAGGTCATAGTTATAGAGGATTCTACATGTGAATCACTCTTTACAATTATATTTACTACTTGATTTATAGTGAAGTTTCAACATAAGGCATCACAAACTATTTTATAGTTTGTGTAAAGTTTAATCCGTTGTAAGTTGTGTTTATGTCTTCCCTATTTCTGTTTAAAATGATGTTACTTTGAATGTTATAACATTCATTACAACATCACTCTGAATTTACATAAAACCAATCCCGATCAACACTTTCAGTTGGTATCAAAGTCAACACTTGATTTTACTAAGCAATAGATTAAGATATATGTTGACATAAGGGTTGTTTACCAAAATCTTTGGGAGTAAATTGTAAAGATAATCTCAAAAGAGATAAACCCCACAAAAAATTTGGTGTATGTCGTTTTAATGCAAAGTGCATACGGTATTATTTAGTAAAAGGCGAAAGAATAATTCGCTTTGTGCTCACTGCGCGGCTCCATGCGTTTTTGAAGTCTCGTGTGTTCACATATTCACTACAAAAAAAGTGGTGTTTAACGACGGAAATTAGCGATGTATACTTATACCGTCGCTACTTGCGACAGATTTAGTGACGGAAAATCAAGTTGCTGAATACGATGAAATAGCGACGGTCTTAGCAACGGAAATTTGAATTCAGTCGCTAAATGGTGCAGAAAACAAAGAGCCCCGCCCGTTGGGCGCCACTGTCATTTATTGGGCCCGCTTTATCGACGGATTTAGTGATGGATATGTGAAATCCGTCTCTAAATCCAATATTATAAATACCCATGCGGCCAACACAATAGTCAATCAATCTTGTCAGAAAGGAACGAGTTGTGTACGCAAATAAGTCAATTTCATTTGTATTCTTCGATATAACGGTAAATACTTTAATTTTTTTCCGTTTATTTATTTATATTTAGTTGTATTATATATAATTTAATTAATTTATAAATTTTACATTATATTTTATTTAGATGAGTGCTGAAGGTGGTAATAACGTCTCAGCTTCATCCCGGGCGCCTATTCCTCATTTTCCTATCAATCTCTTCAATGGAGAGTAAGTGTTGTTTTTTTTAATTATATAATTAATTTAATATTAATTACTCCCTCCGTCCCAGAAAACTTAGCACACTTACTTTTTTCTCGTGTATTTGCGTGCGAGTTGTTTATTAGTATTTGAAATAATAAAATGAATTTTAAGGTGGGGTATGATAGTCTTACCCCTCCCCTGTCATACGCATTTCGTAAAATTACTTTATCATTTTAAATAGTAATAAAAAACTCGCTCGCTAAAATACGAGCGAAACAGTAACTGTGCAAAGTCTTTCGGGACGGAGGTAGTATTAATTATGTATTTATTTATTAATGTGTTAGTATTGTACCCGGTCACAAGACTTCCTCTATAGCCAAACACAACATCAAGTGTGTGGGAATTGCTGTCAACGCTCACAGCTGGAAATATGTGCCAATTGACCAGCATCAGATGTATTTCAAGGAGTTTACGGTATAAAATTTAATTAATATTTTATTTCAATATATATTGATTACAATTAATTAATTTGTAGTATTATATTCAAAATATAGAAACAAACTACGTGGAGTCCCGATCTCAAGACCAAAGACCTTTACAAAGCATTTTGTAAGGTTGCTCAACGATAGTACCATGACATGATGCACGACTGGCGTAGTCGGTGGAGGGATAAAGAGCTGAACCTATCAGAACAACTTGGGTCGGAAGTATGGGACTCAATTGTGGCTGTTTGGAGGGCATATCCATTTTAAATATTGTTATTTAAATTATGTGAACAATTTGTAATTTTCTGAACAATTTATGATTTCTGTTTAAGTTTTAATGTTTTATGTATGATTGAACAATTTAAATTTCTGTTTTTATTTCAATGAATGATTGAACAATTTTAATTTTATTTATTTTATGTTGAACAATTTTAATTCTTGTTTTTTTAATAATTTCTATTTTTTGTGACGGTTTTAGCGACGGCACTCTGCAATGGTTTTTTTAATTTTGTTGCTAAACCGTCGCTAATAACAACGACAATATCCGTCGCTGAAGCCGTCGCTAAAATC
Organism: Stenogyne calaminthoides; assembly: GCA_037126765.1. Classification (NCBI taxonomy): domain Eukaryota; kingdom Viridiplantae; phylum Streptophyta; class Magnoliopsida; order Lamiales; family Lamiaceae; genus Stenogyne; species Stenogyne calaminthoides. The sequence continues at coordinate 27,009,493 of JBBCBC010000004.1, read as the reverse complement.
TATAAAAAAACTAACAGTTTCATTTTACACAAAACAGTCGAACCAACTCAATTTTTTTCCAAAACCAACACCAAAATTTGTGTAGATAGAGGCGAAAATCATTTTGGAGTGTATATTGTGTAGCGGAAGCATTTCAAAATCGAGGACGATTTTACCGTACGTTTTCACATTTCTACCGTTTAAAAATATATAGTGTAATGTATATAATTGATAAGTTTGTTTTGTATTTGGTGTTGATATATATTGTGTAGATAGTTTATGTTAAATGAATGTTGTCATAAATAATTATTTGGTGGATAATTGGTTGATGTTATTTGATAGAAGAATATATTTGGATATTTACATATACAGTCGAAACTCTGTCTAATTTTTTGTAGAATGAACATATTGATATGATTTGAAACACATGGAATATCCGAATCGTCAGTGGATGTATTCAACTTCTTGACTTATCAACGGATGTATAAATACGGGGTGACAATGTGTGTGCGTGTATTTTCAGAGTGTTGTTGAAAATGTTATGCAACATGTAAAACAACATATGACAGTGGAAGTATAAAAAAGCAGTGCAAAGGATTTCAAATTTTTGTATAGTCTGTAATCCAGACTATACGAACCTCATGGTTAAAAACATCACTATAACAAGTAGTGAGATACACAAGAACCTCTTACAAGATCCTAAAAGGTGTAGTGAAAAACCACACACAAAAAACAATCTATTCAATCAAGTAACTAGTGATCTTATTCAACCTAAAACTTGATCTAATAAGATAAAATCAATACTAATGGGAAATGTTGGGATACACTCGACCAGAACAAATAGACATAGCATTGACCCTCACACTCCACTCACAGTTGTGTCTTGGATGCTACTCTCTTAAGTTTGGAGTAGAGGAAATGGTATTTCATTTTAACTCAAACTTGAATGTCGACCAATGCAGTCTATTTATAGACTATCAGACCAACTGCATTGTCCTATCCACTTGGCTTGGATAGCCTTGAACATCTCCTCCACTATCTCCATGGTCTTGGTGTAACCACCCATGATCTTTCTATTCTCACTCCACCACAATGCAACCGCTTGACAATATCCGAATTTGTCTTCAACCTGCAATGTAGGAAACATAGAAAAACACATCTGTTAAAACGGAGTCAGTGTTAGGAGAAAGGGCAAATTTATGATGTTGTGTAGAATGTTGTCCAACATCTGGAACAACATCCATGCAACATCAACAAACTCCCCCAATTTGGTCTTTCTACTACAACACACCTGATGTTAAAAACAACATCCGAACTTGTGTCAGGAAAGAAACAAATAATAGTCATTCAGAGAACAACTACTATTCAACCAAATCATAAATTAAAAAACACAAACAACCACAAACACTAAGTACATCAGCAGTGTACTTAGGCCAAAGTATTCAACAGCATAAAGTAAATGATAGAAATAAAAACCTATCATCTAGTTGTCCATTAACAGAGTTTATAAAGTAAAGAGCAGTAAATAAAAGATTACAACACATAAATGAATTTCTATAGTGAAATAAAGGGAAGGACTGGACCATTGAAATGACTGCATATCCATAATCTGCAAATGCTCCCCCATACTTCAAAAACTCCCCCTGTCTTGAATCTGATCACCAGTTATCAACACCATATATTTGATCAATGATAGAAACACTCTCTGGAGACATGTTCTCCCTGGTAGGTGTCTTCAACAACTCATCATCAGTGTTATAAGGGCTATCATCATTAAATGGTTCAGGTTCATCCGGTACCATTTGGTCAACAATATTAGTCTTTAGTGCATCTTCAACATCTTCCTCTACAGCATCATTAACAACATTTTGGACAACATCATCAACCTCTCTGTCAGCAGCAGTATTCTGACCATCTTGTGCAGCAGCACCATCAACATCCTCAGTGTTGTGGCCCCACCATGACAAGGCGATCATCCCAAGGTGACCAATGAATGGAACGACCAGCCTATAGCGAGTAGGCGACCACCTAAGCCTAGCCGCCGCAACCTGACGATTTCCCATAGAGTCGTTGTGTAAATATGGGATAAGACCAGGGGCATTTATGGAGGCAGATCATAAGGGCATAATCGGGGAAAGTCCAACTAACGACGAGATTCACGCCGAGAAGAAAGGGATCTGTTCCCAGCCAGTGAAGAGCCCTAAAGGGCCGAGGGTTCCAGCCTATAAAGAGAGAAAAACCTAGTTCACAGTCTATAAGTATACGTTGTAATGCTCATTGTAAAGGATCAAAATCTTAGATCTTAGGCAGATATTATAGTAAAATTCCTGGCTTGGTATTGCCTCCGGACGTAGCCGTTTTTGGCGAACCGGGTTACCAAATTGTGCGTTCTCTCTTGTCTGCATTCGTTATTATTATTTTGTGAGTGATTGTTCATACGCTCGAATAATTCCAGCTATAACAATTTGGCCCCGTCTGTGGAAAACTAACTCAATCGGATCCACAAATCAATAAAGAACTCACAAAGAGCAATGGTGCAAAACAACATCCCAATCACTGGCCTCGAGACTGATCCACGCCACGGAGTGGAGGCGTCATTGTCTTCGGAATCGAGGCCCCTGCAGGCAGAGATGAAGAACGCTTGGGTATATTTGCTTAAGCGGAACCTGAACTTTGACGATGACGATGACCAGCAGCCCATTGTCAAGATCATTCGCCCCGAGGGGGCAACAAAGGGAAAAGCCCAACTGGGGGGACAACTCGGCCTCAACCAAGCCATCTCGGCCGCAAAGGCTAACCCTCCCTCAAGAGAGGGGGTGAACAGAGCCCGCCGCATAGACGGGCAATCCGAAGGGCCCTAAGATATCTCAGTCTTCAACCGACTGGGGGAGAACCAAGCGAACAACTCGGTCTTCAATAGCCTACGTGGTAAATTGGCGCAAAAAAGACCAATCCCTGTGGAGGATGAGGCTAATTCTCACCAGATGGTCATGATCGAAGCGAGCGACCACCAAAGGAAATTCAGGAATGAGCCGCACATTTCGGCATTAAGTCGACTCAGTACCAGCGACCATCAGGATGCCCGCGCGAACCAACAAGAGGCTGAGCTCGTCGCCCTGAGGCAAACGGTCAAGGCCCTTCAGGAGAGGATGGATAGTCAATCAGTCCCCGTCGGACAGGCGACCAACCTGGCACTCCCCTTGTCGCCACTCAGCGCGGCCATTACGGCCGCTCCCACTCAGGCTAAGATCAACACTGCCTCAATTGATCGATACAGAGGGGACTCTGACCCGAGGACACATCTCGCTAAGTATAACTCATACATGACGTCCGTAGGAGCATCCAATGCGACCATGTGCCGACTTTTCCCCCTTACCCTGAACGAGAAAGTGCACAAGTGGTTCACTTCCATTGCCCTTCAATCTATTGACTCTTTCGAGCAGCTGAGCTGGCTCTTCATGGGGCATTTTGCGGCCATGGCGCCTAAACCCGCAGGGAAGCAGTGACTGGCGAACATCGAACAAGGCAAAGACGAGACAGACAGAGCCTACCTAGAAAGGTTTGAGCGGCTCATCTTGGATGGGGAATCGGTGGGCGACGAGGCCGAGCTATTGGGTTCAATCACCGGGATGAAGAAGGGAACTAAGCTCTGGCGAAATGTCATCGCCAACTATCCAGCGACTTACGCGGAGTTTAGGACCCGCGCAAGCGACATCATCAACACCATGGAACTCCTGGCGGCCGGGATGGGGGAGGGGAATAAATCTGCACCCCCAAAGGCGGGAAAGAAACCAGGACAATACAAGACCCCGGGCAACTTCAAGCCATTTGAAGATCCAGTGGCGGTCAAACTAATAGATGCCTTCGGCGTATCCCCCAGATACATCTTCACTCAGATCAAGGACAAACAGCTGCTCGGCGATCCTCGACCCATAAAAAAGAGCAACGGTAGACAGAGCCCAGGAAAATATTGCCACTATTATGAAATGGTCGGTCACAACACCAGTGAATGTCGCGACCTCCTGAAACAGCTCTCGAAGCTCTATGAAGACGAAATGCTGACTAACACGTCAACCGACCTCAGCACAAAGACAACCATACTCGCGATGGTGCACCGCCTCAGCAGCACGAGGTCGCCAAGAAACATGGAGAGCAGAAGACTGGTCGATAGGCACCCCCATGCCAGAACACAACGGCGAGAGGGAATCCATACTTTATCGCCACTCGGGGCAGTGGGTGGTCTCTCCGCATCGACCTTGCTATCAAAGAGACGACAGAAAGCTGAACTGAGGGAAATGGCCAACACGGTACAATTGTGCCTACCAGTGAATGCCACCACACAAGAAAGCAATCGGATCCAATTCAGCGAACAAGATAAGGCGGGCATCGTATACCCGAATGCCGACCCCCTGGTCATATCAACCAAAATCATGGGGTGACAGTCAAACGACTACTGGTCGACAGCGGGGCATTTTGCAACATACTGTTCAAGAAAACCTTCGACGAAGTTTCGGGCGACTATCACAAACTATCTCGAGCTGCTTAACATCTGGTGAGAGGGTTTGGCGATGCCACCGTGAAGCCCCACGGGATCATACGTCTGGCGGTAGAACTAGTCTCCACTATAGGTAGGGCCATTAGGGCCAAAAAGCTTTGTGATTTCCTTATAATCGACCTGCCGTCGACCTTCAATGGTTTCCTCGGCAGGCCTTTCGAACATGAATTCGAGGCTGCGTCCTCCACTTACTATTTATGTGTAAAATTCCCCACTTTAGATGGGGTGGTCGACACCGTTAAGGGCGATCAACTTGAAGCAAGAGGATGTTCAATTTATATCCGGTCTCATTTAAATTATAGCATACAAGAAATCACAAACAATCAAAAAAGTCCAATGGTAATCGACCAAAATGAACAAATAAGTGAGGACCTCAAACCAAGACTTGGACCCGAGCCACACGAGTTCATTATCCAAGGAACAATCGATGACCCGAGGGGAGACCAACATCGAGCAACACCGGATGAAGAGCTCGAAAAGATCAATGTGGATCCAACCCGACAGGACTTGGAAGTCATAATCGGCTCTAAAATCTCGTCGGAACTAAGAGGACATTTGGTTGATTTCCTCAAAAAGAATCTAGACGTGTTCGCCTGGTCCCACAAGGATATGGTAGGAATCGACCCCGAGGTTGCCTGCCATCAGCTCAACATCGACCCCGGTAAAAAACCAGTCGCCCAAAAGAGGAGGAAATTCGGACCCGAAAAATATGCTGCATTGGACGAGGAGGTGAAGAAACTGCTCGACAATGAGTTAATCATGCAAGCCGACCAACCCCAGTGGGTGTCCAACGCCGTCCTGGTCAAGAAAGCTAATAGGACGTGGAGACATAGCATCGACTTCATTGATTTAAATGAAGCATGTCCTAAAGATTTCTTCCCCATGCCTCATATCGACCATCTGATCGATAGCACAGCTGGGCACGAAATGATGTCCTTCATGAACGCATTCACAGGCTACATCAAATATCCATGCACAAAGACGACCAACAACATACCTCATTCCTCACCGAGAAAAATATGTACTATTGGAAGAGGATGCCATTCGGCCTAAAAAACGCCGGGGCTACGTACCAGTGATTAGTAAAACAAATGTTCATGGAGGAAATCGGGAAATCCATGGAGGTATACGTAGACGACATAGTCGTCAAGAGTCTCTAAAAAGAAGATCATCTTGCCAACCTCACTCGAGCATTCAACATCTTGAGGAAATTCAACATGAAGCTCAACCCGAAGAAATGCAACTTCAGCGTGGAATCAGGCAAATTCCTCTGCCACTTAGTCAGCAAGCGGGGAATAGAGACCAATCCAACAAAAATCAGGGCGATACTAGAGATGGGCAGCCCACGAAACCCAAAGGAAGTCCAGAAGCTAGCAGGAAGCCTGACAGCCCTCAGCAGATTCATATCCCGCATGGGAGATAGGTGCAAACCCTTCTTCGACACACTAAAGAAAGCCACAAACGAGTTCCAGTGGACAGAGGAGGCCCAAACAACTTTAGATGGCATCAAGAAGTATCTTGCCAACCCAAAGATACTAGCCAAACCCGTCCCTAGGGAAAAGCTCTTCCTCTACCTTGCCGCCTCCGAAATGACCTTAAGTTCGGTCCTGGTACGAGCCGAAGGGCAAGACCACCTGCCGATCTACTATGTAAGCTAGGCACTTAATGAGGCAGAATGAAGGTACCCCCCCTTGAGAAGCTCGCCTACGCTCTCGTGATGAGTGTGAGAAAGCTACGACCATACTTTTTCGAGCACCAGGTGGAGGTGTTGACCTCACCACCTCTAAGAAATGCGCTGCATCACCCCGACACGACTGGGCGCTGCATGAAATGGGCAATCGAAGTTGGCCAATTCGGTGTCACGTACATCCCATGAACGGCCATCAAGGCACGGACCCTGGCCGATTTCATGGTAGAACTCACCTTTCCGATGACCGCGCAGGAAGCGCTAGCAGGGCATAATCCTGACTAGCCTTGACGGACATTCCTTCCAGACGGCTATCATGTTCGACTTTCAGGCCACAAATAATGAAGCAGAATACAAAGACCTAATTGGAGGGCTTGAAATGGCAATGGCCATGGGAGTGAAGAGGCTTGAAATACACACCGACTCACAACTGGTCGCGTGTCAAGTGTCGGGGGAGTATGAGGTCCGATGCGATCGAATGACCGCATACCAAGAAGTCATTCTGCAGCCTGCTCAAAAATTTTGACCAAGTCTATGTGGAACTGATACCTAGGAATGCGAACTCCCAAGCAGATGCTTTGGTCAGGCTAGCAACATCAGAAGGGCCGACGGACATGAGAGACGTCACCATCACAAAACTAACTTTCTCATCCACCACACACACCCTGGTTGCCCTCACCGACCCAATGGATGTCGACCACGAGGATTGGAGAACACCAATACTCCAATATCTAAAGACAGGACATCTGCCCGACAATAGGGTTGATGCCCGACAATTGCAAATGAGAGAGGCAAGGTATGTGATGGTCGACGACAACTTATACAAGCGAGGCTTCAACATCCTGCTACTCAGATGTGTGACAAGGGCCGAGGGGCAAGCCATCCTGAGAGAAATCCACGAGGGCATCTGCGGAAACCACGCGGGGGGCCAATCCCTAGCCCACAAGACCGTCCGACAAGGATATTTCAGGCCAACACAAAAAAGGGACGCTCTCAAATACGCTAAGACATGCCACCGATGCCAAATATTCGCCCCCTCAATCAAGGTATCTCCAGAAGAGTTAACCAGCATTCTGAGTCCATGTCCTTTCGCAAAATGGGAAATCGACATCATCGGGCCCCTGCCCACTATCCCAGGGACCGTACGGTTCGCCCTCGTTGCGGTCGACTACTTCACAAAATGGGCAGAGGCAGAAGCCCTCGCAATGATCGACTAGGACAACGTGATAAAATTCATATGGAGAAACATCATTTTTCGCTACAGCCTCCTGCAAGCAATCGTAACTGACAACGAAAAGCAATTCGACGGCCTCAAGATCGACGCATTCTTCAAGAAATGGAAGATAACAAGGCTCTTCTCCACCCCTTACCATCCACAATCCAACGAGCAAGTTGAGGCGATCAACACAATTATCAAACATACACTGAAAACACGACTTGAAGGGGGGAAGGGCAAGTGGGCAAGCGAATTGCCCAAAGTATTGTGGTCATACAGAACAACCTGCAGGACCTCCAAGGGGGAAACACCCTATTCCCTCGCATTCGGGGAAGAGGTAGTAATCCCAGCAGAAGTCACCATACTTAGCCACCGAACAACCAACGGAGCCTCAGACGACAACGATATGGTGATGACGACTAACTTAGACCTACTGGAAGAGAGAAGGATAGAAGCTAACCTAAAAAATGCCAACTACAAACAACAAATAGAAAAATATTACAACTCGAAGGTCAAACTCTGACAGTTCATGAAAGGCGACCTCGTCCTAAAAAAGGTACTCGGAGTACCCAAATGAGTATTCGACCCTACCTGGGAAGGCCCTTTCAGAATATCCAAATGCCTGGCAAACGGAGCATATGAGATCGAAGACCCGAATGGAACACCGGCACAATATCCCTGGAACGCGGCCCACTTAAAGAAATACTACCAATAGGGAATAGCTGATATAGCCTGTTTACTAGTTTGTGTTGGGGAAATTAATTGCCTGGATCTATTCGGGATGAATATTTAAATACAAATTTAATTCTAACAATTATTACTAGCATGAATTAATCCTATATTAATTCAAATAATAATTCAACAACAAATCATGCATATAAACAGTTCACATAAATCCTACGCATGCGGAATTACTACGGGTTTACGTGAACTAACCCCTTGGAGTGGCAATGATCTCATCGATAAGAACACACCAAAAAGCCTTCCCAAGTATTCCCTAGTCCTTGCTCGTCAATCCGGTGGAAGGAAGCTCGCGAACAATTAACAAAAGAGAAAATAAAAATTTGTTGCACCACCTTTGTGGATTTACTAATATTTTCTAAGACATGGAATTGTACTTGGGAATGAAACATTCATCCCCTATTTATAGAGGGTGTTGGCCGATTTTCCATATGGAATAGGGAGGAAAAAATCTTTTCTTGATCTCCCAAAAATCTTGAATATATCTCATATATTCTTTTCTCCATAATTAAAATATTCCATAAAAATCCCAACTCCTCTTGTTATGGGAATTTTCGAAAAATTAAGGATCAAGATTCCAAGATTTGGATCTTCTTGAATTTATAAGATATTCTTGTATTCCAAGAAATACATATCTTCCATAATATCTTTTCAAGAAAATCAAAAAAATCTTTCTTTCCCTTATTCTTTCAAAACTTTCGAAAATCTCACCATAAATAACCAAGTGGGAGATTTTTTGAATTTAATGAGATAATCTTGTATTCCAAAAATACATATCTTCATTCCATAACAAAATTCAAAGAAAATCTTTCTCCCTATTTTATTTATGATTTTCGAAAAAATGAGGAAAAAATAGCAACAAATATTTATTTTATTTTTAAACACATTTTTCAGTTATTGGACTTTATGTTGGGCTACTTGAGGGGCCTTTAGGAGAATTAAGATTGGACCTTCCAATGGATCTTGAATTATCAATATTGAGCCACAATATTATTCAAGCCCATAAATATTAATTAATCCCACTACAAAATTAATATTGCACTATCCATCTTAACCCATATTACAGTTAATATGGCTCCCGGTTATTATTTTCCGTGTTTAAGATTATCTAGCCCATTAATTAATTCAAGCAACTAAAATATCTTTCCATTAATTAATATCTTTTATCCTTGGTAAAGGAACAGTTCAACATTATTATTCATACCGGAAACTATTTCCACTTGCAAGATTTGGTATGATAAAACTTATGAACCTCCCAAGGGGGCAAATCGAACAAGCGTACTTGCACACGAATTCGCCGTATTAAATCTTAGCAATCACATGTGACCAATAATATTGCCCAAGATATAAAGTATTGAATCTCGTTGATTCTCTACCCGTAATAAGTCAAAGCAATAATTACTAACCACACGCGATCCTATTTAAGGGACGAAGATTAAGAAATAACGAACCATTGAGGTCTAATTCTTCCTTGTTCAGTTCTGAAGAATTTGTCCTCCTGTAGGTCCTCTTCAGTGCACTAGACATGCACTAGTATAATCTCTTGGTCAAGACAAGCCAATTTGAGCGTTACACTTCAAGCTTTCACGATGGATTGTTCATTTCCATCTAGGTCGTGAATGATGTACTTTTGGTTACAAGGGACTGTTAATTTAATCTTCTGTGATCTGGTATCACTAAATTAACTACAATGTAACACGTACTATTTATTGAACAATTATGTAGTAAATATATGTAACATTCGATGATATTTAACGCATCAGTGATAAACAATTTATTTCAGTAAATAAGTCCGAAATTCAGTTTGATTATACAAAGTAAAAGCATACTTTCCAGTATAATCCCAACAATCTCCCACTTATACTCAAAGTCTGCTTTTAAGTATACTACAACATGTCTCGTGTAGATACGTGACATATAATGTCACCTACACGAACCTAATAATGTCTCCCACTTATACTCAAAGTAGATTGACAACGGTCTTGACACCCATTCCTTCCACATGTCTCTCGAATGTATTATGAGGCAGACCCTTTGTGAATGGATCAGCTAGGTTGTCTTCTGACGCGATCTTTGCCACCTCTATATCTCCTCTCTTAACGATTTCTCGTATAAGATGGTATTTCCTTTCAATGTGTTTGCTGGCCTTGTGGGCTCTTGGTTCCCTTGAATTTGCAACCGCTTCCAAGATTGTCACAATAAATAGTGATTGTGGCCGGGCAAATTCGAACTACATCCAAGTCCACTAGGAAGTTCTTGAGCCAAACCGCTTCTTTTCACGCCGCATAGTACTACATATTCGGCTTCCATGGTAGAATCTGCGATGCATTTCTGCTTAACGCTTCTCCATGTCATGGCTCCTCCCCCCATGCAAAACACACTACTGAAGGTAGATTTTCTGGAATCTAAGTCTGATTGGAAATCCGAGTCCGTAGCCGATGAAGATTAGACTATCTTTATCGATAAACCAACATTCTATCTCGAAGTTCTTTTCACTACTTGAGAATGTTTTTTAATCGCCATTCAATGTTCTTTCCCGGGTTACTTTGATATCTTGCCACCATGCCAACGGCAAAGCAGATATCCGGTCTAAATGCACAACATTGCATACATAAGGCTTCCGACAACCGAAGCATAAGGAATGCCTTTCATGTCATCTATCTCCCTTTGTGTCTTAGGGCACATTTCCTTGGATAGATGGATTCCATGTCTGAAAGGTACGAAGCCTTTCTTGGAATCCTGCATGCTGAATCGTTTCAAGACAATGTCTATGTATGAAGCTTCCGATAAGCCTATCATCCTTTTCTTGCGATCTCGAGTGATCTTGATCCAAAGGATGTGCCCGACTTCCCCTAAGTCCTTCATATCAAACTGTTTTGAAAGCCATGCCCTTACGTCCGATAACACCTTTACATGGTTCCTGATGAGCGTAATGTCGCTCTCACGATAGTACTAAGAATACCAATGCGTTCCGACACGCTTTTTTGTACATAATAACTTTCGAACTCATTTTGATCAAACCCATAAGACTTTATTACATGATCAAAACATTGGTTCCAAGCTCTGGATGCTTGTTTGAGTCCGTAAATGGACTTCATGAGCTTACAAACTAGGTGTTCTTGGCCCTTTTCAATGAAGCCTTGGGGTTGTTGCATATAGATTTCTTCATCAAGGCTCCCGTTAAGGAAAACTGTCTTGACATCCATTTGCCAGATTTCAAAATCGAGATGCGCAGCAATCGACAAGAGAATCCGGATGGACTTGAGCATTGCTACAGGTGAAAAGGTTTCCTCATAGTCGATCCCTTCTTTCTGAGTATAACCTTTCGCCACAAGCCTTGCCTTGAAGGTTTCCACCTTCCCGTCCGATCCCCTTTTTTCTCTTGTATACCCACTTGCAACCAATGGGTTTGACCCCACTAAGTGGTTCGACTAGCTCCCACACTCTGTTATGATCCATATAACCCATTTCGGCTTTCATTGCCTTTCGCCAAGAAACCGCATCCTTGTCTTGGATTGCCTCATCATATGTCCATGGGTCTGATTCGTCTTGATCGGGAATCAAGTTCGAGGACTCTTCTATCCCCATGAATCTCTCGGGCTATTTCACAACCCTCCCACTACGACGAGGTTCCAGTTGTGTAAGTGTGTCGTTTGGTATGTCATCTTGTACAGTTAGCAACGAGGTTAGCCCCCTTAGCTCATTTAAGGTAATCTCACTTCTGGGTCTTCTTTCGTTCATATAGTCTTCTTCCAAAAATCTAAAGTGGGTGCTTATTACCACCCTTTGATCTTCGGGACCATAGAACATACACCCTTTTGTTCCCTCGGGGTATCCTATAAACAACCTTAATTCTGATCGAGGATCCAATTTCCCGGCTTCCTTGTCCAACACGTAGGCCGGACACCCCCAAATTCTCATGTGTCTCAAACTAGGCTTGCGCCCGGTCCACAATTCTTTGGGAGTTTTGGGAACCGATTTGGATGGCACCAAGTTCAGAATGTAAGCCGCTGTTTCCAAGGCATGACCCCAGAACGACTTGGGAAGATCCGCATAACTCATCATTGATCTAACCATTTCTAAAAGAGTTCCATTTCTTCGCTCTGCAACCCCGTTTTGTTGAGGGGTTCCCGGTGCAGTTAGTTGGGATACAATCCCTTAATCTGACAAGTAGTTCAAAAACTCATCGCTGAGGTACTCGCCTCCACGATCAGATCGTAGAGACTTGATACGTTTTTCCCTATGATTCTCTGCTTGAGCCTTAAATTCTTTGAATTTCTCAAAGGTCTCAGATTTATGCTTCATAAGGAAAATATAACCGTACCTTGAGTAGTCATCAATAAAAGTGACGAAATACTCATAACCTCCTATTGCCATGGTTGGCATTGGACCACATACGTCTGTGTGAACGATTTCTAACACTTCTTTGGCTCTATTCCCCTTGGCTCCGAATGCCCTATTGGTCATTTTACCCTCCAAACATGATTCGCAGGTTGGAATTGGTTCAACTTGGAGAGACTCCAGTGAACCGTCTTCTACCAACCTTTGGATCCTCTTTGGATTAATATGTCCCAATCTTAGATGCCATAGAAATATTTCGTTCACGTCTGATGAACGTTTTCTTTTATCGGAAATAATTGATGTGTTATAGGATGCATTTCGTGAGTGGTGTGCACAGTTAATTGTATAGAGATTATTCGACAACGTTCCATGACAGATAAATTTATCATAAAGAGAAATGGTAACAACTTTATCAAAAGTAACCGAATATCCATCAAGGTAAAGTTTAGAAACCGAAATTAAATTCTTTCTAAAATTCGGAAAGTAAAGAACATCTCTTAAAATTAAAATTCTGTCTTCAAAGGACAGGTGCACTTCTCCCACTGCTTCAGCTGCCACTCTCGTAGCATCGCCCAGTGTGATGAGGATCTCACTCCCACTAAGTTGACGGGTCTGCTTGAACCCCTATAAAGTGAAATAAACATGATCAGTGGATCCCGTATCCACCACCCATAAATGGGAGGCATACGCCGCTAAGCAAGTTTCAACAACTAGTGCGTGAGAATTACCTTTCTTTCCATTCCTTTTGAGTTTGGAACAGACTGACCTCCAATGTCCTTTTTCACCGCATTTGAAGCACCTCCCCTTAACTGGCTTGCTCACTCCTCCACCTCCCTTCACCTTTTCTTTGCCATTGGCAACACTTGAGTTCACTTGCTTGTGGTTTTTGTCCTTTTTCTTGTTATTACCACCCCTTGGCCTAGAAGAAGAAGAAGGTCCATTTGCCACCAAGGCTTGGCTCTTTTGCCCCAATATCGCCTCTGCTGAGACCAAAGCTTGCAATAGATCAGGCATCGAGAACTTCTGATTATTCATCTGGTAGTTCAGCCTGAACTATTCAAAGCTTTTCGGCAGAGAGTGGAGCATGAAATCGATTTGGGTCTCGATGTCGTATTCAGCGCCAAGTACCTCAAGTTTGTTAAGGTGAGCCATCATTTGGAGAACGTGCTCCCTTACGGGCGTTCCCTCCACCATTTTCATAGAGAGCAAGTCCCTCATGGTGATCTGACGAGCCACACGGTTCTGATGTTGAAACATTGCTTTAAGACTAGTCATGATGTCTGCAGCGGTCTCAACGTTCTGGTGTTGGTGTTGCAACACATCTGACATAGAAGCCAAGATGGTACACCTTGCCATTTCATTGGAACGCTCCCAGTCAGCATACTCTTTCTTAACCGTTTTAGTTGACTCATCTTTTGGCTTTTCTGGTTTAGGTGTAGTGAGAACCCAGTTATGGCTTTGTGCAGTGAGGACAATAGTAAGTTTACGACTCCAATCAACGAAGTTTTCACCAGCAAGCAAATTGCCTTTTAGTATATTGAACAGTGGATTAAAAGGTTGCAACATGATGAACTGAAATAAATAATAATATGCATAAGCACAAATATATCACAAGGTTCGATCACATGTTTCATATTAAAATCTAAAAAAATATGAACATGCATCAGCCAACATCTCAAAACAGTTTAAATAAGCCACGTGGGGTGGGTCATTATTTAAACACATTCAAGCAGGTTACAAACAAGAACAGTTACAAACTTTTAATAACTAGATTAATAGTTGGCTCCCACTTGACCAATATAAAATTGACAGGGACTTCGGGGAAGTATATGCATATCAAATTTATACCTAAGTAATAACCATGATAAAATAAAGAATTATTATTTCTCTTTGAACGAGCCTCGTGGGGAGGGTCATCGTCGCCACTAATAATAATCCACAATCATCCATTTGGAATTTATTCATGTGAAAGCTATCTTTTGACCGTCCCGTGGGAAATTTCTCCAAAAGAATTCACAAATAAATAAATCATGGAGGTCAAAATTAATTCAATTTTATTATTCATAAAATTGTCAATTAGTTGTTTAAGCATACTTAGTAATTTTCGAAAGTGAGATTTTTCAAAACATTTTCTCATGCATCGCAAATTTAAACACAATTTAAATAAGCATAAAATAATGCATAACATAAAAACAAAAAATTAAACATATTGGGCACATATATCCAATTGTCATGGTTAATTTTTGTCATGTCTTGATCTTGAGAAATCGTCTTCATAGCCTTCATCTTTCGTCTCGAAAAAAAAGCTCCCAAAAACCGCCTTTAAAAACCGCTTTGTCAAGCCACGCCATTTCATGGTCATGGGTCGAGTGCCCGCCTAGCACTCCCCGCCGTGTCGAGTGGCGCCCGTCACACAGGCCGGCGCGTGCGGCAGATCATGCCCGCTCGGCAGAAAAGCTTCGGCGGTTGTCGGCGAAGCGCCGAACATCCAAATAAGATGTTCGCTGACGCTTTTGCGCGCCTCCCATGCCGACCCATGCCGATGCTACCTCGCCTGAGGTCCGCCTGTTACATACACCACGACGCATCAGCGATCGTCCAGGCTTCGACCCCCTATCCGAAGGGCCGCCGCTGCCTCGCCTTTACGCCATACATACGGCCGGGCATCATCCGTCACGGCGTGCCTCCTTTTGGCGCGTTCAAGGCGATGCACGCTTACACCTTGATCCGGATCCCATCTTTTAATTCTTCGCTCTCGCCTCCTTTTCCGATCCGATTTACAATTTATTTTACAAAAATAAATAAACCTAGATCTAGACTAGTCTATTACATTGATCAAATCAAACAAATTCTAATCTACTCGTGGATTTTTCATTTAGGCAAAAACGAATTCGAATCTAATCAATTAAAAAAAAAACAATTTATATGCATGCATAAATAAACACATTAAATTCCATGACAATTGGATACCTGCAAAAAGATTTAGCAATTCTACTATCCAATTTCAAATTTAATGAAAACGAATTAAATTACAATTTAAAAGATCAGAGCCCGAAACCGAGGCTCTGATACCAATTATTGGGGAAATTAATTGCCTGGATCTATTCGGGATGAATATTTAAATACAAATTTAATTATAACAATTATTACTAGCATGAATTAATCCTATATTAATTCAAATAATAATTCAACAACAAATCATGTATATAAACAGTTCACATAAATCCTACGCATGAGGAATTGCTACGGGCTTACGTGAACTAACTAACCTCTTGGAGTGGTAATGGTCTCGTCGATAAGAACACACCAAAAAGCCTTCCCAAGTATTCCCTAGTCCTTGCTCGTCAATCCGGTGGAAGGAAGCTCGCGAACAATTAACAAAAGGGAAAATAAAAATTTGTTGCACCACCTTTGTGGATTTACTAATTTTTCCAGCACATGGAATTGTACTTGGGAATGAAACATTCATCCCCTATTTATAGAGGGTGTTGGCCGATTTTCCATATGGAATAGGGAGGAAAAAATCTTTTCTTGATCTCCAAGAAATCTTGAATATATCTCATATATTATTTTCTCCATAAGGTTTCCGACAGCCGAAGCACAAGGAAAACCTTTCATGTCATCTATCTCCTTTTGCGTCTTAGGGGACATTTTCTTGGATAGATGGATTCCAAATCTGAAAGGTACGAATCCTTTCTCGGAATCTTGCATGCTGAAGCGTTTCAAGACAGTGTCTATGTATGAAACTTGCGATAACCCGATCATCATTTTCTTGCGATCTCGAGTTATCTTGATCCCAAGGATGTGTCCGGTTTTCCCTAAGTCTTTCATATCAAACTGTTTTGAAAGCCATGCCCTTACGTCTGATCACACCTTCACATCGTTCCCGATGATCACAATGTAATCTACGTATAGTACTAAGAATATCTTTTATCCTTGGTAAAGGAACGGTTCAACATTATTATTCATACCGGAAACTAGTTCCACTTGCAAGATTTGGTATGATAAAACTTATGAACCTCCCAAGGGGGCAAATCGAACAAGCGTACTTGCACACGATTCTCTATATTAAATCTTAGCAATCACATGTGACCAATAATATTGCCCAAGATATAAAGTATTGAATCTCGTTGATTCTCTACCCGTAATAAGTCAAAACAATAATTACTAACCACACGCGATCCTATTTAAGGGACGAAGATTAAGAAATAACGAACCATTGAGGTCTAATTCTTCCTAGTTCAGTTCTGAAGAATTTGTCCTCCTGTAGGTCCTCTTCAGTGCACTAGACATGCACTAGTGTAATATCTTGGTCAAGACAAGCCAATCTGAGCGTTACACTTCAACATTTCACGATGGATTGTTCATTTCCATCTAGGTCGTGAATGATGTACATTTGGTTACAAGGGACTGTTAATTTAATCTTCTGTGATCTGGTATCACTAAATTAACTACAATGTAACACGTACTATTTATTGAACAGTTATGCAGTAAATATATGTAACATTCGATGATATTTAACGCATCAGTGATAAATAATTTATTTCAGTAAATAAGTCTGAAATTCAGTTTCAATATACAAAGTAAAAGCATATTTTCCAGTATAATCCCAATAGTTTGTCTATCACAACGTTGTAATAACTCATCGTTATTCCCTCGGGAAACATTTTATAATAAATTACATTTTTGAAATGCCTTGTATGCTTTAGAATAAGTCAGCCAGGAACCGTCTCAAATACGATCTGGAGGACAAAGGTCGAGTCGGTAGAGTGGTCGCCAAACCCATAAGCCGACCACCTGCGACAGGAAGCATCACTCGGAACTCACGTCGACAAGGTCGTCATCGCATTGGTCATCGGCCAAGCAGGATGACCTTCCTGAAGACTGTTGGGGAATGAGTTGCACAGATCTATTCGGGGTGAATATATAAATACAAATTTAATTCATTTATTATTACTAGCATGAATTAATCCTATATTAATTCAAATAATAAATGCAACAACATATCATGCATATAAAAAGCCACGTAAAACCTACACATGCGGAATCTACAGGTTTACGTGAGCGTACCTCTCGGGATGGCAGTGACTTCGGTCGGGCGGACTAACCAAAAGGACTTCCCATGTATTCCCTTAGCCCTTGCTCAACAATCCGGTGGAAGGATACTCGCGAACAATTAACAAAAAAAAAAAAAAAAAACTTTGTTGCACCACTTATGTGGATTTGCTAATATTTCCAGCACATGGAATTGTACTTGGGAATGAACTAATCATCCCCTATTTATAGGTGAGAGAGTGGTCAAAATTTTAGTGATATTTTAATGTGGGAAAAGACTTTTCTTGGTCACCAAGAAATCTTGAATATATCCCTTATATTCTTTTTCCCATAATTAAAATATTCCACAAAAATCCCACCTCCTCTATAATATGGATTTTTCAAAAATACCATGTGCAAGAATCCAAGATTTGGATCTTCTTGAATTTATGAGATATTCTTGTATTAAGAAATACATATCTTCCATAATATCTTTTCAAGAAAATCAAGAAAAATCTTTCTTGCCCATTATATTTTCTAATTTTCGAAATTTACTATATAAATAAGCTAGTGGGAGATTTCTTGAATTTAATGAGATAATCTTGTATTCCAAGAATACATATCTTCATCCCATAACAAAATTCAAAGAAAATCTTTCTCCCAACATATCTATATATTTCGAAATTTTGGTCGGAAAATTAAGCAACAATATTTATTTTATTTTAATCACTTTTTCAGTTATTGGACTATTTGTTGGGCTACTCAGGGGGCCTTTAGGAGAATTAAGATTGGACTTTCTAATGGATCTTGAATATCTAATATTGAGCCACAATATAATTCAAGCCCACAAATATTAATTAATCCCACTACATAATTAATATTGCACTATCCATCTTAACCCATATTACAGTCAATATGGCTCCCGGTCATTATTTCCCGTGTTTAAGATTATCTAGCCCATTAATTAATTCAAGCCCTTTGAAATAACTTTCCGTTAATTAATATCTTTTGTCCTTGGTTAGGAACGGTTCAACATTATTATCCATACCGAAAACTAATTCCACTTGCAAGATTTGGTATGATAAAGCTTATGAACCTCCCAAGGGGCAAATCAAGCAAGCGTACTTGCACAAGCGATTTTTCGATTAAATCTTAGCAATCACATGTGACCAATAATATTGCCCAAGATAAAAAGTATTGAATCTCTCTGATTCGCTACCCATGATAAGTCAAAGCAATAGTTACCAATCCCACGTGATCCTATTTAAGGGACGAAGGTTAAGAAACAACGAACCACTGAGGTCTAATTCTTCCTTGTTCAGTTCTGAAGAATTTATCCTCCTCAGAGGTCCTATTCAACAAGATCCAGTCATGCACTAGTGTAATCTCTTGGTCAAGACAAACCAATCTCGAGCCTTACACCTCAACCTTTTGCGATGGTTGTTCATTTCCATCTAGGTCGTGAATGGCGTACTTTTTAGTTACAAGGATTTGTTAATTTAATCTTACGTGATCCGGTATCACTAAATTAACTACTGAAGTAACACGCACGAATTATTGAACAGTTATGCAAAGAAATATATATAACATTCAATCATATTTAAAGTATCAGTGATAAACAATTTATTTCAGTAAATAAGTCTGAAAATTCAGTTTCGATTATACAAAGTAAAAAGCATACTTTTCAGTATAATCCCAACAATCTCCCACTTATACTCAAAGTCTGCTTTTAAGTATACTACAACATGTCTCGAGTAGTCCGTGACATCTAATGTCACCTACACGAACCTAATAATTTCTCCCACTTATACTCAAAGCAGATTGACAACGGTCTTGACACCTATTCCACTCACATGTCTCTCGAATGTATTCAGAAGCAGACACTTTGTGAATGGATCTGCTAGGCTGTCCTCAGACGCTATCTTTGCCACATCTATATCTCCTCTCTTAACGATTTCTCGTATAAGATGTCTTTCCTTTAATGTGTTTGTTTGACTCGTGGATTCTTGGTTCTCTTGAATTTGCAACTGCCCCTAGCAGATATTGCTAGTCAAATTCAGAACACCATCCAAGTCCACTAAGAAGATCTAGAGCCCAATCGGTTCTTTCACTGCTTCACAAGCAGCTACTTACCCGACTTCCATGGTTGAGTCAGTGATGCATTTCTGCTTCACACTCGTCTATTTGCTGGCTACACTTCCCAAATGGAAACACACTAACTAAGGCAGATAATTACTAGAATCTAAATCTGATTGGAAATCCGAGTCCGTGTAGCCGATGGGGATTGGAGTATCTGACTGATAAATCAACATTCTATCCCGAGTTCTTTTCAGACACTTCAGAATGTTTTTAACTGTCGTCTAATGCGCTTTCCCTGGGTTACTTTGATATCTTGCTATCATGCCTACGGCAAAGCAGATATCCGGTCTTGTACACAGCATTGCATACATAAGGTTTCCGATAGCCGAAGCACAAGGAAAACCTTTCATGTCATCTATAGGGGACATTTTCTTGGATAGATGGATTCCAAATCTGAAAGGTACGAATCCTTTCTCAGAATCTTGCATGCTGAAGCGTTTCAAGACAGTGTCTATGTATGAAACTTGCGATAACCCGATCATCATTTTCTTGCGATCTCGAGTTATCTTGATCCCAATGATGTGTCCGGCTTTCCCTAAGTCTTTCATATCAAACTGTTTTGAAAGTCATGCCCTTACGTCTGATCACACCTTCACATCATTCCCGATGATCACAATGTAATCTACGTATAGTACTAAGAATATCTTTTATCCTTGGTAAAGGAATGGTTCAACATTATTATTCATACCGGAAACTAGTTCCACTTGCAAGATTTGGTATGATAAAACTTATGAACCTCCCAAGGGGGCAAATCGAACAAGCGTACTTGCACACGATTCTCCGTATTAAATCTTAGCAATCACATGTGACCAATAATATTGCCCAAGACATAAAGTATTGAATCTCGTTGATTCTCTACCCGTAATAAGTCAAAACAATAATTACTAACCACACGCGATCCTATTTAAGGGACGAAGATTAAGAAATAACGAACCATTGAGGTCTAATTCTTCCTTGTTCAGTTCTGAAGAATTTATCCTCCTGTAGGTCCTCTTCAGTGCACTAGACACACACTAGTGTAATCTCTTGGTCAAGACAAGCCAATCTGAGCGATACACTTCAACCTTTCACGATGGATTGTTCATTTCCATCTAGGTCGTGAATGATGTACTTTTGGTTACAAGGGACTGTTAATTTAATCTTCCGTGATCTGGTATCACTAAATTAACTACAATGTAACACGTACTATTTATTGAACAGTTATGCAGTAAATATATGTAACATTCGATGATATTTAACGCATCAGTGATAAACAATTTATTTCAGTAAATAAGTCCGAAATTCAGTTTCATTATACAAAGTAAAAGCATACTTTCCAGTATAATCCCAACAGTTTGTCTATCACAACGTTGTAATAACTCATCGTTATTCCCTCGGGAAACATTTTATAATAAATTACATTTTTGAAATGCCTTGTATGCTTTAGAATAAGTCAGCCAGGAACCATCTCAAATACGATCTGGACGACAAAGGTCGAGTCGGTAGAGTGGTCGCCAAACCCATAAGCCGACCACCTGCGATTTGAAGCATCACTCGGAACTCACGTCGACAAGGTCGTCATCGCATTGGTCATCGGCCAAGCAGGATGACCTTCCTGAAGACAACACCATAACATGACTAAGCCAAAGTTTAGACACGTCACAAAAGATAAGACGACCAAACCACAGTCTAGATACATCGCACCGTATTCAAATGGCGATTAGGACATAGGCAAGACTCATAGTCCCCGGTGTATGTCCGAGTTTACATGACCAACATTCCATAAGCAAAGCAAGAAACTCATACGTAAATACACAACAAGAGATAAGAAAATGTAAAGATTCCATTCATTAGATAAGGGTACAAAGGCCGAATACAAAAAAGGGACCCGCATGCCACTTACAAGTTCATACCCTGAGGAGTCGTGCAAAAAAAAAAAAGAGGTTCATACACAAACTTTCAGCAGAAAGGGAGGCACTAAGCACCATCCCCCGACCTATCCACCCTCTCGACCACGGCCTGATCACCCACCTCTTCCTCACCCTCGATGACCTCTCTGCCTGGGGCAGCCACCATCGTGCCACTGCCATCCCGCTTCCTTCGGAGGCACAGACGACGCAACAAGGTCGACATGCGCCTCCCCAGAGGAGCCCCCGAGGTCCGAGCCCCCGCCCGACCTCACCAACCTGCTCACCGGAGCCAAGAATGATAGGTCGACACCAAAATTGGCCAAATCCACCACGGGCAGCACCACGTCGGCCTCGGGCCGGCAATCAATGACAAAGGCCTTGAAATCTTCCACGAGCACGGAGGCATCGACTGAAGGGTCGCGATGGAACACCGCCCGAAGGACGTCCACATAGGCGCTAATGTACGAGAAGATCCCCAACATGACATCATCGGCGGCTCAAAGAGAGGCCTCCTTGGATATCTGAAACTCGAGATCGCCGACCTGAGCTTCATAGTCAACCGCCAAAGCATGGGACTCAGCCAACTGCCGAGTAAGCTCATCAACCTGGCCCCGTAAAGTCACCAACTCGAGATGGTGTGAGTCGACCTCGGCGCGTCGCTTGGTGTTCACATCCGCCACCTGCAAAGCCAATTCGGCCGACCGCTCCTGAGCAGCCTTCAGGTCGGCCTCCATCCGGGACATGGCCGCGACCTCCTACGCCAACTTTTTCTTCTACTCATCGAGGGCAGAGTAGGAGGTCTCCAAGTCCTGATCGTTTTGCTCTATGACCCACTCGAGAAATGTGGCCGCCTTCTGAGAATAAATCAGGGCGGTGTAGAGGTTATTCTCCTTGCTATTCGAGGAGGCGGCATGGTGGTCGTCCAGAGACCAGCATCGGGGCACGTCCCGGATAGAACGTGGCATGTAACGAGGCCAATCAGTCGAGACCCCAATGATGGGAGGCATCTTCGATCGAAGATAGTCGGCAACGGGTGGTGGGAAGTTCGCAAACCTAAAACAAAGTCGACCCATTTAGAAATATACAGAAACATATGGGAAGAAATGATGGAGGCAATAAGGCGGAGAAAGAAGAAATGATGGAGGCAATAAGGCGGAGAAACTTACGCCCTAGAGCAGTCGACATCAAACCCCACAAAGGTGAGGTCACGGAAAATTGGTGACCAGGTTGAGGCGGCGGCGTCATCGGCGGAGGACGAGCGGCGAGGATCAGCTCCCGCGGGGGAACGCTCCCTCCCCCAAGAGCACATGGGGAGTGGTCGCCCATACGAGCACATTTCCGTGTGGGGAGCCTTCTGAGTGGACTGGGCGAGCATCCTCTCACCCCTCCTTGGTTCTTCTCTTCTCTTTTGAGCGGTCGGCCCGAGAAGACCCTCCGGCCTCTACTACTCCGCCCCACCGGGACAAAGATGTGGGCCGCGCCATGGAGCCAATCCGAGAGAAATTGAGAGCAGGGTTCCAGCGAGAAGCCATCTGTTCAGCAGTCGAAGCAGTCACCTGAACGGGTATGTGAAAAACTACAAGAAAACTACCATGGTGATTAAGGACAAAATTCCCAAGTTGTGAAACCTCTATTAAAGAAAGGACACTCACGAAGATGGCCGGTCTCGCGGGGATACATTTGTAAACCCCCCCACAATCTCTCAGAGGAAGAGTTATAGAGTTCGACGTGGCAGAATTCCCAGGGATAGTTGAAGGAAATCCGGTGGACGGTCTCAAAATCCCAGTTTAGCTGGTTCTCATCAACAACAAGCAAGCCTGCAAAAGAGAAGGGAAATTAGATCAGTACGGAGAGGATCGATGTACCTTCAGAATGGAATCTTACGAGGAGCCCGCTTGTGGAAGTCAGTAGGAATGGGGATCTCTAAGACGGACCCCGGAGGGGCACTTTGCCATGCTCTGCACACAAACCACCATCAGGGATGCCAAGTTTTAACCTTATTGACAATCCCCCACACGATCCGCCGACCAGGGCAATTTTTCAACGCGTAGTGGCCTTCCTGGCCATGCTGGGCGATCAGCGACCAATAATAGTTCACCTCCATGGGCATGGGTAGCCGGTAAAGATCGACCTGGCCGAGCATGGTCAATGTCGTCAAAAGGTAGCTCCATCCATTCGGAGTAATTTGAACCGGGGCGAGATGCCAGGCGGCCAAGAGATGAGAGATCGCTAGATGGAGCGGAAAGCGAAGGCCTGCATCCATCATTCGAGGTCTTATACTTGCGATGAGCGGCGTCCAGGTCGGCCTCCGACATTACGAAATGGTACTTTTCATCATTAATGAAAAACTTGGACTTGGTCGCAGCACGGATCACAAGGCGGAGTGGTTGGCGATGTTGGAGCCTGGCCCGATAGGCCTGATAGTCAAAGTAATCAGGATGATCATAGTCGCGGTGAGCAGAGGTCTCCGGCTCCTCAGGAGGACCGTCCCGAGGGGCCCCCACACCCCGCTCCGGCGTGAGAACTTCCAGGTCATTGAGAGAACCAAGCACTTCGGGGTCAATCGGAGGGTTTCCCCCGGCAAGACGAGAGGGACCCATGTCACTAGAAAAGACCCCGCCTCTCGATACTATGGCCGATAATACTTCCCTCACCGGAGAATCCACCCCCACTGGACTGGCGAAGGAAGACTCCCCCTCCGCGATCGACCAGGCCAGGACGGCCACCAGGAGACAGAGACATAGTGAAAAGAGTGAAGTAAGGGAGAAGGAAAGGCTGCACTTACCAGAAGAAGAAGAGTCGTGCAAAGCGCTGGAAAAGTGAAGGTCAATTGCTTGCAAGGAAACACTCGAGAAGGCAAAGGTCCTAAGGTCTGAAACGGAGAAGACAATTTATAAGAGAAGATGGGGACCCGGATGCAAATATGTTTTAAAAAAACAGGGGCAGATTTGCCAAATCCCTAAAGTTACGGGCGCGTGACGACCGCACGCCATTATGACCTGCAGAGTAGCGTCATCATCTGCCTTTTCGAGGCAACAGTTAGGCTTATTCGGGCCCACAGGCGGGCGTCTCCCTAGGCGTTGGAGACCACGAACCAGGCCAACCAGCGACCATCTCGCTAGCGACCTGGGGGGCAATTATTGTGGCCCCACCATGACAAGGCGACCATCCCAAGGCGACCAAAGAATGGAGCAACCAGCCTATAGCGAGCAGGCAACCACCTAAGTCTGGCCGCCGCAACCTGACGATTTCCCATAGAGTCGTTGTGCAAATATGGGATAAGATCAGGGGCATTTATGGAGGCAGATCCTCAGGGCATAATCGGGGAAAGTCTAACTAACGGCGAGATTCACGCCGAGAAGAAAGGGATCTGTTCCCAGCCAGCGAAGAGCCCTAAAGGGCCGAGGGTTCCGGCCCATGAAGAGAGAAAAACCTAGTTCACAGTCTATAAGTATACGTTGTAATGCTCATTGTAAAGGATCGAAATCTTAGATCTTAGGCAGATATTATAGTAAAATTCCTGGCTTGGTATTGCCCCTGGACGTAGCCGTTTTTGGCGAACCGGGTCACCAAATTGTGTGTTCTCTCTTGTCTGCATTCGTTATTGTTATTTTGTGAGTGATTGTTCATACGCTCAGATAATTCTAGCTATAACACTCAGCAGCATTATCAACATTCTTAGCAGTATTATCAGCATTCTCAACAACATCTGGCTGATCATCCTTCTCACCTGCATGGCCAGATGGACCAACTCCATCATCACCACCATTATCAGGTGATCCTCCCCCTGTTGGAGTAGAAAGCAGGCTTCTCCAGAAGGTTTGTTGTATAACAAGAGCATTTATGTTCTGTTGGATGGATTTAGTTTGATCAGTAATGAAAGAATTATAAAAAGTGACAGTAGGGATACCAGCTTGTCTTTTGACTGTGTAGGGAATGTTGCCAACAGACTGGGCAATATTTTATGTTTGTTGTGCAGGATCTTTCAAGGGTAGGTCAATTGTGTGGTTTCCAGCCTTCAGGACATGTGAGATTTCAAAACTTGGAACAAAGCCACTGATCTTCTCACCTCTGGGTCCCTCAAACTCCAGTTTATCCAAGAATTGACAAATCAGGCTTGGATATGACAGAATGGTTCCTTCAGAGTGTTTACCAGCATAGGACACAATATTGTCAAATATGATTTGACCCATGTTAAACTTATTAGGTGTACACTCTTGTACAGCAGAAATGCATGTTCCTTGGTTAACACAGTAGAGTTCTTGGAAGGTAACCAATTAGAGACTAGTAGCTTATGCATAACAGAATATAAAGAGGTCAGTTTTGCAGAAGAAAATTGTAAAGTTCATACAGAGTGTCTACCACCAGTGATGATAGATATCACTTCCCCTATTTCCAATTCTCCAGTATCATCCTCCATTTGTCTAGTCTTCAGAAATATGTTTATAGTTCTAAGGGGTAATGGTAACAACATTGTATCTAAACCTTACTTTTCCATAATTTGAAGATTGCATATTCCCACAAGTCTTCTTCAAATTAGCATAAAATTCAGCAACCCAAGTAACATAATAAGGTTTTGCATATTGTAGAGCATATAACAGAGATCTACTATCAAGAAAACCTATCAGATTTTGAGCTTCAAAATAAGGCATTTTGATTATCCTTTCATCCACAATAAACCTCTTAAGCATAGTTTTAACAACAACATACTTTCTATCATACTCAACCTTATCATCAGGGTCAGAGTCAAACATAAGTACCTCATCAGAATCATATGAAAGATCATCTCCAGAATCAGCTTCATCATCATCTTTTTTAGGCTCATCTTCTTCAGTAGGGACATCTTCCTCAGGTTCCTCTTCTTCAGGATCCATTTCTTGCTCAGAATCCCCAGCTTGAGGATCAACTTCTTGTTCAGAATCAGATGATTCTACAACATCTTTAGCAGCATGAGTAGGAGGATCATTTTTCCTTTTTTGTTCTTTCTCCTTTTTAGCCA
Source organism: Stenogyne calaminthoides (assembly GCA_037126765.1). Taxonomy (NCBI): domain Eukaryota; kingdom Viridiplantae; phylum Streptophyta; class Magnoliopsida; order Lamiales; family Lamiaceae; genus Stenogyne; species Stenogyne calaminthoides. The sequence goes on along the minus strand of JBBCBC010000004.1, from coordinate 26,982,913 downwards.
TCAACTCCTCCATAGTGAGTGCATCATCAGAATCCTCAGGTTCTGCAATAGGGACTTTTGGAATCTCCATCTCTTCATCAGAGTCATCCACCTGGATGGGATCATCAGAACCACCATCAGTTCTCTTTGGACGTTTTCCAGTATAGTCAACCTTTTTTCCAAGGTTTCTCGTGACACTCTCCGTTTTCCCCATCTACCAGCACCTCTCTTGGGAGCACATTGTTTTGTTCTCAAGCGGATATTTTTCAATTTCTCCCCCATTTCTTCTGAATCAGAAGAGTCTGCAGCTTTCATGTCTACATCGGCTGTTTGAGTAGGGTTTTTAGGAGGGTTAGGAGTATCAGAAACAGAGGTTTCTGAAGGTATTTCAGGAGTTGGTTCTTCAGCCAAAGGTCTGGCTGAGAGATCAACATAGTCAGAAACATTGATCAACTTGGAACCAAAGTAAATGTTGGGTAAAATGATCGGGTTTTGCTCAAAGGCTTGTTTTACAAGAAGTTCAACAAGTGATTTAGGAGCGGATTTAGGGATACACAGTGAAGGAGGTTTAGAATGGGATGAAGACGATGATCCACTAACATTTGTGGAATCATAATCTGGGTTTTGTGAGGCCATTTCTGCAAGAAGGTTTAAAGGGTTTGAGTTCGACAGAGGAGAAAGGTTTGAGAGAGGGTTTTCTTGAGAAGGGTTCGTGTGTGAGTGAGAATGAACAGGAGAAGGAGCCGAAGAGTTATGTTTATCAGTCATCTCACCACCTGAACATCCAATCAAATAATACACATGCATTACAATAATGTTAAATGAAATATATGAGGGAAAAGTAAAGCATATGACCGAAAATAATGAAATAACACAAGTGTAAATCAAACAAACCTTGAATCCTATGTTCAACAACAATGTTTTCAGCTTTCAGTATTTAACAACACAAACAAATCAAATTTAAGTAGAGAAGAAAGACTGGAGGTTATTACACAAAACCACCAAGAAACCGATCAAGAGTGGGACAAAGTAACTACCCACTAAGGCAATTTGTGATTGTGTGTTGTGTAAGAGCCGCCAAAAATATTTTCAAAACCAGGAAACCATATCCAAAATTAAATAAACATAAAAATAGTTCAAATAACTCGTTCAATCCATAGAATCGACTTACCCAAGAACATTTAAACAAATCATGTATGATAGATAAAGTTCGAATCACTTAAGGTTTCACAAAATGTCGGCACACATATATCTCAACACTCAATTTTGCATGAAATTCATCATCAAAGTGTTGCATATTTTGAATTTTTCTTTAAACACATGTTCACATTGATCCATCTTTTCAAGAGAGTGCATAGTAGTAGCGAGCTCCGTGCCCCATAGTTACTCAATGGATTGTGAACAAACATGGATGTATATTTAATCACCTTTTGAAAAGAGAACATCATAGTAGCGAGCTCCATGTCCCATAGTTACTCAGTGATTACACATCTAAGTTGTGCTTTATTTTTTAATGCATTTAAGAGATATATGCCCATGACTCTGTATCTAAACCATGATTCAAACAATAAGATCAAAACACTATCATTTAAAGTTCAAAATAAGCAAATACAGTAGACAACTCATTATCAGAACTACAATGTTGCTCCAAATGTTGGAAACATTTGTCACAACATCTAGTGTTTATATTCAGATATAGCAAATACCAAGAGGTTTTCTAAGTGAAGAAAACCTCTCATTATCAAGGGCTTTTGTGAAAATATCAACAAGTTGTTTTTCAGTAGAAATGTACTCTAACTTCACAACTTCTTTCTCTACAAGATCTCTTATAAAGTGATGTCTTATACTTATATGCTTAGTCAAAGAATGTTGCACAGGATTCTTGGAAATATTGATAGCACTAGTATTATCACAATAAACAGTCAAAATACCACTTTCCAACCCATAATCATCAAACATCTTTTTAAGTTATAGGAGTTGAGTGCAGCAACATATTCAGACTCAGCTGTTGATTGTGAAACACAATTTTATTTCTTACTATGCCAGGAGATAATGTTGTTTCCCATGTAGAAACATCCTCCACTAGTACTTTTTCTATCATCACAATCACCTGCCCAATCTGCATCACTATAGCCAACTAAAGAGCAATTAGTATCCTTTGAGTACCAAATACCTAGATCACATGTTCCAGCTACATATCTTATAATTCTTTTTACAGAATTGAGATGTGATTCCTTAGGATTAGCTTGATATCTAGCACAAATACATACACTATACATAATATCAGGCCTACTAGAAGTTAAGTACAAAAGACTACCAATCATTGATCTATACAAAGTAGGATCAACATTTTTTCCAATCAAGTCTTTACTCAACTTTTGAGTTGAACCCATAGGGGTTTTTGTTGGGAAATGAATTTAATAAAGAGGATTTTGATTAGATCCCAAAACCCCGAGTATGACATGTTCAGGATAATCTTGATAGATGAGTCAGGATTCAGTTTTAGAGTGTTCAGGATGTTATCTGCACAATGTATAGTCAGCAGATATAGATCAGGATAGATTATGAAGAATCTAAAGACTCAGTATGAGACTGAGAATCTAAAGACTTAGTATGAGACTGAGAATCTAAAGACTCAAGATGAGATCGAGAATCAAGACTCAAAGGCAGAAATCGAGAATCAAGACTCAAAAGATGAGATCGAGAATCAAGACTCAAGCAGAAATCGAGAATCAAGACTCAAAGATGAAGACTCAAGATATCAATCAAGATATCTCTCAAGACTCGTAAGACAATCAAGACTCGTAAGATCAAGATCAAGATATCAAGATCGAAGACAAAGGATACTAAAGGCACAAGAATTATCGAAGACTCAAAGAATGTAATCAATGCTCAAGATATCCCGAATGTTCCGAGGCAATCGGCTAAGGAATATACCAATTGGAATCCAACCGACGTGGGACCAATGAGAGGAAGACAACCAAAGGAAAAAAGCGCAGAATCTTATAAAGAATAGTATGGATTTGAATGTGATTCTCTCCAACGGTAACATTCAAATCCACACTATAAATACAAGTTCTTCCTTCATTATTACGTGTGGAAGGCGAAGAAGATAAAGAACGATGCTCTGAGCTAAGAGAACATATACCCAAGCTTTTCCACCATAGAACACAAGTCTGTAGATATACAAATATATCCAAAGAGTGTTCTAGAACCCAATCTAAGCAACCCACGATGTATCATACGCTTAGAGAGATTTTCCCAGCCTTAGCATTGAGGCTAAACCATTGTAAGGGAAAATCTCACCATATTTGGAGACAACACCAAACTCAAACCCCATTCTCGTAAGAGATAACTAGTGGTGAAGTGAGGTAGTTGTTAGGCAATCCCGAGAGAGGGTGATAAGTCCCGATTGGAGTGTGAACTCGTTAAACATCTAGAGGCGAGCCTGAGAGGGTGATAAGTCCAGTTTGAGTTAGTAAACTACAGAGGTAGTCAGAAAGCTCAGAGTTGTAAAGGTTAGTAAACTACAGAGGTAGTCAGAAAACCTTAGGAAGTGTTTGAAGGAATTCCCCTAGGAACAGGGAGAGTGGATGTAGGAGCTTGAGTCTCCGAACCACTATACATTGTTGTGTTGTTTACTATTTTACGTTCTTATCGTGTCATATGCATTCGATCATAAGCAAAAACACACACATGAGTTTAAAAGAGAAAAATCTGGAATCAGTGACTACCTTGAGTACTCCATGTTGTCCGGGTGGAGGACTTTCCCTACTGGAGCTCACTTTTGATTTGTCACAACTTGGATGTGATGCACATAGAAAAGAATACGTTCGATAACTTGTTCCACACAATCATGAATATAGAGGGCAAGACAAAAGACACTTAAAAGTCACGTGATGAGTTGAATGAGATATGCAAACATGATCACTTGAAGAGGGATGAGAGTACATGAAGATATCCCCAAGCAGTTACACCCTTGATAAGAGACAGAAAGTGGCTTTGTGTAATTGGATTGAAGAGATGAGATTTCCAGATGACTATGTCTCCAATTTGAGTCATTGTGTAAAGACATCAAACATAAGGTGTTTGGGATGAAAAGCTACAATTGTCACGTGTTTATGCAACAACTGTTGCCCCTCGCATTCCGGGAATTCCTACCGAACGATATCCCCAAGCAGTTACACCCTTGATAAGAGACAGAAAGTGGCTTTGTGTAATTGGATTGAAGAGCTGAGATTTCCAGATGACTATGTCTCCAATTTGAGTCATTGTGTAAACACATCAAACAGAAGGTGTTTGGGATGAAAAATCACGATTGTCACGTGTTTATGCAACAACTGTTGCCCCTCGCATTCCGGGAATTCCTACCGAACAATATCTGGAGGGTCGTAACTGAATTGAGTCTATTCTTCAAAGATTTAACGTCTAGAGAAAGACGTTCCAGTTATTTTATGCAAGTTGGAGCACATTTTCCCTCCCAGCTTTTTTGATTCGATGGAACACTTGCCGATAAATTTAACATATGAAGCCAAAATTGTTGGCCCAATGCAATACATGTGGATGTATCCATTTGAGAGGTAAACATTCACTTCACATCTATTTATAAAAATATATATATTTATGTTTTGCTCTTATCAATTTTTTTATAATTATATATCTATAGGTATCTCCATAACTTGAAGCTCAATGCTAAACAAAAGGCAAAAGTTGAAGCATCAATTGTTAATGCCTACTTGTGTGAGGAGGTTACAACATTTTGTTCTTACTATTTCATAGATCATGATAGAACAAGGTTGAGAAACGAGCCTCGTAATTACGACAGTGGAGACACATACAATGTTGCTGATGATATTGAGGGTAACTTGTCTGTGTTTAAGTTTTCAGGTCAATGTTTGGGAAAAAGTATTGAACGACCCTAGTTAAACCGACAAGAGATTGAAGTTGCACATAAATATGTGTTATTCAATTGTGATGAAGTCGAACCGTACATTCAATAAGTATTTCAATTGTGATATGAATTAACATATTTATTATATAATATTTGATTAATAATTTATTGCTTTCAGTTAGGATCTATACTGAAGAGCTACACCGTATACATCCAAACATCTCAGATGCACAAGTAGGAGAATATATTACTCGTGGTTTTCCAGAATGGTTCAAAAACTATGTGAGTGTTATCTAACCATTGTTTATTAATTAATCCATATTATATGTTTACAATTATATATTTAACCTAAAACCGTTACAGGGTTATAATCAACACATTGAGAATCCATTTATGCGGGATCTCAGTAGAGGACAACTACGTCGGGTCAACACGTACCAATGATACTATGTAAATGGTTACAAATTCCATACGGTGGAGTATGCATCGACCAAATTTACTGCAAACAGTGGTGTTTGCATTAACAAGACAATGTTCAATGGAGAAAGTCGTGACTACTTCGGACACCTGCAAAAAGTCATTGAAGTAGGATATCCGGGGTTCCCTGGGAAGACTGTTGTATTGTTCAAGTGTGATTGGTATGATCCATCTATTTCAGGAACAAGGATTCATCCCGAATACAAACTAGTCGATGTTCATAGAAGAATAAAATATCCGGGATATGATCCGTTTGTATTTGCTGCTCAAGTATCCCAAGTATAGTACTGCACGTATCCAGGTTCGAGAGCAAATAATGAATGGATGGTTGTTTGCAAAGTAAAGGCGAGATCACTGGTGCAAATTCCTAAAACAGCGTCAACGGCCGCGGTTGACGACACTTTGTTCCAAAAGGAACAAGTTAAGCCTCAAACTGAAGTGCATAAAGAAGATTTCAATCTTTTCGTAGACTTAACAATTGCAAATCCAGATTTGATAGAGATTGACAGCGGCGGGGGATGATAACGAGTATGATGAAGATGATGATGTGAATGAGAATGAAGATGGTGAGGAAGAGGAGGATGAAGAGGGGGAGGAGGAGGACGAGGAGGATGATGATAATACAGATGGGGGAAACGATGAGGATGACGAATAATAATTATATTGTCTTTCATTTGTAATATTTCATGTTGACAATTATATTTGCATATTACAAGTTATTTGACATTGCTTAACATAATTTATTTTTTGGTAATTATCCAATAAAGATACAATTTTTAAAAACTATAATCATTTATTCATAATTTGTAAATAAAATAAATAAATTATTATATTAAAATGTAATTGAATCATTAAATCAGATAATTGAAATAAAGGATTCAAAAAAAATTGAAAAAAAATAATTTTTTAGGGCATATAAAATTAATTTTATTAAAAATAAATAAAAAAATATAATTTTAATATAATATAATATAATTTAAATTTATAAATAAAATATATAAATTATTATATAAAAATGTGATTGAATTAACAGATAAGATAATTGAAATAAAGAATATAAAAAAAATTGTAAAAAAAAAAGATTTTTAGGACATATAGAATTAATTTCATTAAGTAAACGCAAGAAATCAATCGCCCGAGCGGAATTGATCCTCGCTCAGGCGCCCAAGGTCCCATGATCGGTCCCCCATGGGAGCGAATAATTGTCTCATTTAATTGGGAGGCTTGGTGGCTTATATATGAGATGCTTGGTGGTTGGGTTCGAGATGGTCCGTGGCTCAGGTGGTTCGGTGCCCACCCGGGAGCCCCCGGGCCCGGGTTCGAACCACCATGAGCCCTGTTTTTTTTCGAATATTCACGCTTTAGCAACAGTTATAGCGACGACAATAACCGTCGCTAATACCGATGACTTATAACCGTCGCACATTTCGATGGATATTGCCGTTGCTAATACCAATGGATAATCGTCGTTGTTAACGACGGTTTTATGACATCATAACCGTCGACAATTTATCAACGGTTTATCGACATGTTTTTTGACCCGGGTCCGGGCCCATATTACCGTCGACAAAACCGTCGCTATGTTGCGACGGTAAAAAGCCGTCGATATTTTGCGACGGATAGAAACCGTCGCTAGTTAGCGACAGATTGGAAAAACCGTCACTAAATGTTAGCGACCTTTGTTTTCCCGACGGTTGAAAAATCGTCGCTAAAACCGTCGCCACTCCCTGTAGCGACGGTTTTTACCGTCGCTAAAACCGTCGTAAAACACCATCTTTTTTGTAGTGATTTATTCTTTTTGTTGTTGTCAAGATTGGTAATATAATGATGTGGGATTCTTTTCAATGCTTCTGTATCCAAGTAAACATTATAGTTGATCGGTAAAATTGAGCCCAAATTCCCATCCCATTAATAAGAATAAAGTCATTGAACTGTGATACAAAATGGATTTATTTTCTTCTTGTTCATATGTATAGAAATCAATGAGAATTTCCTCATATAATAAGCAAAAAGTTCATACATAACCATTTATTGGCCATTCTCCTCTCCCAGGGACCTTCAAATCAAGCACTTTTCATAAAGCTCTATTATGCTTTATTTGGTGTGTGGAAGTAAGTCATAGAAAACCATGTATAATCTTTTTATCTTTAGCAACAATATGCAACGATAGTTGTTTAACTTTTTACATGTAATATTTAAATTCAAAGAACAATACTCAACTATTTTCCATACTCAATTACTTGAACGATATGGCTGAGCTAATTAACTAACCATACAATCCGTTAAAGGGCAGAAAATTGGGACGAGCTTCATCCACTTCGTGCAAGGTGATTCGTTGTTCACGGTATTTCACTTCAGCCCGGCGACGACTCACGCTCCGAAATCACTTCTTCGTTGTTCTTTTTGAGAAGACTGTCAACGTCAGCAGCCATGACAACCATCATGTGGAACGCACGGGGCCTGGGGAACCGACGTGCGTTCAACCAACTTCGGCGCCTGGTAATCGAGAACGATCCCATACTTTTGTTTATATGTGAATCCAAAGTTTCCAATTTTTGTTGTAATATATGGCGTATGCGCTTGGGTTTTGACGGTATGTTTGGTGTCGACCCGAGAGGTCGTAGTGGTGGTCTTGTATTATATTGGAAGAAGGAGTGTAAAGTTTCTATTCTGTCGTATTCGATTGCTCACATTGATTGTACTGTTGTGTTTGATGATGTGTTCTGGCGATTTACGGGTTTCTACGGGCATCCGAACCAGTCTAAGAGGTCACAATCCTGGACATTACTCCGTCGTCTGGCCACTTGGCATCGGGTTGTGGATGCGCCCTGGGTTATAGGGGGGACTTCAACGAATTTTTGTTTGAGTCCGAGAAGGTGGGCGGTTTAAGACGACCAGCTGCAGGTATGACAGCGTTTCACAGTGCCTTACGTTACTGTAATGTTCGAGATTTACATGCCGGGGGAGAATTTTACACTTGGGTGGTGGATAGACGGGATCTGGGCATCATCCTTGAACGCCTGGATCGGTTTTGCGCTAACTACGCATGGCGGGACTTGTTTCCAAATGCGCAAGTTGATAATCTAGGATTTTATGGGTCGGACCATAGGGCAGTCTGTCTAAAACTGGCGCATGCTCGGGTACAACAGTTTACGAATAACCGGTGATTCTTTTACGAGCAAAAATGGCGACGAGATGAAACATTCAACTCGGAGGTAGAACTCTTTTGGCAGAGTCTTGCCGGACAACACTCACTGCCAGTGGTGCTACGAGAATTCCAAAGGTTTTTTACGCTCCGTCAGACGTCTCGGGCAGCCCAAAAATTACCGTCTATCAATGCCTTACAAAAGCGCATTGACGATGTACTACGCCCACAATCAGGGCAACGGATCCCGCCACACACCGCCACCTGTGCTCACAATTGGAAGAGGCGTTAACTTGAGAGGAGGTGCACTGGAAACAGAGGTCGAGGGTTTCATGGATCCAATTCGGGACCGGAATACCAAATTTTTTCTATCATGTTGCAAATGGCCGAAGACGCAAAACCAGAATTGCCGGACTTATCAATGGGCATGGAGATTGGGCCACTTCGCCCGATGCGATAGCTCAGATAGTCGTTCGTTATTTTGAGGACCTGTTCTCATCGTCCAACCCTTCGGCGGATGATATAAATCGGGTGCTCAGCTCCATTGAAAATACGCTGTCGGCCTCCACTATAATTGATCTGCAACGCCCATTCTCGAAACAAGAGGTGGTTCAGGCGCTGCATGATATGGGGGCCTATAAAGCACCGGGCCCCGACGGCTTCCCAGTCTCTTTCTACACCGATTATTGGCATCTCATAGGGGACACGGTTACAGAGGCAGTGCTAGAAGTTCTTAACAATGGGGCAGATTTACAGGAATTGAACAACACTATTATCACACTTATTCCCAAAGTCAAACAACCCCAATCAGTGCAGCAATACCGTCCAATTAGCTTGTGTAATGTCAGTTATAAGTTGGTTGCACGAACGATCACCAACAGAATTGGGCCGACACTAGTAACAATTATAGATCAACAACAAAGCGCGTTTGTGCCGGGGCGGTTGATTACAGACAATGTGTTTATTGGGTTTGAATGTATGCATTGGCTACGGCACAACAAGTCCACAAAGGAAGGATTTGCGGCTCTCAAGCTTGATATGAGCAAAGCTTATGACCGAGTCGAATTGGCTTTCCTCAGGCGGATCATGGAACAGTTAGGATTTCCCGCGTTCTTGGTTCGTCTCGTGCATCGGTGTCTTGCTTCGGTCTCGTACACGTTCCAAATTAATGACCAGCTGGTCGGTAGGCTTGTTCATCACCGAGGCATTAGGCAAAGCGACCCCCTTTCGCCTTACTTATTCGTCCTATGTGCTCAAGGATTGTCTGCCATGATTCAAACATACGTGAGGGAGGGGTTGATCCGAGGAATCAAAATTGCAAGGATGTGCCTGACAGTGTCGCACCTCTTCTTTGCCGACGATAGCTTGATATTCTTCCGGGCCAAGCCATCCGACTGCCAGCAGGTGGCCAACTGTCTTCGACAATACGAAAAGGCCACAGGGCAATTAATCAACTATGAAAAATCGGGCCTTACATTCTCCCCAGCAACATCGCCCGGTAATGTTGAAATTGTGAAGAATATGTTGCAGATCCCGGTGGTGGCAGGCCATGACGCGTATCTCGGCCTGCCAACCTTTGCCTTGCGAGCAAAGCGGTTACAGTTCGGGTTCCTAAGGGACTGGTTGCTCAATAAATTATCAGCTTGGCATCCGAGGGTTTTTTCAAAAGGTGGAAGGGAGGCCTTAATCAAGTCAGTCTTGCAGGCATTACCCACGTACGCAATGTCTTGCTTTCGGATTCCGGTTAGCATCTGTAAGCGGATGGAGGAAACCATGGCTACGTACTGGTGGGGACAGAACGATGGTCACGAAGCAATGCATTGGCTCTCTTGGGAAACCTTGGCGCAGCCTAAGTGTAGAGGTTGATTGGGCTTCCGACGGCTCCGCGAATTTAACCAAGCAATGTTAGCAAAACAGGTGTGGCGCTTGATCCAGAATCCTCACTCTTTCATGGCACAAGTGTTGAAAGCTCGATACTATAGACATGTTGACATCCTCGACGCGGAACTCGGATTTAACCCTTCTTATGTATGGCGGTCGCTCCTGTGGGCTCGTAATTTAATACGCCGTGGCATTCGCTGGAGAGTTGGGGATGGGGACTCTATCCGCCCGTTTGACAACCCATGGATCCCAGATCTAAGATCGGGTTGTCTCACGTCGAGGGGCATGTGGGTGTCGTCCGTCAAGGAATTTATCCTGCCAGGCCAGGTTTGGGACATCGCTAAGCTCAGTCACAAGGTCCTATCTTTCGAGAAGGATGCCATACTCAAGATTCCATTACCACAGGAACCAGTTCCAGATACCAGATTCTAGGAGTATGAGCCTGATGGAGATTACTCCGTCAGATCCGCATATAAGCTGGCTACGGGGTTTTTCGAACAGCCGGCGAACACGAGCTCTAATGGAGATGATGCATGGTGGAGGGCATTGTGGAAGCTCGAGATCCCTCCCAAGGTCAGAGTCTTCTTATGGCAGACAGCGTGGGAGGCCCTTGCCGTTCCGGTGAACTTAGCCCGTCATCATATACCGGTTGCACCGAGTTGTCCCCAATGTGGCCAGCCTGGAACTACAACACACACACTTATCCACTGCCCGAGGGTAAGGGGTCTGTGGAAGAACACGGAGTTCTGGCCAATCTTGAAAAGGACCACCGACTCATCTTTCAGGGTTTGCTGTGAGGCTATACAGGCACTGTGGGGCCACAAGCTTTTGGCTGCATTTACGATCCGAGCGTGGGCACTGTGGAACGCAATTTGTGCCCATTCTCATGGTCGAAACGACTGGATTCCACCGGATTTCCATAGGGCGATTGCTTTCCTTGATGAATACCAGAGAGCTCAAACCCATTTAGCCACCGTGCCCTCCCCGAATGATGACTGCGACCGAACCACTAGACTTCCACCCTTCGCGGTCTCAAGAAGGCAGTAACTATCACCTTCAGGTAGATGCGGCGATAAATCCAGGGAGAGGTAAGTTTGGGTTGGGTTTTGCTCTCCGTACGGCGTCAGGCGAAGCTAGAGTGGCAGCGGCCATACCCACAGCGGAGCCGTTATCGGTCCTCATGGCAGAAATTAACGCCCTATACCACGGTATGTTGTACTGTGTGGACGCAGGGTACCAAAAGGTCCGAGTATATTCTGACTCTTCTACAGCTGTCCGAGCAGTGACAGGTGTTCAAGAGTTCTACGACTATACGGGCACATTGGCACAAGAGGTTCGTAGCCTGCTATCGCATCCCGCATTTATTGAGATCTCTCATTTGCCGAGAGCTAGAAATACGATGGCACATGACTTAGCATCTTTTTCGTTTAATCTATCTTTACCCCGTGTTTGGGTGGATGATGAGATCCCGTCGAGCTTTGCTGTATTTACTTCTACTATTTAATAATACAGGTAGGTTGTCTAAAAAAAAAAATAAAAAAAAATTAACTAACCATATATACTAATACTAAATTGATAAAAAGGGAAGAACTAGGAAGTCTCTTGGTAACTTTTAGAATATATTAACTTTTTAGAATGTAATCCAAATACGTTAATATGTGAAATCTTATTATATTATATAAAAGGAGAACTGCACTCCATCAACTTTCGCCATGTGTCGTTTTAGGTTTCCTCTCCTTTTCCCATGTGTCATTTTTGCTTCTGACACGTTTCATTCTCATACTGCCAAGTGTCACAAGAGATGCGTGAATTAAATCTCCAAGAGACCTTCAGCTTCACCCTCTTAATAATAGGGGGAGAAGAAACGTTTCTCCATTTATACTATAATAACATTTTTTTTTTTTGAGTTTCCGACGCTTCCATTTTCCACGTTTCCATCTCCATCTTCTGCCCTTCTCCATTACCGCCGCGTCGCTGCCAATCGGGAGCAATTTATCACAGGTATGAAAAATTCCTTATTCTTCCAATTCTTTCCTTCTTCACTTTGTTTTTGGTTTCTTTCAATGGCGGAAGAATACACAATGGAAGCTCTGGGGCTTCCTCCAATCGATGCTCTGGGTCTTCTTAGAATTAGGGTTTGAAAAGGTATAAATCTTGATGTGCGTGACACGAGGACCAGTGGTCCTTATGTTGTTGTCGAATGCGGCTCTCTGGTATATCTCTCTCTTAATCGCTTTTCTTATCCACTTTTGTTACAGATTTACACATCATTTTTATGTTTTTTCTTTAAATAGTTGTATTATCTGAGTTAATAATTGATGAATTTTTTAATTGGAATAAACTGATCGAGATGGACTGGGAATTAATATGTGAAGAGGGGAAATAAGTTAATTACCATTTTTAATTAATCTATTCGTTGATCCACTTATTCTTTGTTTTTGTTGTTGTGAATCAACTTGGGCAGTTTACAAATTGCGCATGCACGCTAAGTGTTCGCTATATGTCCCCTAAAGAAGATTTAGTCATTTAGGAATCTTATTCACTTTACCATCTAACTAATCATTTTTACTTTTACGTGAAATATTTAATTGAGACTCTGTCAAGTTTTAACTTTTAAGTGTATGTTTCACTACATTTGCCTCCCTCTTTATACTCCATCATTGCTGCCAAAATATTAATATTGCCTCAAGTATATATATCTTCATAGATGGTAAAGAACAAAATCCAAAACTATATTGTTCAGTGACCATTTTTTATTCAAATTCGCACCATTTTTCCCCTTTTCAATCTGTTTTACCTTACGTTTACTAACTTTTCTATGTAATTTTCATGTATTCCCTTTCAATTTAGAAAATTTTCAATTATGCGATTAGATTATTTTAAAGAAAGAAAAAGAGTAACAAAATTTAAATTTGCATAAATAAATATTTATAAAAGGCCCGTGCAATGCACGGGCAAAATCTAGTTTTATTAATTGTACAATTTATTTATGATTTTGGTGTATTTAAATCAATATTGTTTGTATCATTAAACTTACTATTAGTTTGTTAATATTTAATAATTTCATTAAACAATGTAAATTAATTGTTACCATATTTAAAAGTGATTAATTGTACAACTTGACTCTCTAAAAACAGTAAAACACCAAAATATTAATGCATGCAGTTGGGCTGTAAAGAAAGATGAATTTTAAAAATTACCTCGTAAATCGTAGCAAAAATTCCTTTTGAAACGTCAAAAATTATTACTCTGTTTTGAGTCTTTGACATGATATTTAGCCTTATGTTTATTTATATATAAAAAAAATATCCCTTCTACGTATGAATAACATAAATATTCCATGTTGTTTAAATATATGGGGGAGGGCGTTGGTGGTGTTGTTTTGAAAAAGTTTTATCTCATCTAAAAGTTCGAATTTGTAGAGAGTTGTAAAATTAATTATTTTGTATATAGTTCCTTAATACTCTTCCTCGCTGGCAGACTGTGTTGTACTTTGGGTTTGTCAACTCTATGATGAAGAGGACTAAGGAGCGCCAACAAATGTACTCCCTCCGTCCCAATCTTTAAGGTTTTCTTTCCATTTTTTTTGTCCCAATCTTTAAGGTTTCTTTCCTAAAATGGAAATACACTTTATCACTTTATCACTTTATCACATAAAATACTAATAAACAACTCTTTTTACCCCCAACTACCCATCACTTTATCACTTTATCACATAAAATACTAATAAACAACTTTTTATAATCACTATTCCCATAAATCCTTATGAACAGTAAAAAAACCCTAAAGAATGGGACGGAGGTAGTATAATTTATTATCAGTAGAGTTGCTATCAATAGAAAGCAGGATTTGAACCCTGAAAGAGTTGTGGAATTAATCTATACAGTTCCCTAATAAAAATTGTAATATATATATATATGGGGAAGAAAAGTTATCACTTAATGAAGAAAATATTATTTCGTAAAAACAATTTGGATTAATTTAAAAAAATGCAAAATTGTGAACTTCAAAAAACTTAAATCACTCAAAAATTAAAATTGACTTAAAAGAACTAAATAATATTAAGAAAATGAACTGTTACTATTAAGAAGACGTTCGTATGAACTGATACATATTAGCATATGAACTGATAGGTAGAAAGAGTTGGTTATTAGTATTTTATGTGATAAAGTGATAAAATGAGTATGTCCATCTTAGAAAATATTCCTTAAAGATTGGAACAAAAAAAAATAAAAAAAATAGAAAGAGTTCTTTAAAGATTGAGATGGAGGGAGTAATTAAGAGCACTCTAAAAGATGTAAAATGCAAGAGTGATTTATAGACGAAGTATAAAATACGACGAACTTATTGAATAGTGTTTGATAGAGGAGAATATGATAAATGAATTAAAAAGCTACAATCTCAAATCCACGAATTCTTAAAAAATGAGCAGTATGCAGTATTGGATACGCCGGAGGTGGGATTCGCCTGAGATTCACACCCGATACGCCACGTGGCATATTCCAATTTTTTTTAAATTCGAATACACGTATCCCCATTCGAGCCCCCCATCCGAGGATACGCGTATCAGATACGTATCAGGTTTTTTTGTAAAATTAATTAAATTTTGGGGTTTTTTTTTGTGAATTTAAAATTTATTAATAATTTACTAAATTAAATATTAAACTACTGCTCCAAACCTCTATTAAATTTTGATGATATTTGATTTAATTGTTGTTTTGTTGCTTATGAGATGAATTTCTTAATATTAGTGCATGTGTTTTAACTACTCCTGGTATTATTACACGTGTTATATATAATTGTGTAAATTTTTTGATATTATTACATGTTTTATATATAATTAAATAAAAATAAATTGACGTATCCTCGCCGTAACGTATCCTAAAATTTTGAAAATCTCCGAATCTCCGCACCCAAATCGTATCGCATTTGCACCCCGCACCCGTACCCGTGCAACACATGCTACAATATATATATAGTAATGATATAGAACCAACTATCTGATTTTTTATGGAACCAGATTAATGACGTGTCATGCCAACTCATCATCCACATAATTAATTCTACTCAAATAAATTATAGAATGTTTTATAATATACTATACCCTAAACCATGAACCTTAAACCCTAAATTATGAACCATTCGGATCGGGTGAACCATGAACCACCCGGGCCGGGTTTGGAATTGAGTTCTTGGTAGTTTGTTCTACATCCCGAGTTCTTAATACTGTGATTATTGTACAATTATATTTGAGTTCTTAGTTTTACTTATTGTGAACCCAAATAATTGTTTCTTGCTTCAATCAGGCAATTAATTTTCAGCTCAGAGTCCGTCCACCCTTTGCCGCCGTCAATCGTCTAAAGGTAAGACAATTTTTCTGTTATTATTCTTATTCTTCTCCCCTAATTTTTGTTATCCCTTTCTTTTACAGATTTAAAGTTGATTTAAGTATTTCTCATTTTTCAATCATGTGCAGGTTCGACAGATCGAAAGTTATTTCAGAATCAAATTAGTTTTCATTTTGTGGAATGAGTTTTCATTTAATTTTAGATTTGTTTTGTTCATGTTTAAATCATATCCGTGGGCGTTTGAGTTATGAAATTGGACTTTGATTTGTTGGATTTTCTATTAATGCTTTTAGAGTTTTAAATTTTCACATTGATTGAGGAGGTTTGACAATGTAGTTTAATGATTAATTTCGTTATTTTTAATCTGTATTGATTTCTTTTGGAAATGGTTGCTCTACTCTTTTTTGGCATTAGTGTGTATAACTGCGTATATTTTAATTTTGGGTCTGAATGTTGGTGGCCAAATATCTATTGCAACACTGAAGCAAAAATCGAGGTCTGCACTTCATAGAAGTGGACTTTGTAGTGGATATGCAGTAAGTAACCTTTGGGAAAGTATTGCATTTCTTAAATATGTTGTGTGCATAGTTGACTCATCTTTCTAGCTAATTACAAGAAAATGGGATGTACATTTGAAAAACTTTTGTCTTATTTATAAACTAAGTAGAGACCCCACTAGCATATTTCCAATATGTTTCTTTTTGCACATTGTGTACTATTTCCATGCAGTCTTATTGATTGGTTATTTCTCTAAATAACAAATGAATTGGGGATTAATCATCTCTCAAACCAATGATTTTCACTGAGATCCCACTTTTGCTAAATATTGAGCTTGATCTAGATAGAAAATGGCCTCATATTTAACTGCATTGCAATATTCACTGCAACATGTATTAATATATCTCTCATGAGTGCAAGTATCTCATTAACTTTTCTTTAAGTTTTAGTAAACATTTAATTGTCTTCAGAAGAGTGTATACATTTTACATTTCATAAATATGTGAGTAATTTTGCAGTATAATTAAGGGTAATGGATTTGTAGTCGTATATTATCCAAGTTGTTACCGAGATTAAGGTTAGTATATTTAACAAGTAATTTAAGTGTTGATTGTACTTTTTTTTTTGTGGTTTAGTGTTTAGGGTCGCGCGTTCTAATATATGTGTATGCTTTAACCTTTGAGCGAAATTGTGAGAATGATGTACATTGTATTAGGGGTGATCATTTTTGTTTGCTATGATCCCCTTATCCCGTCTATGGAAATAAAGTCTACAGTTTTTTCTTAAATCCACCACTCTCTCTTTTTCTTAATCATTGATTGCAGGAAGAAGGAAGCAGAGAAACCTATTGAAGGATTACTAAATAAATATTTTTTTCTTAAGGAGGGTGATGATGTTGCAGCCAAGCTTTTCCAGGTACTATTTCTTTGTTTCCAGCATCAAAATCGCCTTCACATGGATTATGGTAATATAAGAAAGTAGACAAAGATGATTTTTTTTGGTGGGTTGCAGAAGGGCATTTGTGGCACAACTATATATGTTTTTTTATTGTGGTGTATGAAGTGAAGAATTCCCCTATCTCTCTAGAATAGATAGACACTTATGTTGAATATATGAATAAAGACCTACAGACATTTGACAGGAGAGAGAATTCTTCTAACTAAAGTGAATGAAAGGGTCCTGTGCGGATGTGCCGTTCAATTGCTCTAGGTAAGTCAACATTCAAATAGTTGTAACATTTTCTATTATACCCACAAATGTGTTCTTAATAAATCTTACACCATTTTCTTGAACTAATGAGTACTCTCTCTGAGAAAAGAATTTCCTTTCTTGCCTTGCAGCCATAGGCAGTTAAAAGGGTTAATGCCTTTGTCAAATGGAAAATCCACTGCTAAGAACTCTCTGCAGAGTCACTTCTCACCATTCTATCTCTTTCAGGTATACTCGCTCAATCTCGCTTGCTTCTCTTTTGTGCAGAGAGAGATATATGTATAAGTTATGTGTCCAGAAATTAATCTGCAACATATTGCTTATTTTTTCTATTATGTTTTGAAATATATGTTCATTTACTAACTTAAGGCCTTCATCTCAACTGAATCAAAATCTAAAAAAAAAATCCACAAGAATTTCTCAGTGGAGAAGCTTTAGTCAGGGTTCAATGAACGTGGTAATAATAAGGCCCATTTTCTAGACCCACGAGAATAAGGCCCCGAAGAAGGAGAAGTGGAAGACAAATAAAAGGACTGAAGCTTCAGAGAATGAGAGAGAAGAAGATACAAGCACAAGCTTGAAAATGTAAGAGATGCAATCTTGAAATCAATCTTGAGTAGTCCATTTCGATTTATATGATATTTCTTACAGTAGTAACACGGTTTATTTTACAAAATTTTTAGCTGTTTTAGGGGGGTTTTGTCCTTGATTGTGAGGCAACAATTTGTGTTCTTATGAGTGACGTTTTGTAGAAAATGTTATTATTCTGGAGTGTGGCGAGACTTGATCTGTTAATCTGTTTTATATACTATTTTTGGAATTGGGAATGAAAGCAACTCACTGTTTTTTTTTATGGAATTCATATTAATTTTCTGTTGAGAATTACCAAATTACTATCGTTATACCGAGATGTTTATTTAACACTCAATTTGCTCAACCTCACTTTCTTTGTCAGAGTGCTTTAATATATATATATATATATATATATTTATTCTTATTCATTTTTTTACAAAATACAAAAAAGCATACCTAAAATAGGCCCGTGCATAGCACGGGCATAAAACTAGTATAAAAAAGTCAAACTATGATTTGGTGGGGTTTACCGGCCCTGGAGAAGTACAACAATGGCCAAGGAGCGAAGACCCAAGCAGCAAGCTACTTTGATGGACCTTACCCTTTAAAAAAAATTTAATATCGTGTGGGTCATTGGCCCATATATTAGATATTAAACTGATAAGAACATATACTACACTGGATCTTCTTAGTCAAAAGGTCGAGAAAGGTATGCATAATTCAGTCCCCGACTTCCCAATTTATAGCGATGTATCTTCGCATGTTCTTTCTATTCTCGATATGGGACTAAAGTTTGCATTTCTCTGTCAATTAATTATAAATAAGGTGAAATTGACTTAAAAAACTTTAACAAGCTATCAGGCCTGATTGCTTTATTAAAAAGGTCCGGCTTTAGCCAATTAAAAAATAATCATTGGTAAAAGGTCAGATTTGTGCATACCAGGCCTAGACATTCCAACGTGAAGCTTGACCCAAAATATTCCCATCACTGTTGTCGCATCATGAATGAATTTCATACTTTGTCTTTAATATCTACAAATCTTCTCTATTGTTTATTTGTATGAGACAGTGTACATGAAATGTATGAATCTTATTTACTCATGTTTAATGATACTTGTATATTATTTCGTGCATGGAGTCGTTTTATAAGACTCCTACAATCTTATCAAATTAACATCATCAAATTATATAATCTTAATCAATTAGGAGTAAAATTCATTTTTGGTCCCATAGGGCATGACATCTCACGATTTTGGTCCCAACACCCACCATTTTGATATCAAAACCACTTTCTCATGCAATTTTGATCTCACCGTTACGTTTTTTGTTAAAATCAACCCCAATTTTGGTCCCACAGAACAAGGTTTGTGACCAAAAGTGTAGTTGAACTTAACGGGTTTCGTAATGGAAAGACCAAAATTGCTTGAAAAAATTCTTACGGGAACAAAATGGTGAGTATTGAGATGAAAATCTTGAGATGTCGTGTCATGTGAGATCAAAAATGAATTTTACTCTAATTAATTAGTCAACAAATCTTAATGACCAGAAGTTCTTACTTATAACTCATAAAAATACTCTGTTAAACTCAAATCTTAATACTCAAATATGAATAACGTTATATTCAAATAAAATTATAATTTATTCACCGTATATTTTGCTTCTAGATTTACATTTGTTGAGCGCACCACTAAGTTCATCCACCCACCAAAAGCCATCTAATCAATTAAACACATCAAATATTTCAAAAGGAAAAAATTGCACAAGTTTACCTAATATCTAAACCATAGCAGAGTGAAACACATAACAAAGTTGAAAGTGAGAATTAAGGTTTCTACATTAATAAAATACACCCAATTGCATGTAATTTTAGGTTCAACATTCATCCCTCTAATCTTTCGGTGTAACCAGATTCTGCAAAAAATTGTATAGACCTGATTCATGCTATGAATCTTGTTTTTAATTCATAACATTTGATCATACCGAGAGTATAATACGAAATCAAGTTTAGTGGTTTAAAAAAATGTGTTGAAAATGAATAAAATAGATCAAATAATTTAAGTTCATAGCATAAACTTGGTTCATGAGAGATCAACTCTAAATTAACTAGTAAAGTATCGTGTATGTTGTTCCTGTTATTCACTTGTAATTTAAAGTGACATTTTCATAAAATTAACTAGTAACTGCATATATACATGAATCCGTAGCCAGTAGCATGAACACTTTCAGCAATTCATAATTTAAAACTTCAATAAATTTCAAGATCATACAACATAGGATAATTTAAACTTCATCTGCAGTGCTCAAATTTATTATCTAAGTTTGTCCTTTGTTTTCTT
Organism: Stenogyne calaminthoides; assembly: GCA_037126765.1. Classification (NCBI taxonomy): domain Eukaryota; kingdom Viridiplantae; phylum Streptophyta; class Magnoliopsida; order Lamiales; family Lamiaceae; genus Stenogyne; species Stenogyne calaminthoides. The sequence goes on along the minus strand of JBBCBC010000004.1, from coordinate 26,962,576 downwards.
AATCAAGATAATTTTAATTCGGATAAATATAATACATATATGACAAATAAAAAGAAATTCAATAATTTATTATAGGGTAGTGATAGCTAGGTCGACACGGCAGTAAAGTTTACTTTAGGTCCCACATGACACGGTATATCACGATTTTGGTCCCAAAAGTAATTTTTTTATGCAGTTTTGATCTCACTGTTATGTTCTCCATTAAAATTAGCTAGAGTTTTAAAATCAGCTGCAATTTTGAGATCAAAATCGTGAGGTAACGTCTTGTGGGATCAAAACTGTAGCTGACTTTAACAGAAAATATAACGGTGAGATCAAAACTGCATGAAAAAATGATTTTGGGATCAAAGTGGTGGGTGTTAGAATCAAAATTGTGATGTACCGTGTTCTGTGGGACCAAAAGTGAATTTTTCTCGTTGAAACCGAAAGATCACAAAAAACATGAATCAATCAACAAGAAGCAGCCTGCGGTACTCCTCTCCAGAAATTGCAGCTTCCATTACAGCCTCAGGATCCAATGTTTCACCATTATTATTTTGCTGCAAGAACAAAGTCATCAAATTGTTGGAATATCCGCTGACAAGTGCAATCCCGGGCTGAACCGGCGTAGCCTTGGAAGTGCTACTCGGGAATAAGGCGTCGTCTGGCGTGGCTCTGGAGTTGCCCAGGTTCCAAAACACGATTTCCGGGACGCAATCTGTGTACCCATTCTCCCTGAACTTCCTCTCGATCTCCTCATATCAAGTCTCAGACTCGTCATAATAACTACTACGTCTAGACGATTTGTTGAATCCCATGTCGCTGAAGAGAAACACCCTTTTCACCATCTCCTCATCCCTCAGTTTCCCTTCACAGCCTCTTTAAGCAACACATCAAACACCTATGTCAAATCCTGCTTGTACCCACATTTATTTAATTCCTATAGCAAACTCCATTTTCTCACTCAAGCTCTCCCCTTCAACAAGTTGAAGCTCAGGTTCATCGCTGAAAGTAATGAGATTTCCCTTCCAACGCCGTGATTATCTCATGAGGAAGCAACGCACCCGAAGCTAGTGTGACTTCGCCAGACGCAAGGTACTCCTGAAATCTTGTCTTGACACTGTCGCGTTTCTACTTTTTGTTTTTTCCATGCTTTTGGTGTTGTGAGTTGGGCTTTTAATAATTGTTGCTGCCAATATCATTGGGCCATTAGTTAACTGAATTGCGGCCCAATTAATTATTACGGCCCAATTGCGGAAAATCTCTCCGTTAGAATCGGGCATTGAATCAGACGGCTTCTTCTTCCATGACGTGGACGTACGTTCTGACAATTCCGTTGCGGGTGCGCGCGTATATGAGGGAATAATCACTGAATGGAGGTTGTGGTTGTCATGTGAGGTAAAACTCATTCCTATCTCCGTCTTCCTTGAAATTCCGTACGTAATTCCGCCGTTAAAGCTCCGCAATTTCTTGCAGATATCTCATTATTCCTTCTATATGAGTGTACCTGTGAGCATAATCCAAACATATGCTTAAGTGAGTGAAACCCATCCTATATACCATAATTCTTACCAAAAATGAGGGCTAATTGATATCCATTTACAGTTGATCGAAGAGGGTCAATGTTTGTTGGCGCGACCGAGCTCGATTCATGTTATCATTTGTTTTTCGATAATTTCTTATTGAATTTGTGTTAATCAAGCTCTCCCCCGTTTTTAATTGAAATTTACTGTTCGATTATCTATTAAATCGACCCGGGTCTTAACAAGTGGTATCTAGAGCCAAACCGTTGCTCACTCTGGTGCAATGGTAGAAGGCATGCGTATGCAGAATCTATTTGAGATGATTAAGAAACATGATGATGTATTCTTAGAGAATGATGAACGAATGAAGACAGTAGATGCAAAAATCCAAAAGCTCGAGGATCAGATCATAGGAGTGGGTCAAAACATGAAGAACATTGGTGATAATATGGATTACTTGATGAAGAAAGCAACTGAGACGGGTAGCTCATCTGATACATCTCAGGGAGAGAAGAAGGCTGATAAAGGCAGGGATGGTGTCTATACTCCCCCCCTAAGAAACAACAATCAAAACAATGGTCCGGTGAACTTACAAGCCAACAACCATACAGTTAGACTCAAATTTCCTGAATTTAGTGGTGAAAATCCTCAAAGCTGGATCAGGAAAGCAAACAGGTTCTTCCAAATAATGCCTACGGGTGAGGTAACTAAAGTTTATCACTCTGGGTATTACATGATTGATGTAGCTGATGTGTGGTATATGAAATATGTGGAAGGTAGAGAGGGTATTGAGTGGACTGAATTTTGTGAGATGCTTATGAGCAGGTTTTTGAGACCTGGAAAAGAAGATGTGTTCATTGAGTTTACCAAACTTCAATAATCTGGTGATGTGAAAACTTATCAAGAGAAGTTTGATGAACTTAAAGCATTGGTTAAGATCAAGAATCCTAATCTTAGTGAGGAATTCCTCACTTCCTATTTCTTAAGGGGTTTGAAGAAAGAAATGAGAATCCCTGTGCAACTGTTTAAACCCACAGAAAGAATTGAGAATCCCTGTGCAACTTTTTAAACCCACAGAACTCTCACAAGCCATCAATACTGCTAAGATGTTTGAATCCACCCTTGATATATGGGGCAAGAAGAAAAGGTTTGGTGGAACTAAACCAAATTACTCAAATCAACTCAAGAAGGAGGAGAAATTCAGTGGTAGCCAGAACAAGAAGGAAGAGAAGAAGGAAGGAAATGATTCTAACTCATCTTATAAGAAGATCACATATGCTCAATATCAAAAGAGGAGGGCATTAGGGTTGTGCTTTCACTGTGATGAGAAATACACATATGGACATGTGTGCAAAAATAAACAGTTCAACCTCATTGTGGTAGAAGGAGAAGAATTAGAGAAGGAAGAAGAACAAGCCAATAGAGAAGAGGAGCCCATTGAGGAAATTCAAGAGGGAATTTCCATTAATGCACTCCTGGGCAGTAAATCTAAAACTACTCTCAAGGTGACTGGAAATGTTGGCAAAAAAAAACTGAACATTTTGATAGATAGTGGCAGTTCTAGCAGTTTCATTGATGTCAATACTGCTCAAGAACTAAATTGTATTATGGAAGAAGCTATTCCATGGATTATTACTGTGGCAGATGGAGGAAAAACCACAAGCAGATTTAGTTGTGGTCAATTCAAATGGCAGATGCAAGGGGAGTTGTTCACTACTGACTTGTGGGTGTTGAATTTAGGTGGTGTGATGTTATTTTAGGTGCTGATTGGATGTGGGAGCACAGTCCCATAACATTTGATCTTAAATCCAACAAGATCAGATTATGGAAGGTTGGGAAGGAGGTTACATTAGAAGGTGATGCTCATCCACAAGAACTAAGGGTGATCAGTGCAAAAGGGTTGGACAATTTTTTGCATAAGACTTGCCATGGTATCCTGGTTCAATTGTTCACTATCAATGCAGAAGTTTCACAGAAGGGAGAAATTGATGAACTCATATTACAAGTGTTAAGTGAGTTTGAAGGAGTATTTGCTGAGCCTAAGGGTCTGCCCCCAAGAAGGAACATTGAGCATGAGATTAAGCTGAAACCAGGAACCCAACCAATCTTCCAGAGAGCCTATAGGTACTCACACTCATTGAAGAATGAAATTGAAAAGATGGTTAAAGAGATGCTCACTCAAGATGTGATACAAGTGAGTTCTAGTCCTTTTGCTAGTCCATCCATACTAGAAAAGAAAAAGGATTTCCCATGGAGATTTTGTGTGGATTACAGAAAGCTCAATGACCAAACTATTAAAAACAAATATCTCATGCCTGTGATTGAAGATATGCTAACTGAATTAAATGGGTCAAGGGTCTTTTCTAAGATAGACCTTAGGCAAGGGTATTTCCAGGTTTTGTTAAAAGAAGAAGATAGACATAAGTCAGCATTTATCACTCATTGTGGGTTGTTTGAGTTCAAGGTCATGCCATTTGGACTGACCAATGCCCCATCTACCTTCCAAAACATGATGAATGGGGTATTTTATAGTGTGATAAGGAAATATGTTCTTGTCTTCTTTGATGATATATTGATATACAGTCCCAACTTGGAAACACACATTGAGCATCTAACTGAGGTCTTAGGATTTGGAGAGGCTAAAGTTGTATGCCAAGAAAAATAAATGTGCATTTGGTGTAAAGCAAGTTGAATACCTAGGGCATATCATTACTGGGGAAGGGGTGAGTACTGACCCTGAGAAAATCAAATGTATGGTGGAATGGCCAATTCCTAAGAACATCAAAGCTCTAAGAGGGTTTTTAGGGCTCACTGGAGACTACAGAAGGTTTATCAAGGGATATGGAGTAGTGGCCAAACATCTTACTCAACTTCTTAAAAAAGACAGCTTCAAATGGAATGAAGAAGCTGAGTCAGCATTTAAAGGGCTGAAGGAACTCATGGTGGAGGCACCTGTACTAACCATGCCTGATTTTACTCAACCATTTGTTTTGGAGACAGATGTTTGTTCTAATGGAATTGGAGTTGTACTTATGCAGAGAGGGCAGCCAATTACATACTACAGTCAGAGCTTATGTGCTAGAAATCAAGCTCTATCCACATATGAGAAGGAGCTATTGACACTCATGACTGCTGTGTCAAAATGGAATCACTATTTGAATGGAAGTCAGTTCATAATTAGAACTGACCATGCTAGCCTGAAGCACTTGAAGGAACAAAGGCTCAGTAACATTCTACAGCAAAAGTGACTTATCAAGCTTATGGGACACAAATACACTGTGGAGTACAAGAAAAGAAAAGAAAATAAGGCTGCTGATGCCTTATTCAGGCAATTTGAACAGGGAAATAATGAGGAAAAGTTGCTGCAAATGGCCACTACCAGTGTTCAACCTCTATGGATGGAAGAAATTCAGTCAAGTTATCAAAATGATGAACATGCCCAGTAATTGCAAGTTCAAACTATTATGAAACTAGACGAGGACAAGAGCTACACTTATCAAGAAGGAATTCTGAAGTATAAGGGTAGGATTTGGGTTGGATCTTCCAATAATGTTAAAGAAAGAATTATGGAAGTCATTCATGCTTCATCTGTGGGAGGTCATTCAGGTGTTCAAGCAAGTTACCAGAGATGCAAAGGCTTATTCTACTGGAGAGGAATGAAAAAAGATATGGAAGACTATATAAGTGCTTGTGATGTTTGCAAGAAGTGTAAAAGTGAGAGTGTGGCCTACCCTGGGCTACTACAGCCTCTACCAGTCCCTGAGAAATCATGGAGTCAAATAACTATGGACTTTATAGAGGCCTTGCCCAGTGCTGAAGGCAAAAGTGTGATCTGAGTGATAGTGGATATGATGACCAAGTATATTCATTTCATTGCATTAAAGCATCCCTACACCGTAGAGAGTTTAGCTGAGGTCTACCTCAACCAGATTTATAAGCTACATGGGTTTCCTGAGTCTATTGTTAGTGACAGAGATGTGGTGTTTCAAAGTGCATTTTGGAAATCATTGTTCAAGCTTGCAGGGGTACAGTTGCAGATGAGTACAACTCACCATCCACAAACTGATGGGCAGAGTGAGAGAGTAAATAAGTGCCTGGAAACCTACTTAAGGTGTATGTCCTTCCTCAAACCTAACAAGTGGGTCAAATGACTAAGTCTAGCAGAGTGGTGGTATAATTCTAACTACCACCAATCTATTCGTATGACCCCATTTGAGGCTCTCTATGGATATAAACTAACTCAGCTGGGAATTGGTCCTCATATCAGAGATGGCAACATGGAAGCTAAATAATACATCACTGAGAGGCTCAAAATGACTCAAATTTTGAAGGAAAACCTCCAATTGGCTATGAACAGAATGAAGAAATATGTAGACCAGCACAGGACTGAAAGAGAATTCATTATGGGGGATAAAGTTTATGTGAGGATGCAACCGTTCAAAAATGCGCCAGATCAACTGAGGAAGCAGACTAAACTATCTGTTAAATATTTTGGGCCTTATACGGTGTTGCAGAAGATAGGGAATGTCGCAAACAAACTAGAGTTGCCAAGTGGGTGCCGATTGCACCCAGTATTTCACGTATCACAACTCAAACGATAGATAAAGAACATATATACACCACAAGAAACACCACCAATAACAAATTCAGAGGGTGAAGCCATCGTCGTACCTGAAGGAATTCTGGGTAGGCGCACAGTAAAGAAACGCAACCGCTCAGTCGAGCAAATCTAGGTGAAATGGAGTAATAGCTTACCAAAGAGTGCAACATGGGAAGATGCAGATGTTGTTCGAACAAGATATCCAGAATTGCTGACTTGAGGACAAGTCAGTTGAAGGGGGAGGCATTGTCGCGTTTCTACTTTTTTTTTTCCACGCTTTTGGTGTTGTGAGTTGGGCTTTTAATAATTGTTGCTGCCAATATCATTGGGCCTATTAGTTAACTGAATTGCGGCCAAATTAATTATTATGGCCCAATTGCGGAAAATCTCTCCGTTAGAATCGGGCATCGAATCAGATGACTTCTTCTTCCATGACGTGGACGTACGTTCTGACAATTCTGTTGCGGGTGCGCGCGTATATGAAGTAATAATCATTGAATGGAGGTTGTGGTTGTCATGTGAGGTAAAACTCATTCCAATCTCCATCTTCCTTGAAATTCCGTACGTAATTCCGCCATTAAATCTCTGCAATTTCTTGCAGATATCTCATTATTCCTTCTATATGAGTGTACCTGTGAGCACAATCCAAACAAATGCTTAAGTGAGTGAAACCCATCCTATATACCATAATTCTTACCAAAAATGAGGGCTAATTGATATCCGTTTACAGGTGATCGAGAGGGTGAATGTTTGTTGGCGCGATCGAGCTCGATTCCTGTTATCATTTGTTTTTCGATAGTTTATTGTTGAATTTGTGTTAATCAAGCTCTACCCCATTTTTAATTGAAATTTACTGTTCGATTATCTATTAAATCGACCCAGGTCTTAATAGACACCTTCTCGTAAGGCACGGAACCCCAATCGTTGGCTTCCATATAAACCTCTGGCAACTGCAAGGCCTTACGTAGAGGGACGAGCACTTGCTTCCTCAGACGATCCCTCACGCGATACGCATAATGCGCCTCCTCTACACCCTCATACTCAGGGTACTCCTCTCTTGAGAACACTTTCCTTCCAATAGTTTCACACAACAGAGTTATTCTGTCATGTCAAATGCAGAGTCCATAGAGGGGCACCATTTTGCAGCAGTACTGATATCGCTCGAATCCCCAGATTCCAACAACTTCATGTCCTATCTTAAGTACTGAGCGAAGAGATGGGACACAGACTCATGCAGAAACTTGAAATTAGGATCCCTGTTGAATTTCTCCACAACCTTTTTCGCCTAGTCAATTCTCTTCTCTTCATGGCTCAGTTGCCGCTTCTCCACTTTCTCACCCTTCCTCCTCTGCTTCGTCCCGCTCTTTGTGGAGCCATACATGGATGGTGATCTACCATACTCACTCCTGTAATCACTCCCATAATTGGAGCTCCTCATCTGCCTTTTTTTCGCCCGCCTTATCCATTGAGTCATTGGGTCCTTCTTCAAGGCGGAACAGAATCTCCAGAAAATCATTAAAGTAGCCCAACTCCGCAAAAGAAGCCACGTTGGACGCAAGTGTTCTAGGGTGGTTCTTGTGTACTCACAAGGCGGCGGTGTAGAAGCCTTGTTTATCAGATTTGCCAGTGCCATTCGCTCCTCAGAGATTTCCAACGAGCTTGAGGGTCGTAAACGGATCCTGATCCCACGCGGCTTCTAGAAGGTTGTTCAAGTCTTCCGGGGGCGTGTCCGGAACGACGTGGAAGAAGAAATCCAAACATGGATTACCGGTGGAGAGGAAAGTGGGGGAATTGTTATTGGTCCTGCCCATGGGTGGGGTTTTTTTGGGCTGCTAAGTTGTTTTAATTTGCCACCAGAAGATCCACGAATGGATCGCCTGAAGTGGGGGCTGCTGTGGTGGTAGAGGCTCTGGCGTGGTAGATTTCTGGTGGTCCAAGAGTAGTGTTGTTGATGGTGCCACTGTGAAAGATTTGTTTGCTTAGTGAAAATTGGAATGGTGAAGCTGTAAGGCTGTAATGGGAATGGAGAACTGAGGGTGAGAAGCAGATGCTTGATCCCTTAGGATGCGTTTGTTTTGGGACTCACACGGATGGACTTAGGACTTTGCGCTCCCCGTCTCATACGAGTTTGGGATTTAGAGTCTGGTTTTCAAATCCCACATTCCATCCACACCTACAAATACCTATAAAATCTATTATTACTCTTTTCAATACATCACACTTTATACACTTTATTACTCTTCTCAATATAATATGATAATACAATATCAATCATTATTGAATATTGATTTGATATAAAGTTAAATCTCACCCTACTTAAATCTCAAAACAAACACATATACTATTCATCAAGGATTCTAAATCCCTGGATTTTAAAACATTGACTTGCTCCGCACACTTAAATCCCAAAACAAACGCAACCTTATTTATAGTAATGTGTAACTTCGTGGCTACACGGTATTCCTTGGTGGCTAAAGTGAGGGCATGATTGATATGACTGAATGAAATTGAGGCTGAATGGAATAAATTAATGAATAAAATGAAGGCATGAATGAAATGATATAGGAATGATCATTCTTATGATTGATATGACCTAAGAATGAAATATAAGTATTAGTTGATCTGTTTTAAAATTATTATTATTAATTATTATTATACTTTAATATTAATATTATTATTGATTATTATATATATTTTTAATATAATATTATTTTTAGTTTTTTAATATATATTTTTTATAATTACAAAAATAATATTATTATTGTGTTTATTATAATAATATATAATTTTAATAAACATATATGTATATTAATATATTTTTAATTATTGTTAAAAGTATGAGTTAACGTTATATATTTTTAATATTTTTTATTATTAATAATATATTATTAAATAATAATATTTTTATTTTATTTTCATTAAAATATTATTAAGAATTCGCTTCAATTTATATTTTTTGAGATATAATATTATTGTTAAAAAATTTATATTATTTATATATTTTAATATTATTATATTTAATATGCTTATTATTATAATTATTGGAGTTGGTAATTATTTTTATTAAATAAATTTTTAATAAAATAATATTATTCTTAAATTATTATTGTTGTTGTTAGGTAGAAGGTAATATTATGAAATGAATGATAATATTTTTTGTGGAAAAAAAATTCATTCCTCAAAATGTGGAATACATAAACTCATGGGGTAGGTAAGAAATCAAAATTCATTTATTTTTGGGAATGATCATTCCTAATTGAATTATGATACCTTCCAAAAATACATACCAATCAATATATTTGGAATAGATTAACGAATGATCATTCCATTCCCTATCTATTCCAACATACTAATCACACCCTGAGAGTCTAAGCAGTATATGTATATTAACGCTTAACTTCCTGGCTACGCTGTATTAGTTCGAGTTAGAGGCCATACCAACCAAAGATATGGACTATATTTTTTGTAGTACAACAAATTTGTATTGTTTGAAATTGATTTCAATTGTTGACTTTTGGATTTTGATCATGTAAGTTTTCGAAAATGTTGATATTGGTGCAGGAACCGACTCTTGTTTGTTAACCTGTCGCATGTGTGTTTTTTTCATTTATTTTTAATGCGTCATCTAACATTTTTTAATCTAAAATATCAAAAGACGGGTTTGAATCAGATTTTAGATGGATTTCGGATATAACAACTTATAAAATCGGGTCGAGTTGGGTCAGACCAAAACATATAAATTTCTTCGTGAAGAAATTGAATTTTTGAAATTTGATATGATTGATGGATCGCGAAACCTCATGTGTTTGTGACGACTTTGAAATGGACAATATGTGTCTAAGATGGTCTCATGGTGAGACGCAATATAATTTAGAAATAACAGTTTAATACGGAATGGGCATTAATTAGTTCTAATTTGTGAATCACAATATCATGTATGTGATCCTCTTATTAGAATTTTTGCCAATTAGTTTTCTAACTTGATCTAATCCTTTGCAGTCTGAACTTTCAACATAATGCGCGGTGCCAAGGGATTGATTAATATTTGTCAAAATAGAGGGTGTGGTTTAGAAATTTGGCACCCCAATTCGTGGTTTAAAAAATTTGCACCACCCCATTTCGTGTTTCTGAAATTGATTGATCCTAATTTAATTTGGACAAAATTTCGTATACATCAAATCAAATGTACCGTGCAATTCAAATTCATTTTCTAAATGTGTAATTTGTTATACTATAGCGTTCAACTTATATATATTTTATTTTTTTGTTAGAAAAAAGACTTTTATCAACACCTAGACAAATATAAGTCTCAAACTATATTTGTTTCGGGACTTAGGTGTACGGGGGAAGTCATGACTTCAAAATCCTATAAATTTGAAAATCCTGATAAATAATAAAAATATGTGTTTGTTTTGGAATTTTGGTAGGATGAGAATTTTACTTTATGTCAAATCAATATATAACAGTAAAATAAATTACACGTTAAAAAATACAACTAAGTTGCACGATAGATCTGATGCACATGATATCTACTCATAATTCACACATGAGAGTGACTTTTGTTAGTTGCACAACATAACCAATGAGGTATTTTTTTTCCACCCACATTTTATAACTCGGTAAGTTTTTTCATTTCAAAATTATATTTAGTAAACTATATATTAAGTTTTCTTTTACGGTCTTTAATTTGAACTCATATATCATATATAAAAAGTCCTGAAGTCCCCATTTGTTGAAAGAAAACTGTTGGGGCCATGTATCCACATGGCGACCACCGTCCGAAGATCGACGATCATCACGAGAGGACAAAGGGTGATGAATTGGCAATTAATAGCGACCATCTGGGAGGGGATGCGACCACTTTAGTCGGCGGTCTTAAGCGAGCATCCGAAGTCACCGAAGAGATAAATATGGAGAAGATACGGATAGTTAACGGCGCGGATATCGCGGAATGCAGACAAGGCAAGTTAATCCAGAGGCGGGAATCGCGGACAAACAAGGAAGCCCCTCCCGTGGCGGCTGTAGCCCTAGCAGGCCCGCGAAAGAGGCCCATGGAGAGTTTTAACCTAGTTTATTATCTATAAATACTCCCTGTAACGTTCATTGTAAGGGATGGAAAACTTAGTTTTTAGGCAGATATTATAGTGAAAATTCCTGGCTTGGTATTGCCCCCGGACGTAGCCATATTTTGGTGAACCGGGTCACCAAATCTTACGTTCTCATCCGTTTACATTAAGTGTTTTTACTTTGTGAGTGATTGTTAGTACGTCGTGATAATTCCGGCTATAACAATTTGGCGTCGTCTGTGGGAAACTCATCTTATCAAACCCACGAATTAATAAGAACTCACGAAGGACGATGGCACAGAACAACATCCCTATCACTGGCCTTGAGACCGACCAACGCGATGGGATGGAGGCATCCCTATCCTCAGAATCAAAGCCTCTGCGAGAGGAGGCAACATATGAGCATAATTGGGCCTAGATCGTCAACACTCCCGCGGAGATGAAAAATACTTGGGTGTACTTGCGCAAGCGAAATCTGAACTTTGATGATGATGATGACCAGTAGCCCATTATCAAGGTCGCCTGCCACGGGGCGGCGACCAAAGGAAAAGCCCAACTGGGGGGGCAACTCGGCCTCAACCAAGCCATCTCGGCTTCCAAGGCTAACCACCTCCCAAAAGAGGGGATGAACAGAGCCCATCACTTGGACGGACAACCTGAAGGGCCACGAGACATCTCGGTTTTTGACCGACTAGGGGGTAACCAGGCAAACAACTCGATCTTCAATCGACTGGGCGGTAACTTAATGCAAAAAAGGCCAAACCCTGCAGAAGACGAGGCCAATTCCCACCCCCTAATCATGGTCAAAGCGGGTGACCACCAGGCGAGGTTTAGGAACCAACCACGCATCTCAGCAATGAGTCGGCTCAGCACCAGGGACCATCGAGATGCTCGTGCAAACTAGTGAGACGCCTAGCTCATCGCCTTGAGGCAAACGATCAGGGCCCTTCAGGAAAGAATGGATAACCAGCCTATCCCCGCCGAACAGGCGACTCATATGGCCCTCCCGTTGTCGCCACTCAGGGCGGCCATAGCAGTAGCCCCCACTCAGGCTAAGATCAACACTTCCTTGATCAATCGATACAGCGGGGACTTCGACCCGAGGACGCATCTCGCCAAATACAACTCATACATGACCTCCGTAGGGGCTTCCGACGCGACCATGTGCCGACTTTCCCCCCTCACTCTGAACGAACAAGCGCACAAATGGTTCACATCCATCGCCCCTCAATCTATTAACTCTTTCGAGCAGCTGGGATGGCTCTTCATGGGCCACTTCGCAGCCATGGCACCTAGACCCGCAGGAAAGCAGCGACTGGCAAATGTTTAGCAGGGCGAGGACAAGACAGACAGGGCCTAACTGGAAAGATTCGACCTGCTCATCTTGGATGGGGAGTCAATGGGTGACGAGGCCAAGCTATTGGGCGCGATCGCCGGGCTAAAAAAGGGAACTAAGCTCTGGCGAAATGTGACCGCCAACTATCCAGCGACTTACACAGAGTTTAGGACCCGCGCAAGCGACATCATCAACACCATGGAACTCCTGGCTGCCAGGATGGGAGAAGGGAAAAAGTTAGCACCCCCAAAGACAGGTAAGAAATCACGGCAATACAAGACCCCTGACAACTTCAAGCCGTTCGAAGACCCAGTGGCAGTCAAACTGATAGAAACCTTTAGTCTGTCCCCCAGATACATCTTTACTCAAATCAAAGACAAGCGGATGCTCGAGGAACCTCGACCCATAAAGAAAAGCTATGGTAGGCAGAGCCCAGGAAAGTACTGCCACTACCATGAAATGGTCAGCCATAACACCAGCGAATGTCGCCACCTTTTGAAACAACTCTAGAAGCTCTATGAAGACGGAATGCTGCACGAACACGTCTGGCGACCTCAGCACAAAGACAACCTTACTCGCGATAGCACACCTCAACAGAATGAGGTTGCCAGGAAACATGGAAAGCAGAAGGGTGGTCGGCAGGCTCCCCCCATGCTAGAACACAACGACGAAAGGATGATCCATACCTTGTCGCCACTCGGGGCAGTGGGCGGCCTCTCCGTATCAACCTCGCTATCAAAGAGATGCCAAAAGGCCGAGCTGAGGGAAATGGAAAATACGGTCCGACTATGTTTACCGGTGAATGCAACAGCGCAGGAGGTTAACAGGATCCAGTTCGGGGAACAAGACAAGGCCAGAGTTGTCTACCCGAATGCCGATCCTTTGGTCATCTCCGCTAAGATCATGGGGGTGATGATCAAACGACTGCTAGTCAATAGTGGGGCCTTCTGCAACATACTGTTCAAGAAAAAACCTTTCGACGAGCTCGGTGATTACCATAACTATCTCTAACAAAGCGAGCATTTTTTGAGAGGTTTCGGCGACGCTACGGTGAAGTCCCACGGGATCATCTGCTTGGTAGTAGAACTAGTTTCCTCTATAGATAGGGCTGTTAGGGCCACAAAAATTTGCGATTTCCTTGTAATCGACCTGCCATTGACCTTTAATGGTTTTCTTGGCAAGCCATTTGAGCATGAATTCGAGGCTGCGTCCTTCACATATTATTTTTGTGTAAAATTCCCCACTTCAGATGGGGTGGTCAGCACCGTTAAGGGAAATATATTTGATGCAAGAGGATGTTCAATTTATACCCAGTCTCATTTAAATTATAGCATACAAGAAATCACACACGATCAAAGCTACCCAATGGAAATCGACCATGACAAACAAACGAACGATGACCTCGAACCAAGGATCGGACCGATCCAGGAGAGTTCATTATCCAAGGAACGATTGATGACCCAAGAGGGAACCAACAACGAGCAACACCGGATGAAGAACTCGAAAAAGTCAATATGGACCCAACCCGACAAGACCTGGAGGTCATAATCGGCTCCAAAATCCCATCGGAACTAAGGGGGCAACTGGTCGACTTCCTCAAGAAAAATTTAGATGTGTTCACCTAGTCCCACAAGGACATGATAGGCATTGACCCCGAGGTCGCCTGCCATCGGCTAAACATCTACCCTAGGAAAAAACCAGTCGCGCATAAAAGGAGAACATTCAGACCCGATAAATATGCGGCATTGGCCGAGGAGGTGAAGAAGTTGCTCGATAACGAATTAATCATACAAGCCGACCAACCCCAGTGGGTGTCAAATGTCGTCCTGGCCAAGAAAGCAAACGGGAAGTGGAGGCTATGCATTGACTTCACCAATTTGAATGAGGCGTGTCCCAAAGATTTCTTCCCCATGCCACATATCGACCACCTGATAAACAACACAGCCGGGCACGAAATGATGTCCTTCATGGATACATTCACGGGCTACCATCAAATAGCCATGCATAAAGACGATCAACAACATACCTCTTTCCTCACCGAAAAGAACATGTACTGTTGGAAGATGATGCCATTCGGCCTAAAAAACGTTGGGGCTACATACCAGCGGTTGGTAAACTAGATGTTCGCAGAAGAAATCGGGAAAACCATGGAGGTATACGTAGACGACATAGTCTTCAAGTGTTTGAAAAAGGAAGATCATCTTGCCGATCTCGCCCGAACATTTGCCATCTTGAGAAAATTCAACATGAGGCTCAACCCAAAAAATGCAACTTTGGCGTGGAATCGGGCAAGTTCCTCGGCCACCTGGTCAATAAACAAGAAATAGAGGCCAACCCAACTAAAATCAGGGTGATACTGGAGATGGGCAGCCCACAAAACCCAAAGTAAGTCCAAAAGCTCGCAGGAAGCCTGGCGGCCCTCAACAGATTCATATCACACATGGGGGATAGGTGCAAACCCTTCTTCGACACACTGAAGAAGGTTAAAAATGATTTCCAATGGACAGAGAAAGCCCAAGCAGCTTTAGGCAACATCAAGGAATATCTCGCCGACCCAAAGGTACTGACCAAACTAGTCCCAGGGGAAAAGCTTTTCCTTTACCTGGTCACCTCCGAAATAGCCCTGAGCTCAGTCCTGGTACGAACCGAGGGGCAAAACAACTTGCCTATATACTATGTGAGTCAGGTCCTCAACGAGGCAGAACGAAGGTACCCTCCCCTTGAAAAACTCACCTATGCTCTCGTGATGAGCGTGAGAAAGCTACGACCGTACTTTTTCAACCACCATGTGGAGGTGTTAACCTCGCTCCCGTTGAGAAATGCACTACATCGCCCCAACACGGCAGGGCACTGCATGAAATGGGCAATCGTGGTCGGCCAGTTCGGGGTCACATATGCTCCACGAACGGCCATCAAGACGTAGGCACTGGCCGATTTCTTTGTAGAGCTCACCTTCTCGATGACCGCACCAGATACACCAGCAGGGCCCCCCTGGGAGCTCTAAGTAGATGGTTCCGCCACTCAAACCTGTGCCGGGGTAGGCGTAGTCGTAACCATCCCAGACGGACATTCCTTCCAGACGTCCATCATGTTCGATTTCCACGCCACCAATAACGAAGTGGAATACGAGGCCCTCATTGGGGGACTAGAGATGGCAATGGCCATGGGAGTGAAGAAACTAAAAATATACACTGACTCACAACTGGTCACATGCTAAGTGTCCGGAGAATATGAGGCCCGATGTGATCGAATGACCGTGATACCAAGAAGTCATCAGAAGCCTGCTCGAGCAAGTCTATGTGGAGTTGATACCCAGAAACACAAACTCTCAAGCAGACGCTTTGGCCAGGCTGGCAACATCAGAGGGACCTACAGACATGAGAGAAGTCACCATCACAAAACTAACTTTCCCATCCACCACACACGCCCTGGTCGCCCTCACCGACCCAATGGTGGTCGACCGTGAAGATTGGAGGACACCAATAGTCGAGTACCTAAAGACAGGACATCTGCCCGATGGCAGGGTCGAAGCTCGACGGGTGCAAATAAGAGCGGCGAGATACTTGATAGTCAACAATAACTTATACAAGCGAGGCTTCAGCATCCCACTACTCAAATGTGTGACAAGGAGGAGGGCAAGCCATCCTAAGAGAAATCTACGAAGGCATCTGTTGAAACCACACAGGAGGTCAATCCCTGGCCCACAAGACCATCCAACAAGGATACTTTTGGCCAACACTAAAAAAGGACGCTCTCGAGTACTCGAAGGCATGCCACCGATGCCAGATATTCGCCCCCTCGATCAAAGTGTCCCCGAAAGTATTAACCTGCATCTTAAGTCCATGGACCTTCGCAAAATGGGGAATCGACATTATCAGACCCCTAAATACTCCCCAGGGACTATACGATTTGCCCTCGTCGCGGTCGACTACTTCACAAAATGGGCCAAGGCCGAAGCCATCGCAACGATTGAAAAGGACAACGTGATAAAATTCATCTGGAGAAACATCATCTGCCGCTTCGGTCTCCCACAAGCAATCTGTTGGGAGATGAATTTAATAAAGAAGTTTTGATTAGATCCCAAAAACCCTGAGTATGACATGTTCAGGATAATCTTGATAGATCGAGTCAAGCCAAAGATAGATTGTTCAGGAAGTTATCTGCACTATGTATAGTCAGCAGATATAGATCAGGTTAGATACTGAAGACATTGAAGACTCAAGAAGTTGTCAAGACATCAAGACTCGAAGAAGTTGTCAAGACACTAAAGACTCAAGAAGTAATCAAGACATCAAGACTCAAGAGATGTCATCAAGACATCAAGACTCAAGAAGTAATCGAAGGCATCAAGACTCAAGATGTCATCAAGACATCAAGACTCAAGAAGTTGTCAAGACATCAAGACTCAAGATGTCATCAAGACATCAAGACTCAAGAAGTTGTCAAGACATCAAGACTCAAGATGTCATCAAGACATCAAGACTCGTAAGATATCAAGACACAAAAGAGTTATCAAGACTCAAGAAGATACTAAATACTCAAGATAACTCAATGTTCGTGAGGCATCAATAATATCTATCTGAAGACTACAAAACTGAGAAAAACGCAAATATTTAGAAAAGTAGATATTGCCCAAAACATTCATATGCAGACAAAAGGAACTAAGTCTAAGTGTTGTTTAAGGTTGTCTCATTCAGAGAGATTGACCAAAAAGAGCCGTTTTGTTTGTCTACATTCACTGAAGACAAGAACCAATAAGAGGAAGACAACACTGCATTTTTATCGACACTAAAAGCGACGGTGACCTTTGAATCATGTCGAGTAGTACTTTATTCGCATCGCAAAAATTGGTGATTGGCTACATGACTGCATATTTCCTAAAATATGCAAGGGAGTATTCAAACCCTAAAAATAGCAGTTCATCAAACATCAAAAGAGGAAACTCATGAAGCTATCTCTTCCAACGGATAGTTTTTCAACAGTGACCTTGGTGAAGGTTGCCTATAAATACCAGTGACCCTTTTCATTGAGAGGTTACGGGAAATTTCAAAGCAACTCAAGAGCTCATTCGTATTATTGCAAATTGAAGCACTCGAAAAATCCTAGAATTTCCCAAGTGTTTCACATTGGAGAGAGCTCACTATTCTAAGCCTAGAGTGATAGATATATCCAAAGCTTAGAAGAGATATCCTAGCCTTTGCATTTGTTCTTATTGTAAAGGATATCTCACCCTAGTTGGAAACTAACCCAAAACCCAAACCCTTTGTTAAGGTAGTTTGTGTGTGATTTGTTGGTGAGTTAGAGTTGTAAAGAGTTAGTAAGCTACAGTGAGTTATCCAGAAAACTCTAGAGAAGAAGTTAGTAAGCTACTTGTGGTAGTCTGAACACTTGTGTGTGTTTGAGTTAGCAAGCTGCAGTGAGTCAGCCAGAAAACTCAAGGTAGAAAAGCGAGTAAGCTACTGTGAGTTAGCCAGAAAGCTTTAGGAAGTGGTTAAGGAATTTCTCGAAGATCGAGAGAGTGGACATAGGAGCTTGAGTCTACGAACCACTATAATTCTTTGTGTTGTTTTGCTTTCATCATCTTTGCATTATTATCATTTGCATGTTTTTCACTGAAAGCATAGTTCACTGATATTCAGTTGGAACCAATCCACTGAACTTGCATCAAATTGATCACAACCTTAATCACTGTTTTATTAAAGGGAAGATTTTCAGCAAAGCTAAAACGAGTATAAACTTAGGGCCAACCATTCTGCACACTTGAGTAGCTAGAACAGATAGTTACCAAACTGAACTAACTCTACTGAGGGTTCAGTTAGATAATTATCTGATCCAAGTGCCTCAGGATCTCTGATAAACTCAGGCTCAGTTGGGCTAATCTGAAGCTTCAAATTTCGAGGATCATTGTCTCGAAGAGACTTTGACTCGAGGCAATCCAGGTGCTTCTCAGGGGGCAAAATCATCGAGGATAACGACCCATCCGGCCTGATTGAAAGAAAAGTTTTAAAAATCGAACACGTGTATTCCCCCCCCCATACACATGTGAGACTCATTAGCACCGGGACCAACAAGTGGTATCAGAGCAGTGGTTCATTTTGACCACTTGCTTTGGTAGCCATAGTCTATTTTGCTGAAAGACTTTGGTGGTCTAATGAATAGATCTGTTTGATGATATCTTACAAGGCTCTGTCATCATGCCTTCTAAGAAACTTCCTATATTCTCTGTTGAGAGCTATGACCTATGGAGATTGAGAATGCAGGCTCATCTGTATTCAAAACATGAAAGAATGTAGAGAGTGGTTTCTGAAGGACCATTCAAATTTACTGTTGTGAATCCCAGAATCACTGATACTGAGAGGAATGACCCAAAGAGATGAATTTCCAAATCCTGATGATCAACTTACTCCTGATGAGAGAAAGTTAGTCAATCTGGACTACATTGCTAAAGATACTTTGTATAACACTATTGATGATGGTGTTATGGGGATGATTTCTCACTGTGAAACTGCAAAAGAAATATGGGACACACTTGTTGTTATGTGTCAAGGCATGAGATCATATTAAGGAAAACAAACTTTTTATGTTGCTATTGGAAAGTTTGATAGCTTTGAAATGGAAGATAGTGAATCCATTGATTTAACTTGAGGTCGATTCACTAGCATCATGAATGATCCGAGTGCTCTTGGGAAAAGATACCCACAGAGAGAAGTGGCACCAAAAATTCTTAGAGGATTATCTAAGAAATGGGATATACATCTTTGTGGTGATTGAAAACACCAAAAATATTGATTCCATGCCATATCAACAAGTTTTCTCCGAATCGAAAAGCTTATGAGTTTGTGATTGACAAGAAAACTAAGAAATCTGATAGCAAAGATGATTCTTCATCTAGCAAGAATGTGGCTTTCAAAGCCAAAGAGAAATCTCAGAAGTCTAGAGAATCGAGAACTCTCTTGCCAAAAAATCGGGATGAAGGGGGAGGATAAGCTAGTCATCGATGACAAGGAGGTTTGAAAGACTCAATAGCAGAGATATGGGAAATATAAGAAATATTACAGAATCAGTGTACAAGAGAGACTCGGAAAAGTCGAGGACGGATATCTTCGAGAAAAGGAAGGACCAGAAGTCAAGGATCCTCATCCAAGAAGAAGGACTCCAAGACCAAGGAGGAAAGTGATCAGGATGATGATACCAACAGATGCTACAATTGTCAAAAGAAAGGTCACTTCCAATTTGACTGTCCTGAGCTGAGTGCTAAAGAAAGAAAGGAAAGACAAGCCAAGAGAGACATGAAGATCTCCAAAGAAGAAAGCTATGATTCGAGGAAGAAGAATATTTCAAGAAGGTTCCGGTTCCTCGGATGAGATTTTTCGAGATAGTGATAAAGAATGATATCTCGGCTCTTATGGGTGTGGAGGAGGTAAATTCTTCTATCTCTGTTGTTGCTCCTACACAAGCACATTAGTTCTCAAGTTCAACTGTAAACAATAACTTTGACCTGATGGATTCGTTTGAGAATCTTATGAAGGACTATTACGTGGTTACAAGAACTACTCTTTGAAACTCAAGAGCGAACAAGGAACCGATCACGAGAATCAAGTGGAAAGACTCTAAAAATGCTGAGATCACTTCTCAATTGATGGGAACTACTGATGAACTGGATGTTCTGAAAGTACAACTCTCAGAAAAAGAGAAGGTGATAGCTATCCTGAATGGAAAATTAGAGAAATCCACTAAAGAGATTCAGCTTATCAGAGCTGAGTTCAATGACCTCTTTGAGAAGCATGAAACTTTGAAGAAATGTGAGGATAGTGCGCAGAGAAAGTTAGCTCTATTGAATTCTGCATCTAAAGTGATAGATGAAATTCAGAGTTATCAATGACCTGCAACTATAAAAGCTGGATTGGGATACATTCGGGGGAACCTCACAAGGTCTTTGAATCTTCGCTTCTAGTAGCACCAAGATCGTCTTTGTTAAACGGTGGCATCTAATCTTCTTCTTGAAGAAGCGCCAGAAGTTTT
Source organism: Stenogyne calaminthoides (assembly GCA_037126765.1). Lineage (NCBI taxonomy): Eukaryota > Viridiplantae > Streptophyta > Magnoliopsida > Lamiales > Lamiaceae > Stenogyne > Stenogyne calaminthoides. The sequence goes on along the minus strand of JBBCBC010000004.1, from coordinate 26,942,050 downwards.
AGACAAGGGTAAAGGACCTATGGTTTCAGAAAAACTGAAGGTTCAGGGAAGAAAGCCCAGACCTCAGGAAAAGGCTAGAAAACCTGAACACTCAGTAGGAAATTTTTAGGCCAGTACTTCAAAGCCTCAGGCTAAGAATACAAACCTAAAGAGAGATCAAGATCGAACCATCGGAGGAATTTTCGGAAGAGAAACACAAACAGAGATATTCTCAATCGAACAAGTCCTCGACATCGAAAAGACCCCAATTTCAAAGACATGCAACCTAAACCCCACTTGCCTAAGGGTAAAAGGTTTCTGAACCCAAGTCACAGAGACAGAGACCAACAAGCACAAAAGCTAAGGCACTTGAACAAAAGGCTGAATCCAAGAAGAAGAACTCTAAGGCTCATGTTCATGCTAAGGCCGCACTCATACACGAGGATCTTGCCAAGGCTCCTAGGGTGGTGAATGTGTATGTAGATGTTTATGGGAGACAAATCAGCCACTCTAAAGTAATTAGAGTTGTTAGGCAGATTTGGGTTCCAAAAGGTACATCTAACCTGGTAGGACCCTACACCAAATGGGTACCTAAGAACTGATCTGTTTTTCAGGTGAAAGAAAAGGGCACTAAGATGAATGAAGACAACATAGCCCTGATGAGTGGAAATGAATTGGCTCTGGCAGTATGGTATCACGGACGGTGGATGTTCAAGACATATGATAGGATATAAGCAACTAATCACCGACTATGTTGAGCAAAAAGGCCCGCAGATCACATTTGGAGACAATTCAAAGGACAAAATCAAGGATATGGAACTCTTGAAGTTGACTCTGTTCATATCCATGGTGTTTCATATGTGTATGGGTCTAAAGCATAACTTGCTTTCTATCACCAATTCTATGACAAAGGATTGGTGTTGAGTTCTCAAAGAACTTATGTTATGTAAAAAGACAATACTTCACGTAGAAAATCTTCCGACCGGGTACTAGAAAAGGAAATGTGTATCTTGGTTGATTGGAGTTCAACTCCTAAAGATACATGTTTGGTTGCAAAAAGTTCCAATCGATACCAGTTTGGTTGTGGCACAAAAGAATGAATCACTTAAACTTCAAAACCTCGAACAAACTTGCAAGATTAGCACTTGTAAGGGGTTACCCAATGAAGTGTTCAAGAAAAATCATGTATGTGATGCTTGTCGAAAAGGAAAACAAATCGAGAATCTTTCAAAAGCAAAGTAGATGTTTTATTGATAGAATACTACAACCTGTTACATATGGATCTCTTTGGTCCAAGAACACCTGTGAGCACTAATGGCGTAAAATACACACTTTTTTATAGTTGATGACTACTCCAGATACACATGGGTCATATTCTTACTCAAGAAGAAAAGAGACTCGCATAAACCGCCTGAACTCATGAAAAGGCTCGAGATTGAAAAAGAATCTCGAGTGTGGTTAAAATCAGATCGGATAAAGGAACCGAGTTTATCAATCATATCATATCGATTATTGTGCAAACAAATGGAATAGCTCATGAAACATCAATTTGCAAGGACCCACAAGGATGGTGTTCTTTGAAAAAGAAATATGACTCAAAAAGAAAGGAAGGACAATGATTCTTTGGTTCGATATTCCTAAGAGATTTTGATTTGAAGGTTATCAACACTTTGCATGCTACTCTCGGAAAATGAGATCCATGCTTGACCAAGAACCAAGGAAAAACTCTATATGAGCTTTGTGGAATGAAAGGAAGCCTCTTGTTTTTTCTTTTTTTCGTGTGTTTGGTTGCAAGTGTTTCATACATAATAATGGTAAAGATGGGTTTAAAACTTTTGATAGCAAAAGCGATGAAGGAATATTCTTAGGATATTTCAAGTCAATAAAAGCCTTCAGAGTTTACAACTCAGTAGGACTCTTATTGTGGAAGAAACACCTCATGTTGTTTTTGATGAATCTACTTGTGTTCGGAAGAAATAGGAACATGATTTCAGAGAACCGATCAAGAAAATCACCCAGACTTAGCTTCGAAAAAAGAATGATAAAACATCCTCTCGAACACGAAAAGAAGAAGTCGGTCACTTTCTATGAATGGAGTGAATCGGACTCGAACAAAGAAGTTCGGGATGGAAAAACTCGGGATGGTGAGACTCGGGATGGAAATTCTCCATCTGAAGGAAAGCCAACACTGCTGAAGGTGACCAATCTAAACATACACCGATTCGGACTCGGGTATGTAATGCCGATGAAGATGTGGTCACAATCGAGGCAAACTCGAATCTATCAACCAATGGGGAACAAATGTCTCGACAATATTCGAATGGAATTTTCCCGAGGAAGATGATTCTCTTTCTCCTTTTTCTCATTGTTCCTCGAATTTAATGAACTACCGAACCTAACATTTCGATGTTGAGGATGCTCTTGAAGGGGGAACATCCAGAGAAAATGGTTGGATAGTCATCCTACAAGTCGATTGTGGGTGATCTATCGATGGTGTCAAAACAAGAAGGTTCCATGGAGAAAGTGCTTTTTATGCCGCTTACTCAAAAAAAAGAACTCATCGAGATTGAAGAAGCTCTACAAGATTCATTTTGGATTCTTGCTATGCAAGAAGAATTTGAATCGGTTCTCAAGGAATGAAGTTTGGGAGCTAGTGGATAGACCTAAGAGGCACAATGTGATTGGAACTAAGTGGGTGTTCAAGAATAAGAGAGATGAAAAAAAACAACATTGTGAGAAACAAGGCAAGGCTAGTTGCACAAGGTTATTCCCAAGAAGAAGGCTTGGATTATGATGAAACCTTTGCACTGTTACAAGAGTAGAAGCCATCGATTGTTTCTTGCATATCTCGCCCACATGAAATTCACGGTCCATCGATGGATGTGAAAAGTGCATTCTGAATGGTATGCTTAAGGTAGAGGTTTATGTGGAACAACCTCACGGTTTTGAACAGAATGACCAAGTTTATGTGCTCGGAAAGCCTTGTATGGTCTTAAGCAAGCACCGAGCATGGTATGATACCCTTTTCGGTTTCTCATTGACCATGGTTTTATCAAAGGAATCGTTGATAGGACTCTGTGGGGAGATGGAAGATGGGAAAGACATCTTACTTGTTCAGATTTATGTAGATGACATCATATTTGGATCTCCAAATCATCAGCTGTGTGAAAAATTTTCTACCCTGATGAAAGGAAAGTTTGAGATGTCAATGATGGGGAAGATGAATTTCTTTCTTGGACTTCAGGTGAAACAAACTAAGGAAGGAATTTTCATCAATCAAGCAAAATACACCGTAGATCCGATTGCAAAGTATGGTGTCTGATTGCAATGCGGTTAGAATTCCTATGAATACTAACTACAAGATGGATCTCGATCTCAAGGCAAATCAGTAAATCACACTGATTATAGAGGGATCATTGGATCACTGCTATATCTCACATCAAGTAGGCCTGATATAACATTTGCTGTTGGGATATGTGCAAGATACCAAGTTAATCCTAAGGCTAGTCACATGGAGGCTGCCAAAAAGATTCTGAAATATCTTAAAGGCACTGTGAATAGAGGATTATGGTATCCAGCTGATGATAACCTTGAATTAATTGGTTATTCAGATGCTGATTATGGAGGATGTAGAATTGGCAGGAAGTCTACCACAGAACTTGTCAATTTCTTGGAAGTAAACCGATATCATGGTTTTCAAAGAAACAAACCTCAAGAGTAACCAAGTAAACGGGGTTTAATACATGGTCTGCGAGGAAGGAATTGCAGTGCCGCAATTCTTTCGCTCAACAACAATTGAGGGATTATAAGATTATAGCCAATGAAGTACCTATATTTTGTGATAATAATAGTGCAATTGCTATTACACAAAATCTTGTATTGCACACCGATGTAAGCATGTTGATATCGACATCACTTCATTGAGAGATCATGTTGAGAAGAAAGACATCGAATGGAGAAAATTCATCTTGATAAATGAAGTACCGATATCTTGACTAAAACCTTTGGTCAATCAAGATTTCGTGAACTATCATTGAATTAGGTATGTTGATCCAGTGGTGAATTGAATACATGGTCGCAGAAGTACAGCATGATTCTTTGCTCTGCACAACAATTGAGGGATTATAAGATTATAGCCAATGAAGTACCTATATTTTGTGATAATAATAGTGCAATTGCTATTACACAAAATCTTGTATTGCACACCAGATGTAAGCATGTTGATATCAGACATCACTTCATCAGAGATCATGTTGAGAAGAAAGACATCGAATGGAAAAATTCATTGATAACAGAGGGTCGATATCTTGACTAAACCTTTGGTGAATCAAGATTTCGTGAACTATCAGTTGAATTAGGTATGTTGGATCCGGTGGATAAAGCAAATCAAAAAATTGAAGGTTTTGGATGCATGAAGTTTTCTCCGGTTTTCTTGAAAAACTCGGGATAAAATTGAAATCTTGAACACCGAGTCTTGGGAAACTCGGTCATCACGAAGATCGATTACTTCAAGATTATTATCGACATTTTATCAAGGTCAAAACTCAGTAAGACTGATGGAGAAAATTAGTCTAAGAAGTATTGACTCATGCAACACATTGATTGTCTAACTGAATCTCAGTAATCATTGGCAATAAATGACAAAACACCTGAAGGAATAATTGGGCGGGACCTTTGAAATACACGAGGAAAGTCAATGGTCTGCAGGAACAGTAATTAAATGCACTGTTCATTAATCACCAATAGGGATAAATTGGTGGCTGTATTTGCAAAATTATCCTTTCATATACCCGTTTTAGTCGGTTTTTAATCTCAACCGTCGATTTTTTCATCTACGCGATTTTCCATAAATCAAAATCCCATATCCATTGGAAAAATTTCTTTCAAAGCCCTATTCCAAAAAGCCTTCATCTTCACAAACACTCTGCTTCGAAACTCTCGATTGCCCAGAAATTTTTCACATATCTCAAAACCCTTCACCAGAAATTCTCCAAAAATGACACTTTCTGTATACGACAAACTTGCCATTTCCAATAAACCTTGGTACGAATATGTCGTTTCTCTAGAAAGCTCGTCCAATGCAACTCACGAGGAGGAGGCGTTGCATATGATTTCGTTTGGCAGAGCTTACATGCCTGGTCGTGAATCGACCAGAGGCCGAATATGCGAAAGAGGTAATTGAGTTTATCTCTAATATGCAGTTAGATGATGAGAATTGCATAGAATCCCAGATTACAGTCTCGCATTTGGAGCATGGTTCGAAATATGTGGATTTTGTTAGGGAATTATATATTATTCCTAAGAATCTAAATGCCATATATGAGTTAAGTGATAGAGGTGAAGACCCTACGGTATACATGATGGCTAGGGAATAAGAATATTTGGATAAAATTACTGAGCATCCAGTAAAGTTTGAAGCTACTCTGAATAAGAGGCATTTGAAGCCTAAATATCGAGTATTGTTGGATATTGTAAGCAAATGCATCATGAGTAGATCTGGTAGTTTCGAACAGATAAGCACGCCTAAGTTAAGGCTAATGGCGGCGATTGAAGATTCACCTTCCACGACATTCAATTGGTTGCACTATTTGATCAAGGTGGTGAGTGATCAAGCCAAACAAATTCAGAAGGTGAATGACTCTGTAGTTATCAAAGGAAAGATTCTACATGCAACCAAGATTGCATTTATCTTGGAAATGTGCAGAGAAGAGGAGGACATCTTTGCCGATTCCACTTCCTTTCCAAAGTCAAAAATCATGTTCAAACCAACAAAGAAGACTTTGAGAGGAAAGAAAGAGAAAAACTCTGAGTCTCAGGAGGAGACTGCTGAAGAAGAAACTATTGAAGAAGCCAGACAAGCTAAGGGAAAAGCCCTGATGCAAGTTAAAAGAGAGAAATGAGAGAAACTGAAGAAGAAAGCACTGGCTCCTAAGCGCAGAAAGCTTCAATCTATTGTTGAGAAGGAGGTTAGTGAAACTGAAGAAACTCAACCTGAAGGCCAGCAAGGGTTGAAATCTCCACTCCAGGTTCTTGCTCAGGTAGTGACAAATGTACAGGAGCAAGAAACTGAGGAACAAGTTTTTTCTGAGGTACTCGAAACCTCTCTAAGCTCAGATAAAATCTCTCAGGAAATCTTCAAGGGACCTCAGATCCCTACTGAAGAAAGATCAGCTCAGGCTTCAGATCAATCTGAACCTCAGGAATTGCTGAATTTCGATGCGCTCCTGAATGAACCATTTCATCAGCACTAGAACTTGTACAATCCGAGCCAACTGCTCCTGAAAGCCCAAAATTGAGGAAGGAGAGGCTGAAGAAACTGAGTGGCTCAGCAAGGGGGAACAGTTCATCTTAGACAGATACCCTGAGCTGAATGCCTATCCTGACCTTCAGGATATGTTCTTCAGGCTCAGAACCACAGTGTATATTCTGAATCAAACACTCCCGGAGATGCTGAACATTGCTTCATACAGAGGAGAAGAGTGGTGGAATGCTGAGATAGCTGCCCTGACTGAATTCTCAGGTTTCAGAAAAACCAAGCTGAGAATGAAAGCTGCTGATTTTGATGATTTAGTGAAAAAGAAGCTAGCTGAAAAGAAAGCTACTGAAGAAGTAGATGCTTCCAGCTCTCCTGATCAAAATAAAGATAAGGATAAGGGAGATGATGCTGAAAAACAATCTGAGGGGGAGAAGGAACCTCAGATAAATACTGAGAAAGAGAAGGAAACTGTGAGTCAGATGGGGACAGATACTGATGCTGAACCAACTGATATCAGACAGCCTCAGACTGAAGTTAGCACTCTTCAGGTACCTTTTGGCACTGTTATACATTATGCCGAAGTTACTGAAGTACCTAGCTTTAAATTTGATGTTTATGATATGCAAACTGAGGCTCAGTTGGAGCACCCAGCTCAGTTGGAGCACCCAGCTCAGTTGAAAAAAGTTGTACAAACTCTAGTGGTTGATTTCACACCAATCCTGGATGAGTTAAAGAAGATAGAGCCAAGGATGGAAGAGATACTGGCAGGTCAATCTCAAAAGATTGAGAATCTAAGCTCTTCATCAAGCATGCTGCAAACAATTCTCACAGACAAGATGACTCAGATGGAGTTAGTTCTGGCTGCTCAAAATTAGAAAATGGAGAACCTGAGTTCATCATCTGATACGCTTCAATCAACTCTATCAAGTAAATTAACTACATTGGATGGAAAGATTGATGGAGTACATACAGAGCTTAATGCCAACATGAAGCAGATGTATCAAGAAAGAACTGCCTATCTTGAAGCCAAGCTGATTGAGAAGAATGATCTGATGATCAAAATAGCTGTTGAGGAAATGAGCTCTCTGCTCATGACCAAGATGACAGAGATGATGCATGATGTCTTCTCAAAACAGTTTGCTCCTCTTTCAGATGAGTTCTCAATGTCCAAGAATTACATGATGAGGCTAGAAGATGAGCATGATCAGTTGGCAGGAGAAGTGCGCAATATGAGTAAGGAGCAATACTATATGGATACTGCACTGACTCAACTACTCCCAAGGTATGGTGCCAAAAAGGGGGAAAGGCCTGGGGGCAAATTAAGTGAGTTGTTGGCACAAACCTTGGAGAGAAAGGCTCAAAAAGAAGCTGAAGGAAAGAAAATTGCTGATGCCTTAAAAGAAATTGAAGCCACTGAGAAACTAAAATTCAAAGAAGCTGAGAAACCTATCTTCACTCAAACATCTGAGCAAACCTTTCAGGAAGTAATTTCATAGAAATTGAGTGATAGAAGGATGATTGAGACAAGCAAAGCCGGTGAAGGTCAAGTCAGACCTGAAAAAAGAAAGGCTGTGGCATTTGTGGAACAAGAAAGGAAGAAAAGAGCAAAAAGCTCAAAACCTACTCAGAGGAAGCTGATAATGGAATTCGAAGAATCTGAGGAAGAAACTAAAACCCAGAAAGAAGCCTTCGATACCAAGAAAACTCTGAAATCTCTTCAGATTGAAAAGGAAAAGAAAATCGCCGCTTCAAAGATCGTGTTCCACCGATCGGGAAAGAAGAAAAGAAGAAGAAGAAGAAAAAAGAAGAGGTGGTTTTAAAAAGTTCCTAAGCAAAAGGTGAGGTACAGAAAAGACTCAGAAGTGGCCTCACATTGACAAGTGGATGCCTATACAGTTCAATGATGCATGGGAAGAGATCAAGAGAACCTTCTGGTTCTATTATGAGATTTTGAGAGAATGGAGGGGAGAAATTTCGGATAAGAATGAAGCCTTTATTGAGTAATTTCATCGACATTCTATCCTAAGTACCTGCAAAGTTGGATCAACTTGGCAGATGAAGGAAACACTCAGATAGTAGCTCCTGGTCCATACATGTACCCAGCTCCTAGGTTTGAGAATGGCTATGTAAATGAGGCAGCCATTTCTCAGGAAATAACCCAGTATGCCATCCAGCTAGGCCTAACAGGAAACAACCCTGAAATCATCAAGGCAAGAGATGAACTGAAGAAGAGATACTACGGGATGTTCAACCTGGAAGTGCCAGAGGATGAAGTGGAAGAAGATTGAAGACTTTGTACTTCTGTTTTTTTTATTTTCATTGTAATCTGTAACTCTTATCCTACATCAATGAAAATTTTATCTTTATGCTCAAAGATAATATCTCATTATCTTTTTACATGTCTTGATATGCCAGATTGTTAAAGAACTTGATTGGAGAAATACCATTTTGGTTGTAATAGATAAACTGAAACCTGAGGATAGGTTAGGTTTTCTTAAAATGTAACAAGATGGTTTTGGCATCATCAAAAAGAGGGAAATTGTTGGGAGATGAATATAATAAAGAAGTTTTGATTAGATCCCAAAAACCCTGAGTATGATATGTTAAGGATAATCTTGATAGACTGAGTCAGGTTTCAGTATAGATTGTTCAGGAAGTTATCTGCACTATGTATAGTCAGCAGATATAGATCAAAGTTAGATATCAAGACATCAAGACTCAAGAAGTTGTCAAGACATCAAGATTCAAGAAGTTCTTCAAGACATCAAGACTCGAAGAAAGTAATCAAGACATCAAGACTCAAGATGTCATGAAGACACCAAGCTCGATGAAGTAATCAAGACATCAAGACTCAAGATGTCATCAAGACACTAAAGACTCAAGAAGTTGTCAAGACATCAAGACTCAAGATGTCATCGAAAAACATCAAGACTCGCGGAAGATATCAAGACCCAAAGAGTTATCGAAGACTCAAAGAAGATATCAATACTCAAGATAACTCAATGTTCAGAGAGGCAATGAATAATATCTATTCAAGACTACAAAACCGAGAAAAACGCAAATATTCGTAAAAGTAGATATTGCCCAAAACATTCATATATGCGCACAAAAGGAACTAAGTCTAAGTGTTGTTTAAGGTTGTCTCATTCAGAGAGATTGACCAAAAAGAGCCGTTTTGTTTGTCTACATTCACTGAAGACAAGAACCAATCAGAGGAAGACAACACTGTACTTTTCATCCTTAATCGAAAAGCGACAGGACAATGAATCATGTCAGTAGTACTATGTTCCAGACTGCAAAAATTGGTGATTGACTACATGACTGCATATTTCCTAAAACATGCAAGAGAGTATTCAAACCCTAAAAATAATAGTTCATCAAACACCAAAAGAGGAAACTCATGAAGCTATCTCTTCCAACGGATAATTTTTCAAGAGTGACCTTGGTGAAGGTTGCCTATAAATACCAGTGACCCTTTTCATTGAGAGGTTACGGGAAATTTCAAAGCAACTCAAGAGCTCATTCGTATTATTGCAAATTGAAGCACTCGAAAAACCCTAGAATTTTCCAAGTGTTTCACATTGGAGAGAGCTCACTATTCTAAACATAGAGTGATAGATATATCCAAAGCTTAGAAGAGATATCCCAGCCTTTGCATTTGTTCTTATTGTAAAGGATATCTCACCCTAGTTGGAAACTAACCCAAAACTCAAACTCTTTGTTAAGGTAGTTTGTGTGTGTTTTGTTGGTGAGTTAGAGTTGTAAAGAGTTAGTAAGCTGTAGTGAGTTAGCCAGAAAAATCTATAGAAGAAGTTAGTAAGCTACTTGTGGTAGTCTGAACACTTGTGTGTGTTTGAGTTAGTAAGTCGCAAAGTGAGTTACCCGTAAAAAACTCAAGGTAGAAAAGTGAGTAAGCTACAAATGGAGTTAGCCATAAAGCTTTTTAGGAAGTGGTTAAGGAATTTCTCTCAAGATCGAGAGAGTGGACGAGGGAGCTTGAGTCTCCGAACCACTATAATTCTTTGTGTTGTTTTGCTTTACATCTTGCATTATTATCATTGCATGTTTTTCAATCGAAAAGCATAGTTCATCGATATTGATTGGAACCAATCCAATCGAACTTGCATCAAATTGATCACAACCTTAACCTTTGTTTTTATTAAATTTTCAAAGAAAGCTAAAAACAGTATAAACTTAGGGCCAACTATTTCAAGACACTTGAGTAGCTAGAAACAGATAGTTACCAAACCGAACTAACTCTACCGAGGGTTCAAGAAGATAATTATCGATCCAAGTGCCTTAGGATCTCGATAAACTTCGAGGCCGGGCATTGGGCTAATCTGAAGCTTCAAAGCGATTCGGGATCATTGTCTCGGTAGACTTTGACTCAAGGTAATCCAAGCTTCTCGTGGCAAAAATCATCAAGATAACCTGACCCTTCTGACCTCAGTGAAAGAAAAGTTTTAAAAATCACTGAACACGTGTATTCCCCCCCATACACGTGTGAGACTCGTTAGCACCGGGACCAACACAATCGTAATTGATAATGGAAAGAAGTTCGACGGCCTTAAGATCGATGATTTCTTCAGAAAATGGAAAATCATAAAGCTCTTCTCCACCCCCTACCACCCACAGTCCAATGGCCAAGTTGAGGCGATCAACAAAATTATCAAACACACGCTGAAAGCGCGACTTGAAGGAGGGAAGGGCAAGTGGGCAAGCAAGCTGCCCGAAGTGCTATGGTCATACAGAATAACCTGCAGGACATCTACGGGAGAAACACCCTACTCCCTCACATTCTGGGTAGAGGCGGTGATCCCAGCAGAAATCCTCGTACCTAGCCACTGAACGAGCAACGGAGCCTCGAATAGCAATGACATGGCAATGGCAACTAACTTGGACCTACTGGAAGAAAAAAGGATAGAGGCGAACATAAAGAATGCCAGCTACAAACGACAGGCAGAAAAATACTACAACTCAAAGGTCAAACTCCGGCAATTCAAGGAGGGCGATCTCGTCCTAAAAAAGATACTCGGAGTTCCTAAAGGAGTACTCGGCCCCACCTGGGAGGGCCCATTCAGAATATCTAAATGCCTGGAAAATGGGGCATACGAGATCGAAGACCTGGATGGCACACCAACCCAATATCCATGGAACGTGGCCCACCTGAAGAAATACTACCAATAGAAAATAGTTGATAGCTCATTTGTCATCTTATCATTCTCTTTGTAATAGGTTCTTAATTCCAAGGAAAGTCTTTTATAATAAATTACGTTTGTGAAAGTCCTGCACATTTTAGAATAAGTCAACCACGAATCGTCCCAAGGATGATCTGCGCGACAAAGGTCGGGTCAAAAGAGTGGTTGCTAAATGCATAAGCCGACCACCTACGACAGGAAGCAACACCCGGAACTCACATCGACAAGGTCGTCCATCGCTTTGGCCGCACGACCAAACACGATGACCTTCTTAAAGACAACACCATAACACGATTAAGCCAAAGTTTAGACATGCCGCGTAAGATAAGATCGGCTAAAACATAGTCCGAATACATCGCACCATAACCAAATGGTGATAAGGACATAGGCAAGACTCATAGTCGCAGGTGTATGTCCGGGGTTGCACGACCAACAAATTCAAAAGCGGAGCAACAAAATCAAACGTTAATACACAACAAAGGAGATAAAATATGAAGGTTTCATTCATTAAATAAAGGCCCAAAGGCAGAATACAAAAAGAGGACCCACATGCCACTTACAAACTCACACCCCGAAGGGCCACACAAACATAAAATGAAAAGGAAAAACTCAAAAGAAAGGGGTTCGCGGACACCCTACACAATCTTTGAACAGAAGGGAAGGCGCTAAGCACCATCCCCCGACCAAACCTCCCCCTCGACCTGGTTGACCGTCGGCTCCTCACCACCAGTGACCTCTCAACTAAGGGGCAGCCACCGTCATGCCACTGCCATCCGCCGCCACGGTCGTAAGCACAGGCGCCACAACAGGACTGGTAGGGGTCTGCCCGGATGTGCCCCCCTGATCGACGCCCTCACCCGGCCTCTACAACCTACTCGCCAGGGCCAAGAAAGACAAATCTACACCGAAGTCGGCCAAATTCTCCACGGGCAACAGTACATCTGCCTCGGGCGGGCAATCGGCGATGAAGACCTTGAAGTCCTCCACAAGCACGGAGGCATCTGCAGAGGGGTCACGGTGAAACACGCCCGAAGGACATCCGCATAGGCGCTGATGTAGGAGAAAATCCCCAACGCAGCATCGTCGGAGGCCCGGAGGGAGGCCTCCTTTGACATCTGGAACTCGAGCTCCTCCACCCTTGCCTCATAGTCGACCGCCAGGGCATGGGACTCTGCCAGTTGGCGAGCAAGCTCATCAACCCTCCCTTTCAGAGTCACTGACTCGAGGCGGTGGGAGTCGATCTTGGCGCGACGTTTGGCATTCACATCGGCCACTTGCAGGGCCAGCTCGGTCGTCCTATCCTGAGCAGCTTTCAGGTAGGCCTCCATTCGGGCCATGGCCGCTGTCGCCTCCTCTAGTTTCTTCTTCTCCGCGTCGAGGGCCGAGCAGGAGATCTCTAGGTGTTGAAAATAAAACCAATCTTGTAATAAGATAAACTGAAACCTGAGTATAGGTTAAGTATGTTTGTAACAAGATAGGTTTTGGCATCATCAAAAAGGGGGAAATTGTTGGGAGATGAATTTAATAAAGATATGATTTTGATTAGATCCCAAAACCCCTGAGTATGACATGTTCAAAATAATCTTGATAGTTGAGTCGATTCGCTTTTTTAGAGTATTAGGGATGATATCTCGCAAAATGTTTAGTCGCCAGATATAGAGAAAGTTAGGATCAAGATTCTCAAGAACTCAAGAAGTTTCAAGAAACCGAAGTTTCAAAGATGAAATCGAAAGTTTCAAGACTCAAAGCAGAAATCGAGATATCAAGACTCAAGATGAAACTAAGATACTGAAGACTCATTATGAAACTAAAGAACTGAAGACTCAACATGAAGACTCAAGATATCACCAAGATATCTGCGGAAGACTCGTAAGACATCAAGACTCGTAAGACCTGAAGACTCGTAAGACTCTAAAGACACGTAAGACGTAAGATCAAGAATCGAAGATCAAGAATATCAAGGCACAAGAATTATCAAGACTCAAGAATGCATCAATGCTCAAGATAAACTCAATGTTCCGAGGCACCAAAAATATCTATCCAAGGATTCAATATCGAGAAGATCGCGATTCCTTAGAAAAATAGATATTGCCCAAGACATTCAAATACAGACAAAAGGAACTAAGACAAAGTGTTGTTAAGGTTATATCAACTCAGAGATTGTAACCAAAAGAGCCGTTGAGTTGTCTACCTTAATCGAAACAAAACTCAAAAAGAGGAAAACAAAGACTGCACATATCGATAATCGACAAAGGAAAGGTCACCGAAAAAGATGTTAGAAGTACTAAGTTCCAGACTGCAAAAAGTGAAGACCGGCTACATGAAAGGCTATTGCCTAAAACGTGTTAGGGAGTGTTAAACCCTAAATATAGCCATTTCTCACACTCCATAAGAGGAAACTCACGAAGATATCTCTCAAACGGATAGTTTTTCAAGAGTGACCCTGGTGTATGCCTATAAATACTTGTGACCTTCTACATTGAAAGGTTACGGGAAATTTGTAAGCAGCTCAAGAGCTCAAACTTATTATTGCAAGTTGAAGCACTCGAAAAACTGAGAATTTCCCAAGTGCTTTAAATCGAAGAGAGCTCGTTCCACTAAGCCTAGCTTGATAAGATATATCCAAAGCTTAGTCGAGATATCCTAGCCTTTGCATTGTTCTTTATTGTAAAGGATATCTTATCCTAGTTGGAAACCAACCAAGAAACCCCAAACCCTTTGTAAGGTAGTTTGAGTGTGATTGTTGGTGAGATTGGAGTTGTAAAGAGTAAGTAAACTACATTGAGGTAGTCAGAAAGCTCTAGAGAAGAAGTGAGTAATCTATCTTGGATAGACAGAAAGCTTGTGTGAGTTTTGAGTTAGTAAACCATGAGAGGTTGTCGTAAAGCTCAAAATTAGAAAGGTTAGTAAACTACAAGAGGTAGTCGAAAAGCCTTAGGAAGTGATTAGTGAATTTCTCCGAAAAAGATCGGGGAGAGTGGACGTAGGAGCTTGAGTCTCCGAACCACTATAATTTCTTTGTGTTCTTTGCTTTCGCTTTTGCTTGTTTTATCTGTTGCATTACTTTGTCTTGAAAGCATATTTTCACTGATATTTGGGTTGGAATCAATCCAAAGGAAAGTTGCATATAAATTGAATCACAACCTAATCACTATTCCATTAAAGGAAGGTTTTCAAAGAAAAGCTTAAAACGAGTATAAACTAAGGGCCAACCATTCCAAGCACATCCGAGTAGCTAGAACGAGATAGTTACCAAACCGAACTTACTCTTACGAGGGTTCAATAAGTTAGTTATCGATCCGAGCAACTCAGGATCTCTAAAACTTCGAGGACTCGGTTGGGATTATCGATGTATCCGAAAAGCATTTCCAGATCACTGTCTCGGATAGACTTTGACTCAGAGCGATTTGTGCTTTCGGGACCAAATCATCGAGTAACAACGACCCAAGTCGACCTCGAAGAAAAGTTTTAAAAACACTGAACACGTGTATTCCCCCCCATACACGTGTAAGACTCATTTGCACCGGGACCAACAAGTGGTGTCAGAGCAGTGGTTTAACTTGACCACCTGCTTTGTTGACCAAAGTTTTATTTTCTAAAAATACTTGTGGTCTATCTGAACTGATCATATTTGCTGAATTCTTAAAAGACTCAGATAAAATGTCTTCTAAAAAACATTCCATGTTCTCAGTGGAGAACTATGATTTATGGAGACTGAGAATGCAGGCTCACCTGTATTCTAAACATGAACGTATGTGGAGAGTGGTCTCTGAAGGACCATTCCAATTTACTGTGGTGAATCCCAGAGGAACATAAAATGAGAGAAACGATCCTAGAGCAGAATTTCCTAAGTCTGATGACCAACTGAGTCCTGAGGAGAGGAAGTTAGTCAATCTAGACTATATTGCTAAATACACACTATACAGTACAATTGATGATGGTGTGATGGGAATGATTTCTCACTATAATACTGCAAAAGAAATTTGGGATACACTAGCTGTAATGTGCCAAGGCACAGATCATATCAAGGAAAACAAACTTTTAGTTGCAATTGGAAAGTTTGATAGTTTTGAAATGGATGAAGGTGAATCTATAGACAAACTGGAAGTCAGATTCACTAGCATTATGAATGATCTAAATGCACTTGGTAAGAAATATCCACAGAGAGAAGTTGCATTGAAAATTCTTAGAGGTCTTTTGTTGGGAGATGAACTTTAATAAAGATTTATGATTTTGATTAGATCCCAAAACCCCTGAGTATGATATGTTCAGAATGATCTTGATAGTTGAGTCAGGATTCAGTTTTTAGAATATTCAGGATGTTATCTCGCAGAAATGTATAGTCAGCAGATATAGTTCAGATAGTTTATCAAGACTCAAGAGGATACCGAGTAAATCAAGACTCACCGAGAAGACTCAAAGACATCAACCAAGATAAACTACAAAGATTAAAAGAACTCAAGATTCGAGAAGACCTCAAGACTCGTAAGACCCTCAAGACTCGGAAGACCTCAAGACTCAAGACTCAAGACACAAAAGATCAAGATCGAGAAACTAAAGATCAAGAATATCAAGGTTGAAGAATTATCAAGAATCTTGAGGTAATCAATGCTCAAGATGAACCTAAATGTTCCGAGGCAATCGAATATATCTATCTCAAGGACAATAACATCGGAGAAGATCGCGATTCCTTAGAAAGTTAGATATCCGCCAAGACATTCAAATGCGCATAAAAGGAACTAAGTCAAGTGTTGTTAAGGTTATATCAAACTCGTAGTTTGTAACAAAAAGAGCCGTTGAAGGTGTTTACCTTTAATCGAGACAAAAGTCAAAAAGAGGAAGACAACATCGCACTATACCGACATCGACAAAGGATGTGTCTCGAAAAAAAAAAGATGTCGATGTACAAAAGTTCCAGATCGCAAAAAGTGAAGACGGCTACATGGAAGGCTATTGTTTAGAAAGTGTTAGGGAGTTTCAAACCCTAAATATAGCCGCTTTTCACACACCACAAAAGGGAACTCACGGTCGTCTCTCCAACGGATAGTTTTCAAGAGTGACCTTGGTGTATGCCTATAAATACTGGTGACCCTCTACATTGTAAGGTTACGAGAAATTTATACGCAACTTAAGAGCTCAAGCTTATTCTTGTAAAAGTTAAAAGCACTCTAAAAAACTTAGAATTTCCCAAGTGCTTCAATATTGAAGAGAGCTCACTATACTAAGCCTAGCTTGATAAGAATTATCCAAAGCTTAGTTGAGATATCCTAACCCTTTGCATTGTGCTTCATTGTAAAGGATATCTCATCCTAGTTGAAAACCAACCAAGAAACCCCAAACCCTTGTGAAGGTAGTTGGAGTGTGTTTGTTGGTGAGAAGTGTTGTAAAGAGTTAGTAAACCACGCTGGAGTAGTCGTAAAAACTCTAGAGGAGAAGTTAGTAAGCCACAGTGGGTAGTCCAAAGCTTGTGTGTGATTGAGTAAGTAAACTACGGAGGTAGTCGTAAAAGCTCAAGGTCGGGTTGAGTAAGTAAACTACGCGGAGTAGTCGTAAAAACTCAAAGGTACGAAGTTGAGTAAGTAAACTACGAGGTAGTCGTAAAGCTCGGTTGATAGTGAATTTCTCTCAAGAGTCGGAGAGAGTGGACGAGGAGCTTGAGTCTCGAACCACTATAATTGTTGTGTTCTTTATTGCTTTCCTTATCTCGTGCTTATCCGTTTTGCATTGACTTGATTTTGAAAGCATACTTTTCATCGATATTCATTTGGAATCAATCCAATTGAAGTTGCATAAGTGAATCACAACCTAATCACTATTTCATAAAGGGAAGGTTTTTCGCAAAGCTTAAAACGAGTATAAACTAAGGGCCAACCATTCAAGACAACCGAAAGTAGCTAGAACAGATAGTTACCAAACCGAACATACTCTTCTCGAGGGTTCAAGAAGTTAGTTATCCGATCCAAGCAACTCAGATCTTTAACACTCAGACTCTGGGGTTGGGATTATCTCGAGGTTTCGAAAAGCAACTCAGATCACTGCCTCAAGAGACTTTTGACTCAGAGCGATCCAGGCTTCTCGTAACCTAATCTTCGTGATTATCCGACCCAAGCCGACCTCAAGAAGAAAAAAAAGTTTTAAAAACACCGAACACGTGTATTCCCCCATACACGTAAGACTCTGCTTGCACCGACCAACAAGTGGTATCATCGAGCAAAGGGTTCAACTTGACCACCATTGTGGTTGACCAAAGTTTTATTTTCAAAAATACTTGTGGTCTATCCGAATCGATCTTATTTGTCAAACCTTTTATTTTTCAAGAGATCGTAAAAAATGTCTTCTAAAAAAACTTCCCATGTTCTCAAAGTGGAGAACTATGACCTATGGAGATCGAGAATGCAGTGCTCATCTATATTCCAAACATGAGCGATGTGGAGAGTGGTCTCTCAAGGACCATTCCAGCTTTTCATCAGAAGTGAATCCCAGAGGAACAAAAGATGAGAGAATTGATCCTAGAGCAGATTTCCTAAGTCCGATGACCAACCGACTCGAGGAGAGAAAGTTAGTCAATCTAGACTACATTGCAAAAAAGACACACTATACAAACACAATTGATGATGGTGTGATGGGAATGATCTCTCACCGTAATATCGCTAAAGAGATTTGGGATACACTATTTGTTATGTGCCAAGGCACGATCATATAAAAGAAAACAAACTTTCAAAGGGCAATTGGAAAGTTTGACAGCTTTTGAAATGGATGATGGTGAATCAATAGACAAACCGAAGTCGATTCACTAGCATCATGAATGATCTAAATGCACTTGGAAAGAAATACCCACAGAGAGAAGTTGCATTGAAAATTCTTAGAGGTCTATCTAAGAAATGGGATATTCATGCAAAGGGTGATTGAAAACACCAAGAATATTAACTCAATGCCTTACCAACAAGTCTTCTCTCGAAATGAAAGCCTATGAATTTGTAATTGATAAGAAATCCAAAAAAGGCCGACAAAGAAAGATGATTCTTCATCGAGTAAGAATGTGGCCTTTAAAAGCCAAAGATAAAACTCAGAAACTAGAGAGTCTCGAGAACCCCATGCCAAAAAATCGATGAGCTTGAGGAAAAGCTAAGATCGATGGCAAGAAGGTTTGATAGACTCAATAGTAGATTTGGAAAATACAAAAGCTATTACAGAACCACAGTACCGAAGAAACCCGAGGATGATCAACCGAGAAGAAGAAAGACCGAAAAGTCGAGGATCTTCATCCAAAAGAAAGGACTCCAAGTCCAAAGAAGGAAATGATCGGATGATGATGCCAACAGATGCTATAACCGCCAGAAGAAAGGTCACTTCAAAGATGATTGTCCAGATTTGAGTGCTAAGGAGAGAAGAGAAAGGCAAGCTATAAGAGACCGTAAGTTCTCAAGCAAAAAGGCCATGGTTGCGTAAGAAGAACACTCGAGGAGGGATCTAGCTCTTCAGATGAGATATTCTCGTGACAAAGGAAAGTGATGACATCCGCCCTCGATGGCCATTGAGGAGGTAAACTCTTTTTTCTTCGTTGTTGCTCCTACACTAGCACAAGAGTTTTCTAGTTCCACCGAAAAACAACTATTTTGACCGATGGATTCTTTTCGAGAATGGATGAAGGACTATTTGTTTTGCAAGGATCGCTAAATCAAACTCAAGAGCGTAATAAGGAATCAAAACCTAAAAATCTAAAATGGAAAGACTTCTAGCAATATTGAAGTCACTTTCAATTAATGGGAGCTACCGATGAATCGGATGTTCAAAAGTACAACTCTCAGAGAAAGAGAAGTTGATAATGTCCCTAAATCGAAAAAGCTAGAGAAATCCATCAAGAGATTCAACAAATCGTAATCGAAGTTCAATGACCTCTCCGAGAAGCATAAAACTCTACAGAATCAGGAGGAGGATAGTGCATGTAAGAAGTTAACTCTATTGAATAATGCATCTAATGTAATAGATGAAATTCAGAGTTACCAGAGATCCGGACTATAAAACTGGATTGGGATATATTCCGTGGGGAACCTCACAAGGTCATCTAAATGTTGCGCCAAGTAGCAAGAAGACTATCTTTGTAAAAACCAAAGGGCACCTACACTTCAAATTGAAGAAATGCCCAAGGTTGTAGACAAGGGAAAAGGACCTATGGTCTCAAAGAAACCGAATGATCGTTAGAAAGCCCAAACCTCAAAGTGAAGGCAAGAAAACCCGAAAGGCCACTTGGAAAGTTTCAGGAAGTACTTCAAAGCCTCAAAGCTAAGAATGCAAACCCGAAAGGCTCCACATCGAACCATCGAGGAATCCTCGATGAGAAACACTCAAACAGAGACATTCTCAATCAAGAGACCAAGTCCTCAAGATGCCGAAGACCCAGATTTCAAAGATGCATAACCCGAACCTCACTTGCTTAAGGGTAAAGGTTATCCGAACCCGAAAGTCATCAAAGATTTAGACCGGCCGCACAAAATGCCTAAGCATCCAATGTAAGGCCCGAACCAAAGAAGAACTCTAAGGCACATGTTCATGCTAAAGCTAGCACACATATACGTAAAATCGCTAAGGCACCCAGAGTAGTGGATGTATATGTTGATGTTTATGGAAGACAAATTAGCCACTCTAAAGTGATTAGAGTTGTCAGCAGATTTGGATTCCGAAGGTACAAATTTAACCTCAGAGGACCCTACACAAAATGGGTACCTAAGAATTGATCTGCTTTTTTCAAGAGGAAAACCAGGCACTAAGTCGATGAAAGATCACATGGCATCGATGAGCAGAGATGAAAAAGCTCCTCGATGTATGGTATCTTGACAAATGGATGCTCAAGACATATGACAGATTCAAGAAGATGCTCAAAGGACTATGTTGAACAAAGAGGGCCCACAGATCAATTTTTTTGGAGATAACTCCAAGGGACAGATCAAGGATATGGAACTTTGGAAGTCGACTCCGTTCATATCCATGGTGTTTCATATGTATCCGATTGAAGCATAACTTGTCATCAATTAGCCAATTTCGCGGATAAAGGTTTCAATGTTGAGTTCTCCAAGAACTTATGCTTTGTGAAAGATGATACATCACAAAAAGTATTATCGACCGGTACAAGAAAAGGGAATGTGTATCTTTGTCGATTGGAGTTCAACTCCTAAAGATACATGTTTAATTGCTAAAAGTTCCACAGATACCGCTTGGTTGGTTATGGCATAAAAGAATGAATCACCTAAACTTCAAAACCCCGAACAAGCTTGCAAGATTAGCTCTTGTGAGAGGGTTGTTTAATGAAGTGTTCAAGAAGGAACACATTTGTGATGCGCTTTAAAGGAAAACAAGTCAAAGCATCATTTAAAAGCAAAGTAGAAGTTTTACCGAGAGAATACTTCACCAGATATGGATCTGCTTTGGTCCTATAACACCGTGGAGCACTAAGAAATACACATTGGTAGTAGTTGATGACTACTCAAGATATATTTGGGTCATATTCTTACTCAAGAAGAAAGAGACTCAGATAAAGTCGCGAATCATCGAAAAGGCTCAAGAATGAGAAAAAATCGAGTGTGGTCAAAATCGATCCGACAATGGAACCGAGTTTATAAATCATATCATTTTCGATTACAGCAAAGAAATGGAATTCTACATGAAACATCACCGCAAGGACCCTCAACAAAATGGTGTTCTTCGAAAGAAGGAACATAACTCGAAAAGAAGTTCGCAGAAGGACAATGATAACCGGTCGATATTCCTAAAAGATTTTAATCAAGTTATCAACACCGCATGCTACTTCTCGTAATAGATCCATGCCGACAAAAAAGTCAAGGCAAAACGCCTTATGAGCTTTGGAATGAAAGGAAGCCTCTTGTTTTTTTTTTTCGTGTTTGGTTGCAAGTGTTTCATACACAATAATGGTAAAGACTGGGCTTGAAAACATTTGATAGTAAAGTTCGATGAAGGAATATTCTTAGGATATTCAAGTTAGTAAAGCTTTCAGAGTTTACAAATCAGAGGACTTTATTGTGGAGGAAACACCTCATGTTGTTTTTGATGAATCATTTTGTGTTCGTAAGAAACAAGAACATGATGCAAATGAACTGACAAAGAGGATCACCAGATTAAGCCTGAAACAGAAAGATAAATCATCCACTGAACCTGAAAAGAAGAAGTCAGCCATTATCTATGATTGGAGTGACTCAGACTCAGATAAAGAAGTTCAGGATGGAAATCAGGATGGTGAGACCCAGGAAAACCAACACTCCAAAGGTGACCAATCGAACAGCACACCGCCTGCACTCAGTGCACGTGATGCCAATGAAGATGTGGTCACAGCTGAGGCAAATTCTGAATCTATCAACCAAAGGGGAACAAATGTCTCTGACAATGTTCTGAATAGAATTTCCCCTGAGGAAGATGATTCCCTTTCTCCTGTTTTGTTGTTCTCTGAGTTTGCTGATTTAACTGAACCTAACATTTCAAATGTTGAGGATACCATTGAAGGGGGAACATCAAGAAGGAAATGGTTAGATAGCCATCCTACAAACCAGATTGTGGGTGATCTAACTGAAGGTGTTAAGACTAGAAGGTTCCATGGAGAGAGTGCACTATTCTCGCCGCTTCCTATCGAGAAAGAACCCATCGAGATTGGTGAAGCTCTACAAGATTCTCACTGGATTACTGCCATGCAAGATGAGCTGAATCAATTCTCGAGGAATGAAGTATGGGAGCTAGTAGATAGACCAGAAAGGCACAATGTCATTGGAACCAAGTGGGTTTTCAAGAACAAAAGAGATGAAAACAACAACATTGTGAGAAACAAGGCAAGGCTAGTTGCACAAGGT
The DNA here is from genome assembly GCA_037126765.1 of Stenogyne calaminthoides. Lineage (NCBI taxonomy): Eukaryota > Viridiplantae > Streptophyta > Magnoliopsida > Lamiales > Lamiaceae > Stenogyne > Stenogyne calaminthoides. The sequence continues at coordinate 26,919,764 of JBBCBC010000004.1, read as the reverse complement.
TATTCCCAAGAAGAAGGCTTGGATTATGATGAAACCTTTGCAAATGTTGAAGACTAGAAGCCATCGATTGTTTCTTGCATATGCCGCCCACATGAAGTTCATACCATCGATGGATGTGAAAAGTGCATTTCGAACGGCGCGGCTTAAAAAGAAGAGGTTTATGTGGAACAACCTCCCGGTTTCAAACAGAATGACCAAGTTTACTGTGCTAAGAAAAGCTTTTGTATGGTCTTAAGCAAGCACCCAGAGCATGGTATGATACTCTTTTTCGTTTTTCATCGACCATGGTTTTGTCAAAGGAACTCGCTGATAGAACTCGCTCGGGATAGAGGATGGGGAAGATATCTTACTAGTTCAGAGATATATGTTGATGACATCATTTTTGGATCTCCAAACCATCACCGTGGTGAAAAGTTTTCAACATCGATGAAAGGCAAGTTTGAGATGTCAATGATGGGAGAGATGAATGAATTTTTCTAGGACTTCAAGTGAAACAATCAAAGGAAGGAATATTCATCAACCAGGCAAAGTACACCAGAGATCTGATTGCCAAATATGGTGTACAGAATTGCAATACAGTTAGAATTCCCATGAATACTAACTACAAGATGGATCCTGATTCTGAAGGCAAATCAAGAAGTCATACTGATTATAGAGGAATCATTGGATCATTGCTCTATCTCACAGCAAGTAGGCCGGATATAACATTTGCTGTTGGGATATGTGCAAGATACCAAGCTAATCCTAAGGCTAGTCACATGGATGCTGCCAAAAAGATACTGAAATATCTTAAGGGCACAGTGAATAGAGGATTATGGTATCCAGCTGATGATAACCTAGAGTTAAGTGGTTACTCAGATGCTGATTATGGAGGATGCAGAATTGACAGAAGTCCACTTCAGAACTTGTCAATTTCTAGGAAGCAAGCTGATATCTTGGTTTTCGGAAGAAAATGCACCTCAAAGAGAGCAACAAGTACCACCAAGTGAATAATATATGGTCGCAGGAAGTCGCCAGGCACAAATTCTTCGCTCGCATAACAATTGAGGGATTATAAAGTTGTAGCCAATGAAGTACCAATATTTTGTGACAATAATAGTGCCATTGCTATTTCACAAAACCCCAGATTGCACACCGATGCAAGCATGTGGATATCGACATCACTTCATCGAGATCATGTCGAGAAGAAGGACATAAGGATGGAGAAAATTCATACTGATAAGCAGAGAGCTGATATCTTGACTAAACCTTTGGCGGAATCAAGATTTCAAGAACTTTCAGTTGAATTAGGGATGCTAGAACCAGGTGTTTAGAGTAAAATCTGAAAAATTGAAGGTTTTCAGATGCATGAAGTTTTTCGTAATCCTTCCGAGAAGCTCAGATAAAATGGAAATATCGAATCGAGTCTCGTAAAACTCAAGAAGATATCGAACCAATTCAAGATTAAAGATTATAATCGACATTTTATCAAGATCAAGACTAAAGAAGACCGATAGAGGGAAATTGGTCCAAGAAGTAATGACTATGCGATCCATTTATTGCTCAAGTAAATTCAAGAATCATTCGCAATAAATATAAAAACACCGAGGAATGTTTTTTTTTTTTGGGCGGATCGTTTTAAATTCGAAGAAGGTCAACAATCATTTAATGCTCGCTACATTAATGACCAATGAGGATGTTTTGGCGGCTTACTTTTTCTGAGATCGTTGTTTCAGATAACCGATTAATCGAAATTAATCTCAACCGTTGTTACTCACCTAACCAACACGATTCCCCACGATCTCAAGGCTATATAAACCCCAATCAGCCATTCAAGCCAAAAATTTTATCAAACCCTTCATTTTCAAATCCTCTCGCAATTAAAAATCCCTTTGCCCGTAAATTCTCCAAACCCTAAAGCTTCACTTCTTCAATCAAACTCTAAAATGGCTCCAACCCTGCTCGAGAAATTAATTAAACCAACAAGCCGCGGGTACGAAGTTCCTTGTCTCACTAGAAAGCACAACCAACTCAAAGCCGTAAGAGGAGGCTCAGATATGATTCGATCGCTAAACTCATTCCAACTAGTCGCAAACCCACTGCACTGTGAGTTTGCGAAAAGAGGTAATCGAATTCATCTCAGAATTTGAAGATAGATGAAGAGGGTCAGATGCATTCTAAGTTAATCAGATCACACTTAGAGCAAATCATCCAAATACGCCGATTTTGAGAGGGATCAGATATTGTTCCAAAAAGTCAATGATGTTTTTGAGCTCGTGGATAGAGGAGAGGATCCTACGACGATATGTCGGGAAGAGAGCAGAGTACTTAGATAGGATTGCCGAGAACTCGTTAAGTTTGAGGCGATTAATCGCATAAAAGGCACCCAAGCCACAATATCGTGTGTTGATGGATATTGTGAGCAAGTGCATCATGAGTCTTCTTTGGGAGTTTTGAGCGTATAAGTACTCAAGCTCGATTGATGGCGGCGATAGAAGCTTTTCACCCACCATGATTTCAACGGGCTGAAATTTCGATCCAGACGGTGAGTGAAAGCGGACCAAAGTTTTGAGGAAGATTGACGGGCGATCTCAATCAAAGGCAAGATCCACCATGCCACCAAAATTGCTTACATTTTGGAGATGTGAGAGAGGAGGAGGATATCTTCGCCAATTCGACCCCATTTCCTAAATCCAAAATTCTCCTTAAACCCATTGTCGCAAAGAAGGTGTCATCGGGGAAGAGAGAAAAGAAGGTAGAATCACCTTCTCGCAACTGGCCGAAAAAAGAGACCCAACAAACTAGGGGGAAGGTGTTGTTGGAGGCAAAGATGGAGCAGGAGCAAAAATGATGAAATGTAAGAATCTTGCTCCAAAACGCAGAAGATTGGTGGTTCTCACCGATGAAGATGAAAGTGATCCTCAAGAGATTCAACTGAGGGCCAAACCGCCAGAGTTCACCATTACAAGTGTTGGCTCAGTTATCTCGTGACACAGATCGATCGGAGGAGCGTGTCTTTTTTTCGAGGTGCTCGAGACATCGCCAAGATGTATAAAATTTCTCAGAAATTTTCAAAGGAGCTCAGACTCAGAGATGCCTACCTCGTGTGCAGCTGCTCAGATGTAAGAGCTGCACCAGAGTCGATCTCAAGATGCAAGCTCAGATCGACGAGCCAACTCAGACTAAACCGAGGATATACCCGCCAGCCTCGTAACCCACTCAGATGCAAACCGAGGACCCGACCAAGACAAACTTCAGATGTCACGAGACTCAGAGCAAAATATTCTTGATGAGCTCCTCGAAAGGATCTACTTTTGATCCCTTAGCGTAAACTTCAAATGAACCGAGAGCCCGAGATGGAAGAAGGGCGAGGTCAAGAAGGCGAGTGGAGGAGCAAGGGGAACGGTTCATACTTGACCGATACTCGAGCTCAACTCACATCCCCGACCGCAAGATATTTTCTTCAGATTAAGGACAATCAGATTTATCCTCAATCGACTCTTCCCGAGATGCTTGATATTGCCGCTTTTAGAGGGGAAGACTGGTGGAATGAGGAGACAGCCTTTCTGACCGACTTCTCAGGGTTCAAAAGGACAAAGCTCAGGATGAAAAACGCCGATTTTGATGAGCTGGTTCAGAGGAAGTTGGCTGAGAGGAGAGCAACTAAAGTTGGTGCCCCAAGCAAGTGGAGACAAATCTCAAGATGGAGATGGGGACCAACAGGAGATGTTGAGAAGGCCTCAGATTGAAAAGGAGACTTCGTTGTCGATCAACTCGATCTAGTCAACATCAAAGATGTTGATAGTACTCTTCAGATCGAGGCGCAAATTGAGACCGGAGCTCGTAATGAAGCTAGAGCTCAAGATGATCGAGACAAAGACAGAGGTGCGTAAGATTCCCGAGATTGATCTCACCCCGATAGAGAAACTTGAGAAGGTTGAGCCAATAATGATCAAGATTGCTCAGATGGAAGAAACATTGGCCAATCAAGCTCAAAAGATGGACGGTCTTAGTTACTCTTTAGAAACGGTGTAAATTCAAAAACACTCTAACCACCCAGATGACCTCCATGGAAGGAAAGCTAAATGAGAAGTTTCGGAGGGAGTCAAGGCCGAAGTTAAGTGATGAATCGAAGGTAAAACACCGTGAAAGTTCTCGATTTCCTAGAGGTGAAACCGCATAAAAGAATGAGGTGCTAATCAAGTCTCATTGTTGAGGAAATGAGCTCAATACTCATGACCAAGATGACAGAGATGTTCAAAGAAGCACTCTTCGCCGGGCTTTTGCCCACTTATCTGAAGAATTTTCTGTGGCCAAGAACCATCTAAGGAGGCTGGAAGACGAACAAGATCAGATAGCAGGAGAAGTTCGCTATGTGAGCAAAGAGCAATATCACATGGACACAGCACTCTCCAGGCTTCTTCCAAATTACGGTGCCAAGAAGGGGGAAAAGGAAGCTGAAGATCTCAGAAAGTTCATGGCACATACTTTGGAGAAGAAGGCTCAGAAAGATGCTGAAATGTATAATCTAGCAAAAGCCTTTAAAGAAGTCGGAGCTACTGAGAAGTTGAAGTTCGCCAGTAGAAAAGCCTATCTACACTCGAAGTTTCGAAAGCAAGCTATGCTTGATGTTGCAAGAGAGAAACCGAAAAGCTAGAGCAAAGGTTGGAACAAGCCAAGCCGCCGCCGAATCGCTTATGAAGAGGAAAGCTTTGGGCGTTGTTCAACCCGAAAAGCAAACGTAAAGGCTTTAAGCCAATCCAGAGAAAATCGATTTCGATGATGAAGAAACAGAACAACCAAAGGAATCGAAGTCTCAACCTCGTAAGAAAGTCTTCAACACGAGAAATGCTCAAGACACTCCAAGAAGAACAAGCTAAGAAAGTCGCCGCTTTGGTCTCGTGAACGTCTGCGGATCGTAAAGGAAGATAGACGAAGAGCGAAGCGAAGGAGTGATTTCGTGAAGTTTGAAAGCAAGAGGAAAGGAACATCAAAAGCACTAAAGTGGCCCCACGCTGATAAATGGATGCCTATCAAACTCAACGATATGTGGGAAGAAGTCAAGAGGACCTTCCGTTCAATTATGATGTTCTCGTGGGAATGGAGAGGGGAAAGCTCGATCGTAATGAAGCTTTCATTGAATACCTTCTTATCTTCTATCCAAAGTATCTACAGAGTGGATTAACCTTTGCGGATGAAGGAGAGGTACATATAGTAGCCCCTGGTCCATATTCCTATCCACCTCCAAAACTTGATAATGACTTGGTGAATGAGAAGGCCATTACTCAAGAGATTGCTCAAGATGTCGGGTCATTGGTTTAACAGAAAACAATCCGGACATCATCAAGGAAAGAAATGAGTCAAGAAGAGATTTTTCGGATGTTTGACTCGGAAGTGCCCGGCCGATGAAGTTGAGAATGAAGCAAATCAAGAGCAGAAGATCAAGAGCAAAATCGTAAGATCAAGATCAAGATCAAGACTCGTAAGATTTTGTAATCTTTAAATTTTGTTTTTTGATTTTGTTGATAAACTCATTGTAATATGTAACGGATACCAATCATCAATGAAGATTTATCATTATGCTCAAAAAGATAATATCTCATTATCTTATTTACATGTATTTTATTTTGATATGCCCGAATGAATGTCTCTCGAACTAATTGTATGATTGATAAGGAGAAATTGTTTAAGTATTTGGTAATGAACTAGTTAAAGAGATTCATTATCAAGAAATTGTTGAATGATTAAACCGATGAGAAACTCAAATTGTTGAGAGATTCTCTCGATTTAAGAAATTGTTGGGGAGACAACCAATCTTGTAATAGGATAAACCTAAAACCCGAGTATAGGTTATTTGTTTGTAACAAGATAGGTTTTGCATCATCAAAAAAGGGGAAATTGTTGGGAGATGAATTTTAATAAAGATTTATGATTTTGATTAGATCCCAAAAACCCCCCGAGTATGACATGTTCGTAATGATCTTGATAGTTGAGTCGATTCGCTTTTTAGAATATTCAGATGTTATCCGCAGTAATGTATAGTCGCAGATATAGTTCAGATAGTTATCAAGACTCAAGAGGATACCGAAGTAATCAAGACTCACGAGAAGACTCAAAGACATCACCAAGATAAACTACAAAGATTCAGAAGACTCAAGATTCAAGACCTCAAGACTCGAGAAGACCTCAAGACTCGTAAGACTCAAGACACAAAAGATCAAGACCGAGAAACTAAAGATCAAGAATATCAAGGCACAAAGAATTATCAAGAATCAAGTGAGGTAATCAATGCTCAAGATGAACTCAATGTTCCGAGGCATCAATATATCTATCTCAAGGATGCAACATCGGAGAAGATCGCGATTCCTTAGAAAGTTAGATATCCGCCAAGACATTCAAATGCGCATAAAAGGAACTAAGTCAAGTGTTGTTAAGGTTATATCAAACTCGAGTTTGTAACCAAAAAGAGCCGTTGAAGGTGTTTACCTTTAATCGGAGACAAAAGTCAAAAAGAGGAAGACAACATCTGCACCATACCGACATCGACAAAGGATGTGTGTCTGAAAAAAAGATGTCGATGTACAAAAGTTCCAGATCGCAAAAAAAGTGAAGACCGGCTACATGGAAGGCTATTGCCTAGGAAGTGTTAGGGAGTTTCAAACCCTAAATATAGCCGTTTCACACACCACAAAAGGGAACTCACGGTTGTCTCTCCAATGGATAGTTTTCAAGAGTGACCTTGGTGTATGCCTATAAATACCGGGTGACCCTCTACATTGTAAGGTTACGGAAATTTATACTAAACTTAAGAGCTCAAGCTTATTCTTGTAAAAAGTTAAAAGCACTCTAAAAAACTTAGAATTTCCCAAGTGCTTCAATATTGAAGAGAGCTCACTATACTAAGCCTAGCTTGATAAGAATTATCCAAAGCTTAGTCGAGATATCCTAACCCTTTGCATTGTGCTTCATTGTAAAGGATATCTCATCCTAGTTGGAAACCAACCAAGAAACCCCAAACCCTTGTGAAGGTAGTTGGAGTGTGTTTGTTGGTGAGAAGTGTTGTAAAGAGTTAGTAAACCACGCGGAGTAGTCGTAAAAAACTCTAGAGGAGAAGTTAGTAAGCCATGGGGGTAGTCCAAAGCTTGTGTGTGATTGAGTAAGTAAACTATGGAGGTAGTGTAAAGCTCAAGGTCGGGTTGAGTAAGTAAACCACGTGGAGTAGGCGTAAAAACTCAGTACGAAGTTGAGTAAGTAAACCACGAGGTAGTCGTAAAGCTCATAAGTTGATAGTGAATTTCTCTGAAGAGTCGGAGAGAGTGGACGTAGGAGCTTGAGTCTCTGAACCACTATAATTGCTGTGTTCTTTATTGCTTTCCTTATCTGTGTTTATCTGTTGCATTGACTTGATTTTGAAAGCATACTTTTCACTGATATTCAGTTGGAATCAATCCACTGAAGTTGCATAAGTGAATCACAGCCTAATCACTATTTCATAAAAGAGGAAGGTTTTCTGCAAAGCTTAAAACAAGTATAAACTAAGGGCCAACCAATTCCGCACAACTGAGTAGCTAGAACAGATAGTTACCAAACTGAACATACTCTTCTGAGGGTTCAGTAAGTTAGTTATTTGATCCAAGCAACTCAGGATCTCTGACACTTAGGACTCAGTTGGGATTATCTGAGGTTTTCGAAATTAGCTCAGATCACCGTCTCAAAGAGACTTTGACTCGAGAGCGATCTGCGGCTTCTCGTAACCTAATCTTTGGATTATCGACCCAAGTCGACCTCAAGAAGAAAAAAGTTTTAAAAACACTGAACACGTGTATTCCCCCCCATACACGTGTAAGACTCGTTTGCACCGGGACCAACATCTTTCTAAGAAATGGGATATACATGCAGTGGTGATTGAAAACACCAAAAACATTAATTCAATACCATACCAACAAGTCTTTCCGAATTTGAAGGCATATGAGTTAAAGAATTGATAAGAAGTCTAAAAAGGTCGACAAAGAAAGATGATTCATCATCTAGTAAGAATGTGGCTTTTAAGGCCAAGGATAAAAACCGTAAAACTAGAGAGTCTCGAGAACTCCCTTGCTAAAAAATCGGGATGAGCTTGAGGATAAGCTAAAGATCGATGGCAAGAAGGTTTGAAAGACTTAATAGTCGATATGGAAAATACAAAAACTATTACAGGAATCACAGGTACCAGAAGAAACCTGAGGACAGATCAACTGAGAAGAAGAAAGACCTGAAAGCTGAGGGATCTTCATCCAAAAGAAAGGGCTCCAAGTCCAAAGAAGAAAGTGATCAGGATGATGATGCCAACAGATGCTACAATTGCCAAAAGAAAGGTCACTTCCAAAGATGATTGTCGACGACGAAAAGCTAAGGAGAGAAGAGAAAGACAGGCAAAAGAGACAAGAAGTTCTCCAACAGAAAAGCCATGGTTGCAGAAGAAGAACATTCTGAGGAGGGATCTAGCTCTTCAGATGAAATTTTCTCAGACAGTGAAAGTGATGACATATGTCTGATGGCTATTGAGGAGGTAAACTCTTCTTTCTCTGTTTTTGCTCCTACACTAGTACAAGAGTTGTCAAGTTCAACTATGTGATCATTTTAACTCGATGGATTCTTTTGAGAGTCTAATGAAGGACTATCTTTGCTTTTTACAAGAATCGCTAAATGAAACTCAAGAGAAGAATAAGGAATCAAGGAAAAAAAACTTAAGTGGAAAGAATCTAGCAAAACTGAAATCACTTTTCAATTAATGGGAGCTACTGATGAACTGGATGTTCTGAAAGTACAACTCTCAGAGAAAGAGAAGTTGATAGTGACCCTAACTGAAAAGCTAGAGAAATCCACTGAAGAGATTCAGCTGATCAGAACTAAGTTCAATGACCTCTCTGAGAAGCATGAAACTCTACAGAAATGTGAGGATAGTGCACAGAAGAAGCTAACTCTATTGAATACTGCATCTAAAGTAATAGATGAAATTCAGAGTTACCAGAGATCTGTCACTATAAAAATGGATTGGGATACATTCGGGGAACCTCACAAGGTTATCTGAATGCTGCATCAAGTAGCAAGAAGACAATCTTTGTAAAACCAGTGGCACCCACACTTCAAATTGAAGAAATGCCCAAGGTTGTAGACAATGGAAAAGGACCCATGGTTTCAGTAAAACTGAATGATCAGGTAGGAAAGCCCAAACCTCAGGTGAAGGCTAGAAAACCTGAGCACTCAGTTGGAAAATTTCGAGCAAGTACTTCAAAGCTCAGCTAAGAATGCAAACCCGAAAGGATCTCAGATTGAACCATCGGAGGAATCTTCAGAAGAGAAACACTCAGCAGAGACATTCTCAACTGAAGAAACCAAGTCCTTAGTATACTGAAAGACCCAAATTTCAGTACAGGCAACCTGAACCCCACTTGCCTAAGGGTAAAGATTACCTGAACCCGAGTCAACAAAGATTCAAACCAGCTGCACAGAAGCCAAAGCAAATGAACAAAAGGCTTGAACCAAAGAAAAATTCAAAAGCCCATGTTCATGCTAAGGCTAGCACTCATACACAGGAAACTGCTAAGGCACCCAGAGTAGTAAATGTGTATGTAGATGTTTATGGAAGATGATCAACCACTCTAAAGTGATTAGAGTTGTCGCGATTTGGATTCCGAAAGGTACAAATTTAACCTTGTAGGACCCTACACAAATTGGGTACCTAAAAATTGATCTGTTTTTTCAGGAGGAAAACAAGGGCACTGAGCTGATTAAAGATCACATAACACTGATGAGTAGAGATGAAAAAGCCCCTGATGTATGGTATCTTGACAGTGGATGCTCAAGACATATGACAGGATTCAAGAAGATACTCAGTGACTATGTTGAACAAAGAGTCCTCAGATCACTTTTTTGGAGATAACTCAAGGGATAGATCAAGGATATGGAACTTTGGAAATCGACTCAGTTCATATCCATGGTGTTTCATATGTATCTGGATTGAAGAATAACTTGCTTTCAATAAGCCAATTCTGTGATAAGGGTTTTAATGTTGAGTTCTCTAAGAACTTATGTTATGTGAAAGATAATATCTCACAGAAAGTATTACTGACTGGTATTAGAAAAGGAAATGTGTAACTTGCTGATTGGAGTTCAACTCCTAAAGATACATGTTTGGTTGCAAAAAGTTCCACATATACCAGTTGGTTATGACATAAAAGAATGAATACCCTAAATTTCAAAACCCTGAATAAACTTGCAAGATTAGCTCTTGTGAGAGGGTTGCCTAATGAAGTGTTCAGTAAGGAACATATTTGTGATGCATGCCAAAAAGAAAAACAAATTAGAGCATCATTTAAAAGCAAAGTAGATGTTTCTACTGAAAGAATACTTCAGTTGTTGCATATGGATCTTTTTGGTCCAATAACACCAGTGAGCACCAATGGCAGGAAATACACACTAGTAGTAGTTGATGACTACTCAAGATATACTTGGGTCATATTCTTACTCAGTAAGAAAGAGACTCAGATAAAGCTGCCTGAATTACTGAAAAGGCTCAGTATTGAGAAAAATCTGAGTGTGGTCAAAATCAGATCCGACAAGGGAACTGAATTTATAAATCATATTATATCTGATTATTGTGCAGCAAATGGAATTTCTCATGAAACATCAGCTGCAAGGACCCCTCAACAAAATGGTGTTGCTGAAAGAAGGAACATGACTCTGAAAGAAGCTGCAAGGACAATGATAGATGAAGCTGATATTCCTAAAAGATTTTTGGGCTGAAGCTGTCAACACTGCATGCTATTCTCAGAATAGATCCATGCTGACCAAGAGTCAAGGCAAAACACCCTATGGGCTTTGGAATGAAAGGAAGCCTCTTGTTTCTTTCTTTCGTGTGTTTGGTTGCAAGTGTTTCATACACAATAATGGTAAAGATCAGTTGAAAACATTTGATAGTAAAGCTGATGAAGGAATATTCTTAGGATATTCTGAAGTCAGTAAAGCTTTCAGAGTTTACAACTGTAGGACTCTTATTGTGGAGGAAACACCTCATGTTGTTTTTGATGAATCTACTTGTGTTCAGAAGAAACAGGAACATGATGCAGAAGAACTGACCAAGAGAATCACCAGATTAAGCCTGAAAAAGAATGACAAAACATCCACTGAACTTGAAAAGAAGAAATCAGTCACTATCTATGATTTGAGTGACTCAGACTCAGATAAAGAAGTTCAGGATGGAACTCAGGATGGTGAGACTCAGGATGGAAAGTCTTCACTGAAGGAAAACCAACACACCGAAAGTCGACCAATCAAGCAGGACCGATTGAGACTCGGGTATGTGATGCCAATGAAGATGTGGTCACAATGTGAGGCAAATTTCGAATCTATCAACCAAAGGGGGAACAAATGTCTCTCGATAATATTCAATGGAATTTCCCCGAGGAAGATGATTCCCTTTCTCCTTTTCTCGTTGTTCCTCGAAGTTTCTTGAATTAATCGAACCTAACATTTTAAATGTTGAGGATACTATTGAAGGGGGAACATCTAGAAGAAGATGGTTAGATAGTCATCCTCAAGTCGATTGTGGGTGATCTAACCAAGGTGTCAAAACAAGAAGGTTCCATGGTGAGAGTGCACTATTTCGGCCGCTTCCTATATCGGAGAAAGAGCCCATCGAGATTGGTGAAGCTCTACAAGATTCTCATTGGATTCTTGCTATGCAAGATGAAATTTGAATCAATTCTCAAGAAATGAAGTATGGGAGCTAGTAGATAGACCTGAAAGGCACAATGTCATTGGAACCAAGTGGGTATTTAAGAATAAAAGAGATGAAAACAACAACATTGTAAGAAACAAGGCAAGGCTAGTTGCACAAGGATATTCCCAAGAAGAAGGCTTGGATTATGATGAAACCTTTGCACCTGTTGCAAGACTAGAAGCCATTAGATTGTTTCTTGCATATCTTTGCCCACATGAAGTTCAGTCTATCAAATGGATGTGAAAAGTGCATTTCTGAACGGTGTGCTTAAAGAAGAGGTTTATGTAGAACAACCTCCTGGTTTCAAACAGAATGACCAAGTTTACAGGCTCAGAAAAGCCTTGTATGGTCTTAAGCAAGCACCCAGAGCATGGTATGATACTCTTTTCGGTTTCTTCGACCATGGTTTTGTTAAAGGAACTGTTGATAGAACTCGCTCGGGATAGAAGATGGGGAAGATATCTTACTGGTTCAGATATATGTTGATGACATCATTTTTGGATCTCCAAACCATCAGCTGTGTGAAAAGTTTTCAACACTGATGAAAGGCAAGTTTGAGATGTCAATGATGGGAGAGATGAATTTCTTTCTAGGTCTTCAAGAGAAACAATCAAAGGAAGGAATCTTCATCAACCGTGCAAAGTACACGAGGATCGATTGCCAAGTATGGTGTATGAGATTGCAATGCGGTTAGAATTCCTATGAATACTAACTACAAGATGGATTCTGATTCTGAAGGCAAATCAGTAAGTCATACTGATTATAGAGAAATCATTGGATCATTGCTCTATCTCACAGCAAGTAGGACGGATTAACATTTGCTGTTGGGATATGTGCAAGATATCAAGCTAATCCTAAGGCTAGTCACATGGAGGCTGCCAAAAAGATATCAAGTATCTTAAAGGCACGCGATGAATAGAGGATTATGGTATCCGGTGATGATAACCTTGAATTAACCGGGTTACTCGAGATGTCGATTATGGAGGTTGCAGGATTGACAGGAAGTCCACTACAGGAACTTGTCAATTTCTTGGAAGCAAGCTGATATCTTGGTTTTCAAAGAAACAGACCTCAGTAGCAACAACCAAGATTACCGGGTTGAATACATGGTTCTGAGGAAGCTGCAGTGTTTTCGATTCTTTGCCTCAGACAACAATTAAGGGATTATAAAGTTGTAGCCAATGAAGTACCAATATTTTGTGACAATAATAGTTCCATTGCTATTTCACAAAATCCGGTATTGCACACCAGATGCAAGCATGTGGATATCAGACATCACTTTATCAGAGATCATGTCGAGAAAAAGGACATCAATATGGAGAAAATTCATACTGATAAACAGAGAGCTGATATATTGACTAAACCTTTGGCTGAATCAAGATTTCAGGAACTATCAGTTGAATTAGGGATGTTGGATCCAGGTGTATAGAGTAATATCTGAAAAATTGAAGATTTTCAGATGCATGAAGTTTTCTCAGAATTCTACTGAGAAACTCAGGATAAAATTGGAAATACTGACTCAGGAAACTCAGATTTACTGAAGGTCAGTACTCAGTAGCATACTGAACCCATTCAGTACTCAGTATCATACTGACATTTTATCAAGGTCAATACTCAGTAAGACTGATAGAGGGAAATTAGTCTGAAGAAGTAATGACTCATGCGACTCATTTATTGCTTAAGTGAAACTCAGTAATCATTTGCAATAAATACAAAACACCTGAGGAATGTTTTTGGGCGGGATCTTTGAAATTCCTAAAAAGGGTCAAACAGTCATTAAATGCTCTGTTACATTTAATCACCAATGAAGTTAAAATGGCGCCTTACTTTTCGGGGATCGACCTTTCGCATACCCGATTAATCGTGGATTAATCTTAACCGTTGTTTTTCACCAAACCGGTACGACTTCCCACGATCTCGAGCTATTTATTCCTTTGAAAATCATTCAAGCCAAATTTTATTGAAACCCTTCATTCCCAAAAACCCTCTGCAAATAAATCCCTTTTACCCAGAAAAGCTTCATCGCTCAAAACCCTAAATCTTCAAATCTCAAATGGCTCCTACCATGTTCGAAAAATTAGCCGAGACAAATAAGCCATGGTATGAGTACGTGGTTTCTTTGGAGAGTACCACCAATGCCAAGCACGAAGAAGAGGCGCTCCATTTAATCCGATTGGCGAAACTGATGAACCTCATCGCGAATCGACTCGAGGCTGAGTATACTCCCGAGGTAATAGAGTTTGTCGCTAATTTGGAAATAAATGAGAATGATTGTATAGAGTCCAAGATTTCTATTTCTCATCTTGAACAATCGATGAAGTATGTGGATTTTGTTTGAGAGCTCTATATTGTCCCTAAGAACTTAAACGATGTATTTGAGTTGTGCGATAGGGGAGATGATCCCTCATTGTATATGTTGGGACGGGAGCAAGAGTATCTTGATGGGATTACTGAGAATCCTATTAAGTTTGAGGCAACTCTGCATAAGTGGCATCTAAAGTCGAAATACAGAGTATTGATGGATATTGTTGGAAAGTGCATCATGAGTCGATCTGGAAGCTTCGAGCAGATCAGCACTCCCAAACTCCGACTTATGGCGGGGATCGAGGACTCACCCACCAAGGAGTTCAACTGGTTGAAATATCTGATCAAGGTGGTGAGTGAGCAAACTAAGGTCATAAGAAGGGAGGATGGGGTAGTATCTATCAAAGGCAGGATCCTCCATGCCACCAAAATAGCTTTTATTTTGGAGATGTGCCGAAAGGAGGAGGATATCTTTTCCAAATCTACTCCATTCCCTAAGTCCAAAATAATGTTCAAGCCTATTGCTGCAAAGAGGACGATTAAAGGAAAGAAAGAGAAGAAAGTGGAATCACCAGTTGCGGCTGCTGCTGAAGAAAGCCAACAAACCGGGGGGAAGGTTTTGTTGGATGCCAAGAAGGAGCATGGTGAGAAATTGAAGAAGCAGAAAAACCCTTGCTCCAAAGCGCCAAAAAGAATGGTGGTTCTCACCGATGATGATGAGGAAAGTGAGATCGAGGAGATTGGTCCGAGAGCCAAACTTCTTTAAATCGCCTTTTACTTGTATTGGCTCAAAGCTATCTCAAAGGCACATGATCAAACCGGGAGCAAGTCTTCCCTGAGGTTCTTGAGACGTCGCTTAGTTCTGATAAGTTCTCTCAAGAAATATTCCAAGGACCTCCGGCCCCAGAGAAAGTACAGATTCTCACGAGGAAGCACCTCGAGACCACTTTAAAATGTTGATTCCTCCGAGGAAGTGCCCAGTTCTCAAAGCAAACCGATATTCCCATCGAGGAGGAGCCACCAGACCTCGTAACCAAGTCGATTCAAACCGAGGAGCTGCCGCCCAAAACCTCGAGTTTCTTGAGCCTCAGAGCCGATGAATTTTGATGAGCTCTGAATGAGCTGTTAGTCGATCTTTCAAACAGAAGTTTCAATCGAACCCGAGAGCCCGATGCTCAAGAAAGGTGAAGTCAAGAGACCGAAATGGCGAAGCAAGGGGGGAACGGTTCATCCTGACCACTACCCCGAGCTTAGCTCATTCCCCGACCTCCAAGACATCTTCTTCAGATTGAGGTCTCACGGTCTACATCCTCAACCGACTCTTAGGAGATGCTCAATATTTCTTCATTTAGAGGGGGAAGACCGGGTGGAACGAGGAGACAACTTTTCTCACTGAATTCTCAGGATTCAGAAAAACCAAGCTCAGGATGAAAATCTCAGACTTTGATGAGCTTGTGAAGAGGAAGGTTGCTGAGAGGATTGCTGAAGTTGGTTCCCCGAGCTCCAAAGACAAATCTCAGGATGAGGACCAACAAGGGAATGATGAGAGTCAATCTCAGAAGGAGAAAGACTCAACCGATCTTCGATCAGTCTGTTGTCGAACATCCTCAGACTGAAGTTAGCCTTCAGGTAACTTTTGGCACTATTGATAATTATGCCAGGATTACTGAAGTTCCTACCTTTAAATTTGTAATGTCTGATATGCAGACTGAGGCTCAGGTGGACACCCATGCTCAGGGTGAATCGGACTCGGATCGAGTCCAAGCCTGATTCAAATGAAGCTCGTGTTCGACCGAGACTCAGGATGAACAGCCAACTCAGGAGTCACAGCCGATCAGATATGCTCCTGAGATTGATCTCACCCCGCTGATGATGAAGATGGAGAAGGTTGAGCCGATCTTGACCAAAGTTGCTCAGATCGAGGAGGCATTGGCCAACCAAGCACAAAAGATTGATAGCTTGAGTTCTTCTTCAGAACTGGTGCAACTTCAGGATACTCCCGATGCATGTCGACCTCCATGGAAGGAAAATTAGAAGAAAAGATGGAGGGGGTCAAGGCTGAACTTAATGCAGAGCTGAAGCATTAGGAGCAGACCCAAATTCTAGAAGCAAAATTGGTAGAGAAGAGTGAGATGCTGGTGAAGAACGCTGTTGAGGAGATGAGCTCAATGCTCATGGCCAAGATGACAGACATGTTCAAGGAAGCTCTCTCAAGCCAATTTGCTCATCTGTCTGAAGAATTCTCTGTGGCGAAGAACCACCTCAGAAGGCTCGAGGAGGAGCAATAGTGTCAGTAAAGAACAATACCATATGGACACAGCACTCTCCAGGCTTCTGCCAGAGTATGGTTCCAAGAAGGGGGAAAGACCTGGAGCTGATCTCAGGGTTTTATTGGAACATACTCTGAAGGGCAAGGTTGTAAAGGATGCTGAGAAGAAGATCATTACCGGGCCATGAAGGAGATAGAAGCCACCGAGAAGCTTAAGTTCAAGGAGGTGGAGGCTGGGTCTACACTCGTGTTTCAGAGGAAACAATGCAGAAGTTGTCAGAGAGAAATTGAGTGGTAGAGGAAGGATTGGTACAAGCCTAGCTGGTGCTGAAATGCCCATCAAGAGAAAGGCTATGGCGATGAAAGAGCCTGAGGGAAAAAGAGCAAAGGCTTCTAAGCCAATTCAGAGGAAATTGATGCTGGATATTGAAGAATCCGAGGTTGAGCCTAAGAAGAAGGTCTTCAATACCAGAAGCGCTCTGAAAACACTCTAGATTGAACAAGCAAAGAAAACTACTGCTTCTGTTTCTGGTGTACCAGTGATCAGAAAGAAGGTAGAAGAAGAGCAGAAAAGATCGAGTGGGTTCAAAAAGTTCGCAAGCAAAAGGAGAGGGAACACTAAAGCACAAAAATGGCCGCATGTTGACAAATGGATGCCAGTTCATCTCAACGATGCATGGGAAGAAATCAAGAGAACCTTCTGGTTCTACTATGATGTGCTCAGAGAATGGAGAGGGGAGAGCTCAGATCCGAATGAGGCTTTCATCGACTATCTCTTGACCTTCTATCCTAAATATCTTCAAGGATGGATAAATCTTGCGGATGAAGGAAAGGTGCGGATAACCGCCCCTGGTCCATACGTGTACCCTCCTCCCAGGCTGGAGAATGGCTGTGTGAATGAGAAAGCCATTGCTCAAGAAATATCTCAGTACGCCATTCAGTTGGGTCTGACAGGGAACAATCATGATATCATTAAAGAAAGAGATGCGCTGAAAAGAAGATATTACAGAATGTTCAATCTTGAAGTCCCTGCTGATGAGGTGGAAGATCAGAATTGAAGAGCCGAATCAAGAGCCGAAATAAGAGCGAAGAAAGATGAAGATGAAGACTCAGAAGATTCTTGTAATCCTTTATCTTTTTTTTGTCTTTCTTATTTTGTTCAGATAAGATTCATTATAACTTGTAACAGTCTACCTATCATCAATGAAAACTTATCATTTATGCTCAAAAGATAATATCTCATTATCTTATTTACATGTCTTTTAATTTTGATATGCCTAAATGATTGTCTCTGAGATTAATTGTTAAGAAATTAAGTATTTGGTGATGAATTAATTGTTCAAGAAATTGTTGGGAAGTATTATTTATGGTGAAATGAAAATAAAACCAATCTTTAGGATAAATCAAAGATATAGGTTTTATGTTTGTAACAAGATAGGTTTTGGCATCATCAAAAAAGGGGGAAATTGTTGGGAGATGAATTTAATAAAGATATGATTTTGATTAGATCCTAAAACCCCTGACTATGACATGTTCAGAATAATCTTGATAGTTGAGTCAGGATTCAGTTTTAGAGTATTCAGGATGATATCTGCAAAATATATAGTCAGCAGATATAGATCAAAGTTAGGATCAAGATTTCAAGAACTCAAGAAGTTTCGAAGAAACCGGAAGTTTCAAAGATGAAACGGAAAGTTTTTCAAGACTCGAGCAGAAACCGAGATCATCAAGACTCAATATGAAACTAAGATATCAAGACTCAAAGATGAAATCAAGAACTAAAGACTCAACATGAAGATTTCAAGATATCGGTCCAAGATATCCGTGAAGACTCGTAAGACATCAAGACTCGAAGACCTCAAGACTCAAGACACGAAGACAAAAGATCAAGAACTAAAGATCAAGAATATCAAGGCAAGAATTATCAAGACTCAAGAATGCATCAATGCTCAAGATAAACCCGAATGTTCCGAGGCACTGAAAATATCTATCTAAAGGATTCAATGCTGAGAAGATCGCGATTCCTTAGAAAAATAGATATTGCCCAAGACATTCAAATACAGACAAAAGGAACTAAGACAAAGTGTTGTTAAGGTTATATCAACTCAGAGATTGTAACCAAAAGAGCCGTTGAGTTGTCTACCTTTAACTGGAGACAAAAGTCAAAAAGAGGAAAACAACATCGCATTCATATATCGACAATCGACAAATGACAAAGTCACCGAAAAAGATGTCAAGTACTAAGTTCCAGATCGCAAAAAGTGAAGACGGCTACATGAAAGGCTATTGCCTAAAACGTGTTAGGGAGTGTCAAACCCTAAATATAGCCGTTTCTCACACACCATAAGAGGAAACTCACGAAGCTATCTCTCCAACGGATAGTTTTTCAAGAGTGACCCTGGTGTATGCCTATAAATACTTGTGACCTTCTACATTGAAAGGTTACGGGAAATTTGTAAGCAACTCAAGAGCTCAAACTTATTATTGCAAGTTGAAGCACTCGAAAAACTGAGAATTTCCCAAGTGCTTTAAATCGAAGAGAGCTCATTCCACTAAGCCTAGCTTGATAAGATATATCCAAAGCCTAGTCGAGATATCCTAGCCTTTGCATTGTTCTTTATTGTAAATGATATCTCATCCTAGTTGGAAATCAACCTAGAAACCCCAAACCCTTTGTAAGGTAGTTTGAGTGTGATTGTTGGTGAGATTGGAGTTGTAAAGAGTAAGTAAACTACATTGAGGTAGTCAGAAAGCTCTAGAGAAGAAGTGAGTAATCTATCTTGGATAGACAGAAAGCTTGTGTGAGTTTTGAGTTAGTAAACTACAGAGGTAGTCAGAAAGCTCAAAATTAGAAAGGTTAGTAAACTACAAGAGGTAGTCAGAAAGCCTTAGGAAGTGATTAGTGAATTTCTCTGAAAAGATCAAGGAGAGTGGACGTAGGAGCTTGAGTCTCTGAACCACTATAATTTGCCGTGTTCTTTGCTTTCTATTTTGCTTGTTTTATCTGTTGCATTACTTTGTCTTGAAATCATATTTTCACTGATATTTCAGTTGGAATCAATCCACTGAAAGTTGCATATAAATTGAATCACAGCCTAATCACTATTCCATTAAAGGAAGGTTTTCAGCAAAAGCTTAAAATGAGTATAAACTAAGGGCCAACCATTCCACACATCTGAGTAGCTAGAACAGATAGTTACCAAACTGAACTTACTCTTCTGAGGGTTCAGTAAGTTAGTTATCTGATCCGAGCAAATCAGGATCTCTGAAAACTCAGGACTCAGTTGGGATTATCTGAGGTATCTGAAAGCAGCTCAGGATCACTGTCTCAGATAGACTTTGACTCAGAGCGATTTATACTTCTCAGGACCAAATCATCAGGACAACCTGACCCAAGCTGACCTCAGTAAGAAAAGTTTTAAAAACACTGAACACGTGTATTCCCCCCCATACACGTGTAAGACTCGTTTGCACCGGGACCAACACTAGGACATGATCGTTTTGCTCCACAACCCGCCCAAGAAAAGTGGCTGCCTTCTGAGAATAGATCAAGGCGGTGTAGAGGTAACAAGATGGTCGTCCAAAGACCAGCACCGGGGCACATCCTGAATGGTGAGCCGCATATACCGAGGCCAGTCGGCAGAAACCCCTACAATGGGAGGCATCTTCAACCAAAGGTAGTCGACGATGGGCGGAGGGAAGTTCACGAACCTGAAAGAGAATGGCCTCGGTTTAGAAAAATGTGGAAACAAAAAGAAAAAAGAAGCAACAGTGAAAGGCGGCGAGATGAACACTTATGCCCCAGAGCGATCAATGTCCCATCCCACAAAGGTTCGGTCGCCCGAGAACTAGTGACCAGGCGGAGGCGGCGGTATCGTCAATGGGGGCGAGCGGTGAGAATTGACTCCCAAGGGGGAACGCTTCTCCCGTCCCCAGTTTCGGCACGTGGGGAGTGGTCGCCCTGTCGAGCACGTTTTTGAATGGGTGATCCGTCCGAGTGGGCCGGGCGAGTACCCTCTCGGCCCTCCTTGGCTTTCCTCCACGCCGCCCCTGCGGGACGAGGACATGGGATGGGTCGCGGACCCAGTGCGAGAGAAGTTAAGGGCAGGATTCCGGCGAAAGACCATCTGTTCAGAGGTTGGGGCGGTCGCTTGAACGGGTATATGAGGAGCTGCAAGAAAATAAACATCAATAAGGAGAGGCACCAAGTATTAACAAAAAATGCCAATTAATGGGAAAGAAAACTCACGAAAGCGGCCGGCCTCACAAGGGTATGTTTGCAGCCCCCCCCCCCCACAATCTTTCAGAACGGGAATTAAAGAGTTCGACGTGGCGAAGAGCCCAGGAATAGTCAAAGGTGACCTGATGGGAAGCCACAAAGTCCCAGTTCAACCGGTCATCGTCAGCAACGAGCAAGCCTGCAGGAGAGACAAGGGAAATTAGATCAGTATAGAGGTGCTCGATATACACTCATAACTGAATCTTACGAGAAGCCCGCTCTTGGAAGTTGGTAGGTATGGGAATCTCCAAAACCAAACCAGGGGAGGCACTCTGCCATGCCCCGCCCACAAAACACCATCGGGGGTGCAAATTTTTGACCTTGTTTACTATTCCCCACACGATCCACCGGCCGGGATGATTTTTTAGAGCATAATGGCCCTCCTGCCCATGCTTAGCAACCAGCGACCAGTAATAATTCACCTCCATGGGCGTGGACAGCCGGTAAAGGCCGGCCTGGCCGAGCACGGTCAAGGTCGCCAGGAGGTAGCTCCACCCGTTTGGAGTGATCTGGGCCGAGGCAAGATGCCAGGCGGCCAGAAGATGGGAATGCCCACGTCCATCACCGCCTCATGTATGGCAATCATCTCCTCCGGAAGTTGGTCGACTCTCTCATTTAGCTCCGGACGATAAAATAACACTTCATTCAGAGTCTCATACCTTCGATGGGCGGCGTCCAGATTGACCTTCGTCATAACAGAACAATACTTCTCATCGTTAATGTAAAACTTGGACTTAGCCGCGAGACGAATTTTAGATCGGATTGGTCGGCGGTGTTCGAGGCTGGCCCGATATGCTTGATAGTAAAAAAAGTCAGGGTAATCCCGGTCAGGGCAAACGGAGGACTCGGGTGACTCCTCCGGGGCACGGGAATCAGTTTCCGCCTGCCCCTGCTCAGGAGTCAATATGCCCAAATCCGACAAAGACCCAAACACATCGGGATCCAACGACGCGTTTCCTCCGTCCCGACGGGCAGAGCCCAAATCTTCCAACAAACCACCGCCGCTAGAGGTCTCAGCGGAGGGAACCACCCTCACCAGACCGATCTCCCTGTGCTCCTTACATATCGTATATAGAAAGGGGAGAGGGTTTTTTCGAAAGAGTTTCGTAGCAAAGAAATCACTTACCCAGACAGTAGAAAGGATGCAAGATCACCAGGATTCTGAAAAAAAACTCAAAGGCTCTGTGTCGCGGAATTGTTGAAAGCAAGGAGTGACCCTATATTTATAAACGGGAAGCAGGGGCCAAAGCACAATTAATATTTCAAATTTGGGGCGAATCTACAAAAATCCCGACATTTGTTGGCACGTCGTCATCTGTTGCACGATATCGAGGTGGCAGTTGGGCTTCTCTAGGAAGCAGAGCGACCACCATCGTGCCTCGGGATTCGGGGGACTTATCCAGGGTGACCAGCGACTATCTCACTGGCGACCTGGGGGGCAATTGTTGGGGCCACGTATCTACATGGCGACCACCCTCCGAAGATTGACGACCATCACCAGAGGACAAAGGGTGATGAATCAACAATTAACAGCGACCATCTGGGAGGGGATGTGACCACTTTAGTCGGCGGTCTCAAGCGAGTATCAAAAGTCACCGAAGAGATAAATATGGAGAAGATACAGATAGTTAATGGTGTGGATATCGCGGAATGCAGGCAAGACAAGTTTATCCAGAGGCGGGAATCGCGGACAAACAAGGAATCCCCTCTCGTGGCGGCTATAGCCCTAGCAGGCCCGCGAAAGAGGCCCATGGAGAGTTTTAACCTAGTTTATTATCCATAAATACTCCCTGTAACGTTCATTGTAAGGGATGGAAAACTTAGTTTTTAGGCAGATATTATAGTGAAAATTCCTGGCTTGGTATTGCCCCCGGACGTAGCCATATTTCGGCAAATCGGGTCACCAAATCTTACGTTCTCATCCGTTTACATTCAGTGTTTTTACTTTGTGAGTGATTGTTAGCACGTCGGGATAATTCCGACTATAACAAAAACGAATAAAATTCAAATTTTAAATATGAATTTATTGTTTAAAAAAAAGTATTATGTGAATTGAATTTAAATTCATGTATTAGTAAACAAAATGAATAAAGAGTAGTAGGTATGTCCAACATATATATTTAATTAAAATTTTAACTCTCAATATTTCTCCATAAATTAAATATTAAATCCAATTTAATATTTAATCAACCATCTATAATCTGTAAACGAGAGTTATTTGTTGTGTAACCCATAGGCCCTCATATATCGAGCGGTTAGTCAAACTAACTGTCTTAATTGAATCATAGACAATATATCAGACAATCTCAATATATGAGGTACGTTGCGAGAATTATTATTATTATTTAATTAAGTTGAATTTAATTAAATAGGAATTTTATAATAATATATTGGTTATATTATTTTAGGAAAATATATTTAGGGTAACAAATTTATGAAATTTATTTCAAGATGGATTTGAGTTTTTATTTCCTGTTGGGAAATTGCTTAGGGTTTAGCAAAGTCAACCCTATATATATGAGTCTTTGTGAATTCATTATACACAAAAGAAATATTTTCTCCATAAAATCTCTAGTATAGAATTTTACTAACAAGTTCATCTGGAGATTCAATGTTGACAGATCTGTGCAAGTCTGTGGACAAGGGATACATGGATACCATAGTTGAGGAATTTGCTTGCGAATTTTTGTTATTTCAATTATACAATTGTTGATTCGTTGTTGGTGAATTGTTTATGGATGATGGAGATATGCTCAGCCTAGATCCTGGGTTCGATTCCCATGGAAAGGTGAATAACTTTTATACCTTATTCTCACAAGGGTCCTCTAGTCATTCTGCACTTGATTAGCCTCCAAGCAACCCTAGACATGCTGGCAATACGATCCTAACATTATGATATTCTCCGTATGATTGTGCCGATTATCCCTGACACAATTGATTATGCCAGTACAACTATTCCAGAGATGATGATGAGTTATCTTGGAATAACAATCTAGTCTTCTTTACCATACACATTCAATGAAGATCTTCTTCTTCTTACTGGTAAAGATTTGTCTTCCCAAGTCTGTATATGCCAACCATACCTGTCTTAATGTTCCGTATCGAGATATGTCAAACGTTAATCAGACATATCTTTAAAGATATTTTATACATATCTGGTACGATGTTGACAAGACCTTATTTCTGAGTATACTTCTTTTGAGTTGGTCTGATATTGACCAGACTTTCTTAACAGGCTCTGATCTGTATTTGTGAGCCGGGGCCTTATGATAGAGCTGGGTTAATTTTACCCCAAGAGCTGGCTTTAAGCCCATTGGATTGGTTTAGATAAGGACTTCTAGTCCTCAAATCTAAGGGTCCGGTTATTAACACCCCCATTATTAGGAGATACACCCCCTCCATAATTTCGAAATATAGGTGTTGAAATTGTATCTTAATTTCGAAAGTGGTTTTTCGAAATCATTAACATATTTCGAAAAGAAGATGCCGAATTTCTGAAGTTTTGCAAAGTAAAATTTTGCTCGAAAACTTTCAAAACAAATGTTCAGAAATTAAGATATAATTTCAACACCAGTGTTTCGAAATTATGTATTAAATTCAAATTAAATTTTTCGAAAATATTTTATGGGGGAGTGTATCTCCTAATAATGGGGGTGCTAATAACCGGGCCCCAAATCTAACCTTGGAGGGTAATATGGTTATTGGGCCAGATCCATATATGTTACGTCTGAACCTACTTCTATCCGGGTGTATTTTATAATGTAGAAACCTTGATTCTCATTTTCAACTTTGTTATGTGTTTAACTCTGCTATGGTTTAAATATTAGGTAAACTTGTGCAAATTTCTCCTTTTGAAATATTTGATGTGTTTAGTTGGCTTTTGGTGAGTTGATGAACTTGGTGTTTGGCACAACTTATAAGCTCTTTAAAACAACTTATAAGCTGTTTAGAGCTTATAAGTTTATTAATTTTGTTTGGTAAAATAAGATGTCTAACATCTTATAAGATCTAAAAATAAGTTTTTTAGAACTTATAAGCTCCAAAAAAATAACTTGGAATATCCCAACTTATTTTACAAAACTTATATAAGTTCTATCCTCTTTCAACCCATCCCGCCCAAAAACTCAGTTCGAATTTAATCAAACCCGGACCCTTTTTTTTGTTTTCGCAAAAAAAAGAAAAAAAAAATTCTGGGAAAATATATTTTTGAAAAAAAAAAGTATTTTCAAAAAAAAAAAATTGAAAAAAAAATTTATTTTCTGGAAAAATATTTTTTTGAAAAAAAAATATTTTCTGGAAAAAATATTCCGGATAAAAAAATTCGAAAAAAAAATTATTTTCTGCAAAAATATATTTTTGAAAAAAAAATTGGAAAAAAAACTTTATTTTTCTGAAAACAAAATTCGAAAAAAAAAATTTATTTTCTGGAAAAAAATTTGAAAATTTTTTTTTCTGAAAAAAAAAAAGTTATTTTCGACAAAAAAAATTAAGAAAAAAAATTAATTTTGGAAAAAAAAAATTCAGAAAAAAATTACTTTCGAAAAAAAAAAAATTTTAAAAAGAAAAATTTATATAAAAAATTATATTAAAAAAAATTAAAAAATTATTAAAGAACTTATAAGTTGTATTAGCCAAACACTTTAACAACTTATAAGCTACTTAAAAATTACATCTTATAAGCTCTTAAAATAACTTATAAGATGTTATAGCTTATAAGATGTTTAAAATAAATTTAGCTAAACAACCCTCAGTGGTACGCTCAACAAATGTGAATCTTGAGGCAGAGTATTTGTGAATCTAGAGGCAAAGTATATGAATTAACACAAGTATATTGTTCCCATTTACGGACACATTCATCGTTAACGTCATTTGGTACACTACTTTTGTGATGTAAACTATTTTTTTTACTCATACGTTGCACATAATAGAATATTTAATAATACATAGTTGAGTCACACATAAAAGCACCAATTGCATCGTGAAATTTGTGTAATTTTTATTCAATTTTGACCCACAAAAAAAATTAATTTAAGTCAAAATGCATGAATCTATGTGTATACACTCTGTGAGAATTTTTACACTGGGGTCTGGTGGTCGAGCAATTATAGTTCTTGCCTTTCAAAGATGACTTGATAGTTTTTTCGTGAAAAAAAATGTGAGTTATTTTTTATATTTAATAATATTTTAAAAAATAATTCTATATTATATTATTTTTTTAATATTTTTTTCTTTGAATTTTTGTTGTTGAAATTATATATATATACATACGATCATTATTTTTATCTTTTGAGATACATCGTTATAAACCACGTTGGTTGTTGGTCGTATATTAAAATTTTCAACCTTCTCTCTTAGTTACTCTGGACACGACAACATACAAGGGTCATAACTAAAAATTAGCCTCCTCAAGATATGTTCCATGTCTAATCTTTTTCACAAACAATATAGTGTCATCACACAAATTCAATAGAATATTTTATGTTATGCAACAACATGACATGGGACACTAGTGATAATATTATTTCATTCAAGAATACTCGATTAAGTCTAGAACATGATGAAGTATCTATTCAAACTACTTAATATATTATTTCATTACACTAATTGATAACGTTTTTCACGCTTGGACACAAAGTCCAAATGTGACGTGCGTTGGCCAATGACTAACGATCCAATTAGTATGAGAAGACGAGTATTCTCTCTAAATCTACTTTGAGGAATGAATCATTTTATTGGCTCAACTACCATGCACACGCACTTCGTGATGAACTCAATCCATGTCATATCTATCCACGAAGGGTGCAAGCATCGGTCATGGTCAAAATTGATCATTTTGCACATGTCGTGCGTATTGACCTCAAGTCATCGCTCCCACTAACCGAGACACCCGTAGACACTGAAGTAGAATTACATCAAACAGTTTCTCGGATGGGTATACCAATACCCTCTAAGGTATCTGTGCATCCATTGTGAAAACTACTGCACTCTCTAAGAGTATGATGCAGATCGCACACCAATCTCAAATGCATCATCAATATATATCTCATTCTTGATGATCCTTGATCGGGGTTAATTAAGAACCATGTCTAAGTCATCTGAGGTCTCACATCCTCAATGACAATATTGGTTCCTGGGAACACATACATGAATAAATGCAAACAATCAAACATAATATTCAAACAAGTGTAATACCATACATTAATATTAAATGAACTATAATATTAAATCAACTGAATATCATCAAGTATTATGTGCTTACATATGATTGTCTCTAGGACACTAAAACTAACACATCCTTCCTCTCATGGGGAAGATTCGTCCTCGAATCTGATTGGATCATATCTCTATGAGCAAAATTGATGGGGTGATTAGCATTGAAAACATTGGAGTCGATCCCGTCTTCATCAAATAATGCCTCTAGAATATTAAGCTAAAAAATATCTACAATACGTACATGATCCAATGTCTTGAGGTGATAAGCAGATGGGTGTTTCAATGAAGTGACAAAATAACTATCATTAGAAATGAAGAAATGATAGTCACTAATTACAGCAAAAAATCAGGTTTTTCAATGCCATTAAAAAAATGTCCACACTCAAACTCTTCAAAAGAGTTACCAGGACCACATTCCTCATCCTTCAACTTAAATTCTGGCCCGAATTGCACAAGACTCAAAGGAAAAGGCCCATACAAATCATTCCCAAAAATATTGAGCAAATCCAAATGAGCTAAAGGCCCAACCTGATTGCCCAATGTATTCATTAATCTCAAAAAAGGACCCAAGTGGAAGGATGTTGGACCGTGGAGATAGGGTAGCAGACTGACCACGGCTGTCATCATCTTCATCCACAACAGCGGCGATGAAATCTGGCGGCTCCATTCTCGCGGTGGCATCGGTGTCAACGTAGGTGATGGAAGTGGCATCTAAATTGTCGATTGAGAGGAATAAAGGTGGGTTGCCAGCGGTGCAAGGCCGTCTTGGTGTGGTGGAGGTCGATTTTAGGGTTATACTGGAAAATATAACCAAATTGAATTTCTATCTTATTTACTGAAATTAAATTATTTATCACATGTTACTTTAAATATGAATGAATGTTATATATATTTACTGCATACTTGTTCAAATAATAGTACGAGTTACATTGTAGTTAATGTGGTGATACCAGATCACAGAAGACCACATTAACAGTCCCTTGTAATTAAGTACAAATTCACAACCTAGATGCAGATGAACAATTCATCGTGAAAGGTTGAAGTGTAAGGCTCAGATTGACTTGTCTTGACCAAGAGATTGTACTAGTGCATTATGATGCCATGAATAGGACCTACAACAAGGATAAATTCTTCAGTACTGAAAGTGGAAGAATTAGACCAGTGGTTGATTATTTCATAATCTCTGTCCCTTAAATATGATCGTGTGTAATTAATAATTATTGCTTTGATTCATGTCGGGTAGAGAATCAATGCGAACCAATACTTTGTGTTTTGGGCAATATTATTAGTTACATGACGATTGCTAAGATTTAATAAAGAGAATCGTGTGCAAGTACGTCTTGCGTGATTTATCCCCTTGGTGGGCTCAGAAGTTTTATCATACTAAATCTTGCAAGTGGAATCTATTTCCGGTATGGATAATAATGTTGAGCTGACCTTACTCCAAGGAAAAAATATTAATTAATATAAAGCTTTTCAGTGGCTTGAATTAATTAATGGACTAGATAATCTTAAACACGGGAAATAATAACCGGGAGCCATATTACAGTAATATGGATAATGCAATATTAATTTTATAGTGGAATTAATTAATATTAATGGGCTGAATAATATTGTGGCTCAATATTGATAAATTCAGAGTCCATTGGAAGGTCCAATCTTAATTCCCCTAAAAGCCCCTCAAGTAGCCCAATATAAAGTCTAATAACTTAAAAATGTGATTAAAATAAAAGAAATAATTGTTGCCTATTTTTCCTCATTATTTTCGAAAAATAGAAGGAAGAAAGAAAAAAATATTTTCTTGATTTTCTTGGAATTATTTTATGGAAAAAGATAAGTATTTTTGGAATACAAGATTATCCCATAAATTCAAGAAAAATCCAAATCTTATTTTTTCCTTCTAGGGTTTTCGAAAATGGTATTAAATAAGGAGGTGGGATTTTGTGGAGATTTATTTTAGGAGAGAGAATATATTATGTTGGGAGATGAATTTAATAAAAGATAAAGATTTTGATTAGATCTCAAAACCCCTGAGTATGACATGTTCAGAATGATCCAAGATAGATTAGAAAAACAGAGTTCAGTATAGATTAGTTGAGGAAATATCTGTAAAGTGTATAGGCAGCAGATATCTTTGAGTTTATAGGGTAGACACACTGAG
Source organism: Stenogyne calaminthoides (assembly GCA_037126765.1). NCBI lineage: Eukaryota > Viridiplantae > Streptophyta > Magnoliopsida > Lamiales > Lamiaceae > Stenogyne > Stenogyne calaminthoides. The sequence continues at coordinate 26,890,798 of JBBCBC010000004.1, read as the reverse complement.
GGAGAACTCAGTAAGAGGACCAATATAACTGAAGACTCAGAAGACTTCAGATACACTGAGTTCAGATCGTCCTGAAGACTCAGACCAACCTAAAAGACCTGAAGACCTGACCTGAAGATTATCTACCTGAGGACAAATAGACTGAGGAAGTATTACACATCTATGAAAGAATAAATGTTGTCCAAATATTTGATTGCAGACAAATGGAACTAAAACTAAGTGTCTTTTAAGGTTGTGTCTGTACTTCACTGACACAGAAAGCGACGTAGCACTGAGGATGTCAGATGTACAAAGGTCAAGACTGCAAAAACTTGGTGATTGACTGCATTGGTTACTTATTACCCAAACCATGCAAGGGCACGTTCAAACCCTAATCAAACAAGACACACTTGCACACCGATTCTCCGTATTAAATCTTAGCAATCGTCATGTAACTAATAATATTGCCGAAGATACAAGGTATTGAATCACATTGATTCTCTACCCATCGTAAGTCAAAGCAATAGTTATTAATTCCACACGATCCTATTTAAGGGATGGGGATTAAGAAATAACTAACCACTGAGGTCTAATTCTTCTATATTCAGTACTGAAGAATTTATCCTCCTGTAGGTCCTCTTCAGTGCATCATAATGCACTAGTGTAATCTCTTGGTCAAGATAAGCCAATCTGAGCCTTACACTTTAACCTTTCACGATGGATTGTTCATTTCCATCTAGGTTGTGAATTCTGTACTTTTAGTCACAAGGGACTGTTAATTTAATCTTTTGTGATCTGGTATCACTAAATTAACTACAATATAACATGTACTAATTATTGAACAGTTATGCAGTAAATATATGTAACATTCAATGATATTTAAAGCAACAGTGATAAATAATTTATTTCAGCAAATAAGCCCGAAATTCAGTCTGGTTATACAAAGTAAAAGCATAATTTCCAATATAACGCCAACAATCTCCCACTTATACTCAAAGTCTGCTTTTAAGTATACTACAGCATGTCTCGTGTAGAATCTACGTGACATCTAATGTCACCTACACAAACTTAATATTATCTCTCCCACTTATACTCAAAGCAGATTGGCTACGAACTTGACAACCATTCCTCCCACATGTCTCTTGAATATTTCCAGAGACAGACACTTTGTGAAAGGATTAACTAGGTTATCCTCCAATGCGATCTTAGCCACCTCTTCATCTCCTCTCTTAACGATTTTTCGTCTAAGATTTCTTTCCTTCAGTGTGCTTGTTTGACTCGTGGACTCTTGGTTCCATTGAATTTGTAACTACCCCTAGCAAATATTGCTAGACGAATTCGGAACTCCGTCCAAGTCCACTAAGAAGATTTAGAGCCAAACTGGTTCCTTCACTGCTTCACAAGCAGCTACTTGACCCGGCTTCCATGGTTGAATCAGTGATGCATTTCTACTTCACACTTGTCCATTTCATGGCTACACTTCCCAAATTAAAACACACTAACTGAGGCAAATCGTTTCTAGAATCTATGTCTGATTGGAAATCCGAGTCCGTGTAACCGATGGGAATCAAATTGTCTGACTAATAAACCAACATTCTATTGCGAGTTCTCTTCAGATATTTCATAATGTTTTTAACTGCAGTCCAATGTTCTTTCCCCGGATTACTCTGATATCTTGCTACCATTCCAACGACAAAGCATATATCTGGCCTTGTGCAGAGCATAGCATACATGAGGCTTCCGACAGTCGAAGCATAAGGAATGCCCTTCATGTCATCTATCTCCTTTTGCGTCTACGGGCACATTTCTTTAGATAGATGTATTCCATGTCCGAAAGGTACAAAACTTTTCTTGGAATCTTGCATGCTGAACCGCTTCAAGACAATATCTATGTATGAAGCTTGCGATAAGCCTATCATCCTTTTCTTATGATCCCGAGTGACTTTGATCCCAAGGATGTGACCGGCTTCCCCTAAGTCCTTCATATCAAAATGTTTTGACATCCATGCCCTTACGTCTGACAATACCTTTACATCATCTCCGATGAGCAGGATATCGTCTACGTATAGTACTAAGAATACCAATTCAGTTCCGACACACTTCTTATATACACAACTTTCGAACTCGTTTTGATCGAACCCGTAAGACTTTATAACCTGATCAAAACATTGGTTCCAAGCACGCGACGCTTGCTTTAGTCCATAAATGTATTTCTTGAGCTTGCAAACTAGATTTTCTTGGCCTTTTTCAATGAAGCCTTCCGTTGAGGAAAGCTGTCTTGATATCCATTTGCAAGACCTCAAAATCGAGATGCGCAACTATCGACAAGAAAATACAGATGGACTTGAACATAGCTACATGCAAAAAGGTCTCCTCATAGTCGATCCCTTCTTTCTGAGTGTATCCTTATGCCACAAGTCTAGCCTTGAAGGTTTCTACCTTCCCGTCTAGTCCTTTTTTTCTCTTGTATACCCACTTGCACCCAATGGGCTTGACCCCATTAAGTGGTTCGACTAGCTCCCACACCTTATTATGATCCATAGAACCCATCTCGGCTTCCATTGCCATTCGCCAAGAATCCGCATCCTTGTCTTGGATTGCCTCATTGTAAGTCCATGGGTCCGATTCATATTTTCCCGGGGACAAAGTCCGAGAACTCTCCTATCCCCATGAATCTCTCGGGTTGTCTAACAACTTTCCCACTACGACGAGGTTCCGGTTGTGTAAGTGTGTTGTTTGGTATGTCAACTTGTACTATTAGCATTGAGGTAAGCCCTCTTAGCTCATCTAAGGTAATCTCACTTCTGGGCTTTTTATCGTTCATATAGTCTTCTTCCAAGAATCTAAAGTGCGTACTGATTACCACCTTTTGATCTTTTGGACCATAGAACATGCACCCTTTCGTTCCCTCGGGGTACCCTATAAATAACCTTAATTCTAATCGTGGATCCAACTTGCCAGCTTCTTAGTCCAACACGTATGCCGGACACCCCCAAATTTTCATATGTCTTAAACTGGGCTTGCGCCCGGTCCACAATTCTTTAGGGGTTTTGGGAATCGATTTGGATGGCACCAAATTTAGAATGTAAGCCGCTGTTTCCAAGGTGTGACCCCAAAACGATTTGGGTAGATTCGCATAACTCATCATTGATCTGACCATTTCTAAAAGAGTTCTGTTTCTTCGTTCTGCAACCCCATTTTGTTGAGGGGTTCCGGGTGCAGTCAACTGGGATACAATCCCTTCATCTGACAAGTAGTTCAAAAAATCATCGCTGAGGTATTCGCCTCGACGATCAGATCGTAGAGACTTGATACGTTTCTCCCTATGATTCTCTGCTTGAGCCTTAAATTCTTTGAATTTTTCGAAGGTCTCAGATTTATGCTTCATAAGGTAAATGTATCCATATCTTGAGTAATCATCGATAAAAGTAACGAAATACTCATAACCTCCTCTTGCTTTGATTGACATTGGACCACATACATCCATGTGAACGATTTCCAACACTTCTTTGGCTCTATTCCCCTTTGCTCCGAATGCCCTCTTGGTCATTTTACCCTCCAAACATGATTCACAAGTTGGAAATGGTTCAACCCGGAGAGACTCCAATAAACCATCTTGAACCAACCTTTGGATCCGTTTTGGATTAATATGATCTAGTCTCAGATGCCATAGAAGTGTTTCGTTCACGTCTGATGAACGTTTTCTTTTATCTGAAACAGTCGTTGTGTTATAGGATGCGTTTTGCATGTGATGTGCACTTTTAATAGTGTAGACATTGTTCATCAATGTCCCATAACAGATACACTCATCATTTCAAGAAATGATGTCATTCTTATTAAAAGAAACTAAGTATCCATTAACAGAATTTTAGAAACTGAAAGTAAATTCTTTCTAAAACTGGGAACATAAAGAACGTCTCTCAAAACTATCACTAAAAGATAGGTGCACTTCTCCCACTGCTTTAACCACTATTCATGTAGCACTGCAAATCTGCTACTCACCTAACATATTGCAGTAACGCTACTTTCGTGGATTTGCAATACCCGCTACCTATGTAGCATTGTAATAACCGTTACTTACGTAGTATTGCAATATCTGCTACTTACATATCATTGCAATAACCACTACTTTTGTAACATTGCCCATGGAGATGATAGTCTCACTCCCACTAAATCGTTGAATTGTCCAGAATTATTGAAACATTGAAACAAACATGATTAGTGGTTCCCGTATTCACTACCCACAAATGGGAGCATACGCCGCTAAACAAGTTTCAACAATTAGTGTTTGAGAATTACCCTTCTTCCCAACCTTTTTAGGCTTGGGACAGGCTGACCTCTAATGTCTTTTTAGTCCGCAATTAAGCATTTTGTTTGTTGGTCATCTTCTTGACACCTCTTAATGTTATTTTCTACGAGAACAAATTATGTATGGCTATCTCGCTTCACGATTCTGGTGAGTGAAGAATTTGGTAAGATCTATCATAATAGCTGCAATGGTTTCCAAGTTCTAGTGTCGGTGTTGCAACACACTTGACGTTGTAGTCAAGATGATACACTTAGCCATTTTCTTGGATCCTAACCATTGCTTATGATGTCACTTATTTTCTTCTCAATCATAGTCTTGGCGAGTCTAGGTATGTCAAGGACGGACTTATGCGTGTTGCATGGTCAAGACAATATATAATTTCCAATCGACATATTTTCCTATATAACTCTAATGACTTAAAGTATATTAACAGTGGATTAAAAGGTTGCGACTTGCTGAACTGAAATAAATAACGATTGTATAAACACAAAATTATCACATAATTCAATCACATGAATCATATTGAAATCTAAAAAAAAAAATATGAACATGCATCAGCCAACATCTCAAAACAGTTTAAATAAGCCACGTGGGGTGGGTCATTATTTAAACACATTTACAAACCTTTAATATCTAGATTAATAGTTGGCTCCCACTTGACCAATATAAAATTGACAGGGACTTCGGGGAAGTATATGCATATCAATTTTATACCTAAGTAATAACCATGATTATATACAGAATTATTATTTCATTTTGAACGAGCCTCATGGGGAGGGTCATCGTCGCCACTGATAATAATCCACAATCATCCCTTCGGAATTTATTCATGTGAAAACCATCTTTTGGCCGTCCCGTGGGGGGAATTTCTCCAAAAGAATTCTCAAATAAATAAATAAATCATGGAGGTCAAAATTAATTCAATTTTATTATCCAGAATAAAATTGTCAATTAATTATTTTCAAAACATACTTAGTAATTTTCGAAAGTGAGATTTTTCCACAACAATTTCTCATGCATCGCATATTCAAACAAATTAAATAAGCACTGAAAAATAAAGCAAACATCAAAACAAAAAATTAAACACATTGGGCACATATATACAATTGTCACGGTTAATTTTTGTCATGTCTTGATCTTGAGAAATCGTCTTCATAGCATTCATCGTTCGTCTCGAAAAGCTCCCACTCGACCGCAACATGTTCTTTAAAACGTCCTCCGTCTAGGTCCGAGACGACGTCCGACATTGGGTAGCTCACGGCCCGGATCACGTATCCGCGTGTTCCGTCGCGCTCTCTTCGCCCCAAATCCGCCATCCACGCCCATTCGCTCGTGACTCTCGCGCGGTGGCGGATCGGATCCCCCCACGCCCGCCTCACTCCGCCATGAAGACTCTCGGCGGCTTCGGCCCTTTTCGCGTCGCCCGTGTTAAATCTCCTTGGCGCCCATGCATGCCTCGGCCCAAGTTTCGCCCGACGCTCGGCCACGCCTGGGCTTGCGCCCGCGTGCACCGAGCACTCCTCGACAAATTTGACCCATCTGTGATCGCTTAGCACTTGCTTTTGTCTCACAGACGTCCGGGCACTTGGTCGCCCATCTTTAATTCTTCGTCTTCGTTCCCGATCCGGTTACAATTTTTTTACAAAAATAAATAAACCTAGATCTAGAATAGTTAATTACATTGATCAAATCAAATAAATCCTAATATACTCGTGGATTTTCTCACAAGGCAAAATGAATTCGAACGAATCGAATTAAAAACCACAATTTATATGCATGCATAAATAAACATTCATCAAATATCATGACAATTGGATACCTGCAAAAAGGATATAGCCATTCTACTATCCAATTTCAAATTTAATGAAAAACGAATTAAATTAAAATTTAAAATTCAGAGCCCGAAACCAAGACTCTAATACCAGTTGTTGGGGAATGGATTGCCCGGATCTATTCGGGATGAATATTTAAATATAAATTTAATTCTAACAATTATTACTAGCATGAATTAATTCTATATTAATTCAAATAATAATTCAACAACAAATCATGCATATAAATTCATCACATAAATCCTACGCATGCGGAATTGCTAGGAGTTTACGTGAACTAACCTCTCGGAGTGACAACCATTGAGAAGATGGATATCCCGTTCACACGAACAAACCCAAAGAGACTTCTCAAGTTTTCCTCGTCCTTGCTCAACAATCCGGTGGAAAGATGCTCGCGAACAATTAACAAAAGGAAAAATAAAATTATGTTGCACCACCTTTGTGGATTTCTAATTTTTCCAACACATGGAATTTCATTGTGGATGAAACACTCATCCCCTATTTATAAGCAAGGGGTGGTCGAAATTTTGTGCATGAATAAGACTGGAAAATATTTTTCTTGATCTCCAAAAAATCTTGAATATATCTTATATATTATTTTCTCCATATTTAAAATATTCCACAAAAAATCCCACCTTCTCTTGTTATGGAATTTTTGAAAAATAAGGTCCAAGATTTTCAAGATTGGGATCTTCTTGAATTTATGAGATATTCTTGTATTCCAAGAATACATATCTTCCATAATATCTTTCCAAGAAAATCAAGAAAATATTTCATTCCTTATTTTACTCATAATTTTCGAAAAAAACAAATAAATAGCCAAGTGGGAGTTTTCTTGAATTTAATTAGATAAACTTGTATTCCAAGAATACTTATCCTCATTCCATAAAAATATCAAAGAAAATCTTTCTCCCTTTTTTATTTATTTATTTTAAAAAAATACAGGAAAAATAGGCAACAATATTTTATTTAATTTTAAACACTTTTTTCAGTTATTGGACTTTATCTTTGGGCTACTTGAGGGGCCTTTAGGAGAATTAAGATTGGACCTTTTAATGGACCTTGAATTTTCAATATTGAGCCACAATATTTTTCAAGCCCATAAATATTAATTAATCTCACTATATAATTAATATTGCACTATCCATCTTAACCCATATTATAGCTAATATGACTCCCGGTTATTATTTCCCACGTTTAAGATTATCCAGTCCATTAATTAATTTCAGCCACTGAAATAGCTTCACTTTAATTAATATCTTTTTCCTTGGTTCAGGAACGACTCAACATTATTATCCATAACGAAAAACTAATTCCACTTGCAAGATTTGGTATGATAAAACTTCTGAGCCTCCCAAGGGGGCTAATCAAACAAGACGCACTTGCACACCGATTCTCCGTATTGAATCTTAGCAATCGTCATGTAACTAATAATATTGCCCAAGATACAAGGTATTGAATCACATTGATTCTCTACCCATCGTAAGTCAAAGCAATAGTTATTAATTCCACACGATCCTATTTAAGGGACGGGGATTAAGAAATAACTAACCATTGAGGTCTAATTCTTCTATATTCAGTACTGAAGAATTTATCCTCATGTAGGTCCTCTTCAGTGCATCATAATGCACTAGTGTAATCTTTTGGTCAAGACAAGCCAATCCGAGCCTTAAACTTCAACCTTTCACGACGGATTGTTCATTTCCATCTAGGTTGTGAATTCTGTACGTTTTAGTTACAAGGGACTGTTAATTTAATCTTCTGTGATCTGGTATCACTAAATTAACTACAATGTAACATGTACTAATTTTTGAACAGTTATGCAGTAAATATATGTAACATTCAATGATATTTAAAGCAACAGTGATAAAAAATTTATTTCAGCAAATAAGCCCGAAATTCAGTCTGGTTATACAAAGTAAAAGCATACATTCCAGTATAACCCCAACAATCTCCCACTTATACTCAGAGGTTTCTTTTAAGTATACTACAACACGTCTCGTGTAGAATCTACGTGACATCTAATGTCACCTACACGAACCTAATAATATCTCTCCCACTTATACTCAAAGCAGATTTACTACGCACTTGACAACCATTCCTCCCATATGTCTCTTGAATGTTTCCAGAGGCAGACACTTTGTGAAAGGATTAACTATGTTATCCTCCGATGCGATCTTAGCCACCTCTTCATCTCCTCTCTTAATAATTTATCGTCTGAAATTTCTTTCCTTCTGTGTGCTTATTTGACTCGTGGACTCTTGGTTTCCTTGAATTTGCAACTTCCCCTAGCAAATATTGCTAGACAAATTCGAAACTCCGTCCAAGTCCACTAAGAAGATCTAGAGCCAAACTGGTTCCTTCACTGCTTCACAAGCAACTACTTGCCCGGCTTCCATGGTTGAGTCAGTGATGCATTTCTACTTCACTCTCGTCCATTTCATGGCTACACTTCCCAAATTAAAACACACTAACTGAGGCAAAACGTTTCTGGAATCTATGTCTGATTGGAAATCCGAGTCCGTGTAACCGATGGGAATTAAACTGTCTGATTAATAAACCAACATTCTATTGCGAGTTCTCTTCAGATACTTCAGAATGTTTTTAACTGTAGTCCAATGTTCTTTCCCCGGATTACTCTGATATCTTGCTACCATTCCAACGGCAAAGTAGATATCTGACCTCGTGCATAGCATATCATGCATGAGGCTTCTGACAGCCGAAGCATAAGGAATGCCTTCATGTCATCTATCTCCTTTTGCGTCTTTGGGCACATTTCTTTAGATAGATGTATTCCTTGTCCGAAAGGTACAAAAGTTTTCTTGGAATTTTGCATGCTGAACCGCTTCAAGACAGTATCTATTTATGAAGCTTGCGATAAGCCTATCATCCTTTTCTTACGATCTCGAGTGACTTTGATCCCAAGGATGTGACCGGTTTCCCCTAAGTCCTTCATATCAAACTTTTTTGACAGCCATGCCCTTACGTCTGACAATACCTTTACATCGTCTCCGATGAGCAGGATATCATCTACGTATAGTACTAAGAATACTAATGCAGTTCTGACACGCTTCTTATACACACAACTTTCGAAATCATTTTGATCGAACCCGTAAGACTTTATAACCTGATCAAAACATTGGTTCCAAGCACGCGACGCTTGCTCTAGTCCATAAATGGATTTCTTGAGCTTGTAAAATAGATTTTCTTGGCCTTTTTAAATGAAGCCTTCGGGTTGTTGCATATAGATTTCTTCTTCAAGACTTCCGTTGAGGAAAGCTGTCTTGACATCCATTTGCCAGATCTCAAAATCGAGATGCGCAGCTATCGACAAGAGAATACAGATGGACTTGAGCATAGCTACAGACGAAAAGGTCTCCTCATAGTCGATCCCTTCTTTCTGAGTGTATCCTTTTGCCACAAGTTTAGCCTTGAAGGTTTCTACCTTCCCGTCCGGTCCTCCTTTTCTCTTGTATACCCACTTGCACCCAATGGACTTGACCCTATTAAGTGGTTCGACTAGCTCCCACACCTTATTATGATCCATAGAACCCATCTCGGCTTCCATTGCCGTTCGCCATGAATCCTCATCCTTATCTTGGATTGCCTCATTATAAGTCCATGGGTCCGATTCATCTTTTCCCGGGGACAAAGTCCGACGACTCTCCTATCTCCATGAATCTCTCGGGTTATCTAACAACCCTCCCACTACGATGAGGTTCCGGTTGTGTAAGTGTTTCATTTGGTATGTCAACTTGTACAATTAGCATTGAGGTAAGCCCTCTTAGCTCATCTAAGGTAATCTCACTTCTGGGCTTTTTATCGTTCATATAGTCTTCTTCCAAGAATCTAAAGTGCGTACTGATTACCACATTTTGATCTTCGGGACCGTAGAACATGCACCCTTTCGTTCCCTCGGGGTACCCTACAAACAACCTTAATTCCGATCGTGGATCCAACTTGTCGCCTTCCTAGTCCAACACGTATGCCGAAGACCCCCAAATTTTCATATGTCTTAAACTGGGCTTGCGCCCGGTCCACAATTCTTTAGGGGTTTTGGGAACCGATTTGGATGACACCAAATTTAAAATGTAAGTCGTTGTTTCCAAGGCGTGACCCCAAAACAATTTGGGTAGATCTTCATAACTCATCATTGATCTAACCATTTCTAAAAGAGTTATGTTTCTTCGTTATGCAACCCCGTTTTGTTGTGGGGTTCCGGGTGCAGTCAGCTGAGATACAATCCCTTCATCTGACAAGTAGTTCAAAAAATCATCGCTGAGGTATTCATCTCCACGATCAAATCGTAGAGACTTGATACATTTCTCTCTATGATTCTCAGCTTGAGCCTTAAATTCTTTGAATTTTTTGAAGGTCTCAGATTTATGCTTCATAAGGTAAATGTATTCATATCTTGAGTAATCATCGATAAAAGTAATGAAATACTCATAACCTCCTCTTGCTTTTATTGACATTGGACCACATACATCCATGTGAATGCCCCTTTGCTCCGAATGCCGTCTTGGTCATTTTACATTCCAAACATGATTCGCAAGTTAGAAATGGTTCAACCCGAAGAGACTCCAATGAACCATCTTGAACCAACCTTTGGATCCTTTTTGGATTAATATGACCTAGTCTCAGATGCCATAGAAGTGTTTCGTTCATGTTTGATGAACGTTTTCTTTTATCCAAAATAGTCGATGTGTTATAGGATGCGTTTTGCGTGTGGTGTACACTTTTAATAGTGTAGACATTGTTCATCAATGTCCCATAACAGATACACTCATCATTTCAAGAAATGATGTCATTCTTATTAAAAGAAACTGAGTATCCATTAACAGAATTTTAGAAACTAAAAGTAAATTCTTTCTAAAACTGGGAACATAAAGAACGTCTCTCAAAACTATCACTAAAAGATAGGTGCACTTCTACCACTGCTTTAACCACTACTCATGTAGCACTGCAATATCTGCTACTCACTTAGCATATTGCAGTAACGCTACTTTCGTGGATTTGCAATACCCACTACCTATGTAGCATTGCAATAACCGTTACTTTCGTACTATTGCAATATCTGCTACTTACATAGCATTGCAATAACCACTACTTTCGTAACATTGCCCATGGAGATGATAGTCTCACTTCCACTAAATCGTTGGATTATCCAGAATCCTTGAAACATTGAAACAAATATGATTAGTGGTTCCCGTATTCACTACCCACAAATGGGAGCATTCGCATTAACAAGTTTAAACAAAGTTTGAGAAACAATTAGTGTTTGAGAATTACCCTTCTTCCCAATGTCTTTTTAGACCGCAATTAAGCATTTTGTTTGGGACAATCTTCTTGACACCTCTTAATGCCATTTTCACGAGAACAAATTATTTTTTTTAGACCGCAATTAAGCATTTTGTTTCCAAGTTCGACAATCTTCTTGACACCTCTTAATGCCATTTTCTACGAGAACAAATTATGATATCACTTATTTTATCTCTCAATCATAGATTAGTCTAGGGTGAGTGCGTAATTTATCAAAGATCAATCATAATACATATTTTCCTATATAATGGTTGAGTTAAAGTATATTCGTGGATTAAAAAAGGTTGTTAAAATAAACACACTTGAGAAAACCGATGAATTTGTCCCAAATAGTACTTTCCCATTCTTCGTAAATGCACCTTTTGCATATTTGAGTTTCTGGTTTTGATGAAGAATACAATTACAAACAAACTTTACAAACCTTTAATATGAAATCAATAGATGAAGAATCCTCAATTGCAGCCATAAGTCTCAACTTGTTCCTGCTTACTTTCTCCAAGCTTCTAGAAGTGCTCATCAAACATTTGGTTACAATATCTATCAAGACTATATATTTGGGCATCTCAATGAGAACACCATTTATGCAAAAGCCCTTTCCCATTCTTCAATGCACCTTTTGCATATTTGTTTTTTTGATGAAAACGATCCAAAATTTCGTTTGAAACCAAACATATACAATTGCGACCATGGATCTTCTCCTCTATCATTAAGCTCGAATACAACATTAATATCATCAAGAGATAATCTTACCTCTTTGATTAATCGTTTATATGAGCCCCGCTTTGGATTTTGTTTGATAAGTTCCCAAAAAAACTTAATCTCTCTCTATCACATAAACAAGTGTTCTCCCCATTTCACCTTACCTCTTTCAAGAAGATTGACCACAAATTGCAACAACTCCTATGACAGTTCTGAGTCTGGTATATTGCTCACCAAATGTGATAATTTAGCCATCCGCAACATGTTGAGTGCTTCTTCTTCAACTTTAGTGGCTTTGTTGTCGATCATGGCCACCACATGTTCAAAGTAAGGTTTTTCTATTTCGGCTAAATCTTTAATCATAGCATAACTGGGAAATTCCATTGTAGAAGAATTTTGAAAAAAAAAGTTTTGAAAACTTGAGGATTAAGGGTTTTGAAGAATTTTAAACGTTTGAAAGGCTTAAGAGTGTATTGTGAATGAACGAAGGTAAACACTCTGGTTTATATATGATATGAAAGACCATATATCAAGGGCTGTGATTAAATCTTAGAATGAATGGTTAAGATTTAATCTGAGATTAAAAAGAAATCTCGAGGATATTGCTATTTTTGGCTAATTTTCTGGGAAAATAGGCAAATAACAAAAAATAGGGTGACAAAATGATGTTTCACGATAATCGAGAAGACTTTTCATATGCTCCTCAATTTTCCTCCAATAGAAATGCTCCAAACATTCCCGCTCAAAAGTTCAGGTCTTTTGTCATTTATTTCAAATGATTACTGAGTGAAATAAATGCTGTGAATTAATGCATGTGTCAATATTGTTTTCAGGACTATTTTGAATGTATAATCCTTAATGAATACTGACCTTGACAGAAATTATCCTGAGTCTCAGTTTCCTTCCTTAGAAAATTTTGTCCTGAGTTATTCCTTCCTGAATAACTACATGCACCTGAAGGACTTCTCCCTTCAGTGAATTCACTCACCTGGATCCAACATACCTAATTCTACTGATAATTCCTGAAATCTTGACTCAGCCAAAGGTTTAGTCAAAATATCAGCTCTTTGTTTATCAGTATGAATTTTCTCCATCCTGATATCCTTTTCCTCAACATGATCTCTAATGAAATGATGTCTGATATCAACATGCTTGGATCTAGTGTGCAATACCGGATTTTGTGTAATAGCAATGGCACTATTATTATCACAAAATATAGGTACTTCATTGGTTACAACCTTATAATCCCTTAATTGTTGTCTGAGCCAAAGAATCTGTGCACAACAGCTTCCTGCAGCCATGTATTCAACTTCAGTAGTACTAGTTGCTACTGAGGTCTGTTTCTTTGAAAACCATGATATCAATTTACTTCCAAGAAATTGACAAGTTCCTGTAGTGGACTTCCTGTCAATTCTACAACCACCATAATCAACATCTGAATAACCAGTTAACTCAAGGTTATCATCAGCTGGATACAATAATCCTCTATTCATTGTGCCTTTAAGATATCTCAGGATCTTTTTGGCAGCTTCCATGTGACTAGCCTTAGGATTTGCTTAGTATCTTGCACATATCCCAACAACAAAAGTAATATCAGACCTACTTGCTGTGAGATATAGCAATGATCCAATGATCCCTCTATAATCAGTGTGGTTAACTGATTTGCCTTCAGGATCAGGATCCATCTTTTAGTTAGTATTCATAGGAATTCTAACTGCATTGTAATTCTGTATACCATACTTAACAATTAGGTCTCTAGTATATTTTGCTTGATTGATGAATATTTCTTCCTTAGATTGTTTCACTTGAAGTCCTAGAAAGAAATTCATCTCCCCCATCATTGACATCTCATACTTTCCTTTCATCAGGGCAGAAAACTTCTCACACATCTGATGATTTGGAGATCCAAAAATAATGTCATCTACATAAATCTGAACTAGTAAGATATCCTTTCCATCTTCTATCCTGAACAAGGTTCTATCAACAGTTCCTTTTGTAAAACCATGGTCAGTAAGAAATTGAGAAAGTGTATCACACCATGCTCTGGGTGTTTTCTTTAGACCATACAAGGCTTTTCTAAGCCTGTAAACTTGGTCTTTCTGACGAAAATCCAGGAGGTTGTTCCACATAAACCTCTTCTTTAAGCACACCATTCATAAATGCACTTTTCACATCCATCTGATAGACTGTGAATTTCATGTGGGCAGCATATGCAAGAAACAATATGATGACTTCTAGTCTTGCAACAGGTGCAAATGTTTCATCATAATCCAAGCCTTATTCTTGGGAATAACCTTGTGCAACTAGCCTTGCCTTGTTTCTTACAATGTTATTGTTTTCATCTCTCTTGTTCTTGAACACCCACTTAGTTCCAATCACATTGTGTCTCTTAGGTCTGTCTACTAGCTCCCAAACTTCATTTCTTGTAAACTGATTCAGCTCTTTTTGCATAGCAGTAATCCAGAATGAATCCTGAAGAACTTGTTCAATCTCAGTAGGTTCCTTTTCAGATAGGAAGTAGCAGAATAGAGCACTTTAACCATGGAACTTTCTTGTTTTAACACCTTCTGATAGTTCACCCACAATCTGACTTTAAGGATGACTATCTAACCACCTTCTCCTTGATGTTCCTCCTTCAGTAGTATCCTCAACATTAGAAATGTTAGGTTTAGGCAATTCATCAAACTCAAGGACCAACAGAAAAGGAGAGAGAGAATCATCTTCCTCAGAGGAAATTCCATTCAGAACATTGTCAGTGACATTTGTTCCCCCTTGGTTGATAGATTCAGAGTTTGCCTCATCTGTGACCACATCTTCATCGGCATTACATACCTGAGTCTGAACTGGGGTTTGTTCAGATTGGTCAGCTTCAGCGTGTTAGCTTTCCTTCAGTGGAGAACTATCATTCTGAGTTTCACCAGCCTGAGTATTTCCATCTTGAGCTTCTTTGTCTGAGTCTGACTCACTCCATTCATAGAAAGTGATTGGCTTCTTTTTTTCAGGCTCAGAGGATGTTTTAACATTTTTCTTCAGGCTAAGTCTGGTGATTCTTTTTGTTAAATCTCCTGAGTTATGTTCCTGTTTCTTCTGAACACAAGTAGATTCATAAAAAACAACATGAGGTGTTTCTTCCACAATAAGGGTCCTACAGTTGTAAACTCTGAAGGCTTTACTAACTTCAGAATATCCTAAGAATATCCCTTCATCAGCTTTGCTATCAAAGGTTTTCAACTGATCTTTACCATTATTGTGTATGAAACACTTACAACCAAACACACAAAAGAAATAGATAAGAGGATTCTTTTCATTCCACAGCTCATATGGTGTTTTGCCTTGATTCTTTGTCAGCATGGATCTATTATGAGAGTAGCATGCAGTGTTGATAGCTTCAGCCCAAAATCTCTTAGGAATATTAGCTTCATCAATCATTGTTCTTGCAGCTTCTTTCAGAGTCATATTTATTCTTTCAGCAACACCATTCTGCTGTGGGGTCCTTGCAGCTGATGTTTCATGAGCTATTCCATTTGCTGCACAATAATCAGATATAAGATGGTTGATAAACTCAGTGCCTTTGTCTGATCTGATTTTGACCACACTCAGATTATTTTCAATACTGAATCTTTTCAGTAATTCAGACAGTTTTGTCTGAGTCTCTTTCTTTCTGAGTAAGAATACGACCCAAGTGTATGTAGAGTAGTCATCAACTACCACAAGTGTATATTTTCTTCCATTAGTGCTCACAGGTGTTACTGGACCAAATATATCCATATGTAACAATTGAAGTATTCCAACAGTAGAAATTTCTACTTTGCTTTTATATGATGCTCTGATTTGTTTTCCTTTCTGAAAAACATCACATACATGATCTTTACTGAATACTTCATTTGGTAATCCCCTCACAAGTGCTAATCTTGCAAGTTTGTTCAGGGTTTTGAAATTTAAGTGATTCAGCCTTTTGTGCCATAGCCAACAGGTGTCAGTAGAACTTTTTGCAACCAAGCATGTATCTTTAGGATTTAATCTCCAATCAGCAAGATACACATTTCCTTTTCTAGTACCAGTCAGTAGTATTTGTTGTGAAGTATTGTCTTTCACATAACATAAGTTCTTTGAGAACTCAACACTGAATCCTTTGTCACAGAATTGACTGATAGAAAGCAAGTTATGCTTTAAATCGAAAACATATGAAACACCATGGATATGACCAGAATCAACTTCAAGAGTTCCGTATCCTTCAGTCTGTCCATTGGAATTATCTCCAAAAGTAATCTGAGGGCCTTTTTGCTCAACATAGTCAGTGAGTAAATGTTTGTATCCTGTCATGTACCTTGAACATTCACTGTCCAGATACCATGCATCATGAGTTATTTCACTTCTACTCATCAGGGCTATGTTGTCTTCATTCAGCTCAGTGCCCAGTTTCTTCACCTGAAAAACATATCAGGTCTTAGGTACCCATTTGGTGTAGGGTCCTACCAGGTTAGCTGTACCTTTTGGAACCCAAATCTGCCTCACAACTCTAATTACTTTAGAGTGGCTGATTTGTCTTCCATAAACATCTACATATACATTCACCACCCTAGGTGTCTTAGTAGTACCCTGTGTATGAGTGCCAACCTTAGCATGAACATGAGCCTTAGAGTTCTTCTTGGGTTCAGGCCTCTTGTTTTAATGCTTCGGCCTTGGTGCAGCTGGTCTATGTCTCTGCTGACTTGGGTTCAGGAAACCTTTACCCTTAGGCAAGTGGGGTTTAGGTTGCCTGTACTGAAATTGTGGTCTTTCAGTATCCTAAGAACTTGGTCTCTTTAGTTGAGAATATCTCGGCTGAGTGTTTCTCTTCTGAAGATTCCTCTGATGATTCAGTGCAGATTTCTTCAGGTTGGTATTCTTAGCCTGAGGCTTCGAAGTACTGGCCTAAGGATTTCCTACTGAATGTTCAGGTTTTCAAGCCTTTTCCTGAGGTTTGGGCTTTCTTTCCTGAACCTTCAGTTTCTCTGAAACCATAGGTCCTTTACCCTTGTCTAAAACACGGGGTTGTTCTTCAATAAGAAGCTCAGTACGAACCACCAGTTTAACAAAGACAGTCTAAGTGCTACTAGAAGAAGCAGCATTCAGATGACCTTGTGAGGTTCCCCCTGGATTATATCCCAATCCAGCCTTTATAGTTGCAGGTCTTTGATAACTCTGAATTTCATCTATTGCTTTAGATGCAGAATTCAATAGAGCTACCTTTCTCCGCAAGCTATCCTCACTTTTCTTTAGAGTTTCATGTTTCTCAAAGAGGTCATTGAATTCAGTCCTGATAAGCTGATTTTCCTCAGTGGATTTCTCTAACTTTCCTTTCAGGACCTCTATCACCTTCTCTTTTTCTGAGAGCTGTACTTTCAGAACATCCAGTTCATCAGTAGTTCCCATTAATTGAGAAGTGATCTCAGCAGCATTAGAGTTTTTCCTCTTCAGATTCTCAGCAGTCAGTTCCTTATTCTGCTCTTGAGTTTCTATGAACAGTTCTTGTAACACAGAATAGTCCTTCATGAGATTCTCAAATAAATCCATCAGGTCAAAATTACTGGTTACATATGAACTTGATAACTCAGGTGCTTGTGTAGGAGCAGCAACAGAGATAGAAGAATGTACCTCCTCAATGGCAACAAGGCAAACATCATCACTGTCACTATCTGAGAACATTTATTCTAAAGAGCTGGTGTTGGAATAATTTTAGTTTTGATTATTATGCCAAAACACCTTGAAATAGGACAAGCTAAGTTGTATAGAAAGCTTGTGTTTCTAGACTTAGTTTTATTTTACAGGTAACAAGTTGAGGGGGAACTCATCAAGATAAGAAGGTGAGCTGATCAGATCAGGCGAGAAGAAATCAGAAAACTGAAATCATAAGAGATGAACAGTAAAATCAGGAGAGATGAACAGTGAAATCAGAAGAGATGAACAGTGAAATCAGAAGAGATGAACAGTAAAATCAGAAGAGATGAACAGTGAAATCAGAAGAGAGCTGAAATCAGAAGAGATGAACAGTAAAATCAGAAGAGAGCTGAAATCAGAAGAGAGATGAAATCAGAAGAGATGAACAGTAAAATCAGAAGAGATGAACAGTGGAATCAGCACACAAAAAGCTGGCCAATAAGAAGATGACAACACATATATGGATGTGACATAAAGCTACAAGCAACAGTGCAAAAGGATAAAGAAAAGCTGGAAGACTATTAGTATGGATTTGAATTTACTCTCCAACGGTAATATTCAAATCCACACTATAAATACATTGCACTGTCTTCAAAAGAAGATAATGGAGGATGCTGCAAAGTGAAGATTAAAGCCAAATATTCAAGAATCTCCATTCAAGAACACAGAGCATTAAATATCCAAATTTACCCAAGAGTGTTCTTCATTATATCTAAGCATAAATGTCATATCATAAGCTTAGAGAGATTTTCCCAACCTTAGCTTAAAGGCTAAAACAATGTAAGGGAAAATCTCACCTAGTTGGAAATAACACCAAACCCAAACCCAAACCCTTTCTTGAGAGAGAATTAGTGGCTAAGTAAGGTAGTTAATAGGCAATCCCGTGAGGGAGATAAGTCCCGTGAGAGTGAGAACTCATTAAACATCTATAGGCGATCCCGTGAGGGAGATAAGTCCCGTTGAGTGAGAGCTCCATAAATATCTGTTGGTCAAGTTGGTGCCCCATGAAGGGAAGAGTGGATGTAGGACAAGTTAGTCCGAACCACTATAAAAATACGTGTGTTCTTATTTGCTTTCATATTAACTGTCATACATACTTTAGCAAATCTGCATAACACATTCGAAGCAAAAATTTTAAAGTCACCTCCCATTGAGATTATACGAGTTTTAAATTGGGTTTTTCGGGACCAACAACTGGATCCTTCTTCAGAGCGTTCTTCTTCTTCTTCAGCAACCATAACCGTCTTGCTTGAATTCTTCTTGTCTCTTTTGGCTTGCCTTTACTTTCTTTCCTTGGCACTCAGCTCAGGACAATCATACTGGAAGTGACCCTCCTTTTTTCAGTTGTAGCATCTGCTGGTATCATCATCCTGATCACTTTCCTCCTTGGTCTTGGAGTCCTTCTTTCTGGATGAAGATCCTTCAGCTTTGTGGTCCTTTTTCTTGTCAGTGGACTTGTCCTCAGCTTCTGAGTTATTCCTGTTCATGTACCTGTTATTTTTGTAGTACTTCTTGTACTTTCCATATCTGCTATTGAGTCTTTCAAACCTCCTTTTCAACAGTACTAGCTTATCCTCTTGCTCATCCTGATTTTTGGCAGGTGATTTATCAGACCCTTTAGCTTTACAGATTTTTTCTTTAGCTTTGAAAGCTACATTCTTGCTAGATGAAGATTCATCTTTGCAATTAGATTTCTTTGTTTTCTTATCAATCACAAATTCATAAGCTTTCAGTTCAGAGAAAACTTGTTGATATGGCATATAATCAATGTTCTTGGTGTTTTCAATCACCACAACATGTATATCCCATTTCTAAGACAATCCTCTAAGAATTTTCAGTGTCACTTCTCTTTTTGGGTATTTTTTCTCAAAAGCATTCAAATCATTCATGATACTAGTGAATTTGACTTCCAATTTATCAATAGATTCACCATCTTCCATTTCAAAGCTGTCAAACTTTGCAATGACAACAAATAGTTTGTTTTCTTTGATGTGATCTGTGCCGTGACACATGATAGTAAGTGTGTCCCATATTTCTTTAGCAGTTTCACTGTGAGAAATCATCCCCATAACACCATCATCAATAGTATTGTATAGAGTATCTTTAGTAATATAATCTAAGTTGACTAACTTTCTCTAATCAGGAGTAAGTTGGTCATCAGACTTAGGAAGTTCATCTCTAGGATCATCTGTCTCAGCATCAGTAATTCTAGGATTCACAAAAGCGTACTCAAATGGTCCTTGAGAGACAACTCTCCACATGCTCTCATGCTTAGAATACAGATGTGCCTGCATTCTCAATCTCCATAGGTCATAGTTCTCAACAGAGAACATAGGAAGTTTCTTAGAAGGCATGATGAATGAGCCTTGTAAGATATCAGCAGTAAGATCTATTCAGTAGACCACCAAAGTTTCTCAGTTAACAAGACTATGGCTACCAAAGCAAGTGGTCAGGATGATCCACTGCTTTGATACCACTTGTTGGTCCCGGTGTAAATGAGTCTTACACGTGTATGGGGGGAAGCTTGGATCAGATAACTATCTTACTGAATACTCAGTTGAGTTTGTTCAGTTTGACAACTATCTGTTCTAGCTTATCAAGGGTGCAGAATGTGTTGGCCCTAGGTTTATACTCGTTTTACTTTGCTGAAAATCTTCTTACTTTAGTAAATCAGTGGTTAAGGCTGTGCTTAGTTTAATGCAAACTCTGTGGATTGATTCCAACTGAATATTAGAAAACTCAGTATGCTTTTCAGTGAAAATATGCAATCAGAAGTAATGTAAAGCAGAAAGCAAATAACACAACAAATTATAGTGGTTCAGAGGCAAAGCTCCTACGTCCGCTCTCTCCGATCCTCAGAGAAATTCCTTAACACACTACTACTACTACTTCCTCATGTTTTCAGACTGTACTCAGCAGCTTACTAACTTTCCACTATGAGTTTTCTGGCTGAACTACTGCAGCTTACTAACTCAAACACACACAAGTTTTCAGACTGTCTCAAACAACTTACTAACTTCTTCTCTAGAGTTTTCAGGATGAACTCAACTGCAGCTTACTAACTCTTTACAACTCTTACTCTCCAACAATTACACACTCAAACTTCCTAATCAATAGGGTTTAGGTTTGATTGGTTTCCAACTAAGGTGAGATATCCTTTTACAATAAGAACAAATTCAAAGGCTAGGATATCTCTTACTAAGCTTTGGATATTTAACAGTTCTAGGCTTAGTAAATGAGCTCTCTTCAAGGTGAAACACTTGGGAAATCTTAGGGTTTTCGAGTGCTTCAAATGCAAGAATACGAATGAGCTCTGGAGTTGCTTGATTTCCCGTAACCTTGCAAAGGTGAAGGTCATTGGTATTTATAGGCAACTCTCCAAGGTCACTCTTGAAAAACTATCCGTTGGAAGAGATAACATTTAGGGTTTGAACGTCCCCTTGCATGGTTTAGGTAATATAAAGCCAAACAACCAATCACCACTTTCTGTGAACTGGAAGATATCAGTCCTAACATTTCTCAGTGAGATGTCGCTTTCAGTGTCAGTAAAATGTTGGGAAATAAGGGGTGCCCGGATCTATTCGAGATGAATTTAAATATATATTTAAATTAATCAATTACTTACTAACATGAATTAATCCTAAATTAATTCAACATAATAATTAAATAAATAAATAAGCAATATGCGTACACGTAATCCACTTAAATCCTAAGCATGTGAAATCTAGGAGTTACGAGATTACATACCTTTTGTAGAGACAACCATTGAGACGATGGATCAACCCAAAGAGCCTTTCCAAATATGTCCCACGTCCACGAACGTAATCCGGTGGGAGGATTCTCAATGAACGATTTTAATTAAAGGAGAAAAATAAAATATTTGCCACCACCTTTGTGAATTTCTAATTTTTCCAACACATGGAATTGCATTGGGGATGAAAAATTCATCCCCTATTTAGAGGACAAGGGGGGGACGAAAATTTTGGTTAAGTTGGGCATTGGGAAATTTCCTTGCTTCTTCCTCAAGATACAATCTAGAATATATCCAATATATTCTATTTCCCAAAATATCTCCCAATAAAATCTTCTCCTCCTTTCTTGCTCCTTAATTTTCGAAAAATACACACAAGTAGGGAAGAAATAAGATTTTTTTCCTTTCTTGAATTTATGGGATAAACTTGTATCTCAAGAATACTTATTCCATAAAATCTTTCCAAGAAAAAATCTTTTTCTCTCTCCTACCTATTTTTTTTGAAAATAATCATGGAAAAAAATAAAAAAATATTTTCTTCTCCTTTTCATTAATTGGACTTTAATTTGAGCTATTTGAGGGGCCTTTAGGAGAATTAAGATTGGACCTCCAATGGGCTATGAAACTTTAATATTTAGCCAAAATATTATTCAAGCCCATTAATATTATTTTATTCCACTATAAAATTAATATTGAACTATCCATCTTAACCCAAATTACGACTTCACAATAATATGGCTCCCGGTTATTATTTTCCGTGTTTAAGATTATCTTAGTCCATTAATTAATTAAGCCACTGAACAAACTTTATATTAATTAATATCTTTGTCCTTGGAGTAAAGATAACTCAACATTATTATCCATACCGGAAATAAATTTCCACTTGCAAGATTTGGTATGATAAAGATTCTGAGCCCACCAAGGGGACAAATCAAGCAAGACGTGCTTGCACACTTCAATTGATGGTCCCGAAAAACCCGATTTAAAACTCGTAAAATCTCAATGGGAGGTGACTAATTTTTTTTTTAATGAGTTATGCAGATTTGCTAAAGTATGTATGACAGTTAATATGAAAGCAAATAAGAACACACGTATTTTTATAGTGGTTCGGATAACTCGTCCTACATCCACTCTTCCCTTCATGGGGCACCGACTTAACCAACTGGACTTAGTTTACCGTGTTAGTCCAACACCCAACAGATGTTTACCGAGTTCACACTCAAACGGGACTTATCACCCTCATGGGATCGCCTATAGATGTTTATCAAGTTCTCACTCAAACGAGACTTATCACCCTCACGGGATCGCCTATAGATGTTTACCGAGTTCTCACTCAAACGGGACTTATCACCCTCACGGGATTGCCTATCCCTTTCGGGATTGCTTAGATGTTTGTCGAGTTCCCACTCACCTACAAACTTAACCTATCAAACTGATTTTGGTAAGGTTTGTTTGGTTTCCAACTAGGGTGAGATTTTCCCTTACATTTGTTTAGCCTCAATGCTAAGGATGGGAAAATCTCTCTAAGCTTAGGATATGGCATTTTTGCTTAGATACAATGAAGAACACTCTTGGGTAAATTTGGATATGTAATGCTCTGTGTTCTTAAATGGAGTTGATTGAATATTTCTTTTAATTTCACTTTGCGGGTCATCTTCTTTTGAACTTAGTGCAATGTATTTATAATTTGAATATTCGTTGGAGAGTAATATTCAAATCCATACTAATAATCTTCCAACTTTTTCTTTGTTAACTTTTGTTGTTTGCGAAATTTTACGTGATCCATATGTTGTTATCTTCTTATTGATATTTGCTTTTGTGTGTCTAACGGATCGATCATTTATCTTGTTCATCGCTTCGATTCTGCTGATTCATATTTATGCAATCGACGCTTCAAAGAAACAGATTCGATTGTCCAAAGATAAATATCTGAAAATATATAATCGATCTGTCTGGTGATCTATTCCAATGTTGAATATAACATTTCACATATAAATTATCTGCCTGGTGACCGATCTGTCTGGTGATCATTTGGTGATCTGGTGAAATAAATCTTTCATTCGATACCGAAAAAGATAAAATCGATTTTTCAAAGATAAATAGACGCTTCATAAATAAGATCAAAAGATAATATAGAATTTTCATTCAGAATAATTTAAACCAAATTTTTCTTCTTAACCGATTTTCGATTTTTCTTAACTTAACTTGTTCTCTCGTTCCCCTCAACTTGTTATCTCAGAGATTAAAGTAAACAAGTTGATAATGTATTGGTCCCTGGGAAAACCTATTTTTTTGCGTCGTTAAAAACGCGTTTTATTTCGGTGCATATAAAACAGGGGTGAGGGCAGAGTGATACCAATTTGTTTTTTTTTTTTTTTTTTTTGGCTCATGTGTTGTGTTTTGCTTATAACTAGATGCATATGACAAGTATAAACATAAAGCAAAAGTAAACAACACAGCAATATATAGTGGTTCGGACAACCGGTCCTACATTTCCTCTCTAGGAAATTCCTTCAAACAGGACTTATCACCCTCCACGGGATCGCTTATAGATATTTAATGAGCTCACACTGAATCGGACTTATAACCCTCTCTCGGGTTCGCCTCGGGACTTATCACCTTCCACGGGATTGCCTACAGATGTTTAACGAGTTCACACTCCAACGGGACTTATCACCCTCACTCGGGATTGCCTAACAACTACCTCACTTCACCACTGGGTTTGGGTTTGGTGTTGTCTCCAACTATGGTGAGATTTTCCCTTACAATGGTTTAGCCTCAATGCTAAGGTTGAGAAAATCTCTAAGCTTATGATACATCGTGGGTTGCTTAGGTTGGGTTCTAGAACACTCTTTGAATATATTTGTATATCTAGACTTGTGTTCTAGGGTGGGAATGCTTTGACTATAACTTCTTTGGCTCAAAAGCATTTTGTGCATAATCTCCACGCATCCACACACGATAATGAAGGAAGAACTTGTATTTATAGTGTGGATTTGAATGTTTTGAGAGAATCACATTCAAATCCATACTATTCTTTGTAAGTTATTGACTTCTTCAGTTTGGTTGTCTTCCTCTCGTTAGTTCATTTGATTCTATGGCTTATATTCCTCGATTCCTCTTTGAATCATTAGATTCTCGAGTCTTTTTTTTTTCTTGAGAGACATCTCGAGTCTTGATTATATCTGAAGTCTTGGGTTTCTCATCCGAGCCTAGGTTTTTCGAGCCTCGGGATACTTGATCCAGACTTTCTCTTGGCGGACCTTATCATCTTGACACTCAAGATGACCGAGTTCGTTCTCTGAAACATCGACCTTCGAGTTACTTTGACTCAAAGCTATCGATTTCTTCTTTGCGATCTAATCGATCCGATCAATTTATCTTCGCCAAAGATCTCGGGATAGGATTCAAGATCATCGTTAAGATATCAGTTTATCACATTTGATCTCAATCACGCCCGATTTTGATCATCTGCTTCACTTCGACCTCGATCACGTCGATCTCGAAAATCTGCTCCTCTTCCGATTTGTAACCTTCTTTCGATCTTCCGTCGATTTTTTTCGATTTTGTCCGCTTCTTCCGATCACCATATCATTTGACGTTTCTTCCGATCATTTCGGTCGCCCGATCTTCCGATCACCGCTTAGCTTTTCTTCTCTTCTTGATTTTGCACAGCCTCATCGCTTAACTTCGAACTCATCTAACTCATCCGATCTCGATCATCGTCTATGACCTCGATCGATCTCGATCATCTACGTCTGATTTTGTGAGTTCCCCTTCAACTTGTTATCTGTAAATTAGCTTCAATAATACAAGTTGATAATGTTTTGACATAATTCATCAAAACTGAAATATCCCAACATAATGTTTTGGCATAATTTATCAAAACTAAAATATCCCAACAATTCTCCATATTAAATCTTAGCAAATATCGTGTAACTAATAATATTGCCCAAGATACAAGGTATCGAATCGCATTGATTCTCTTCCCATCATAAGTTAAAGCAATAGTTATTAATTTCACACGATCCTATTTAAGGGACGGAGATTAAGAAATAACGAACCACTGAGGTCTAATTCTTGTATATTCAGTACCAAAGAATTTATCCTCCTGTAGGTCCTATTCAGCGCATCATAATGCACTAGTGTAATCTCTTGGTCAAGACAAGCCAATCTGAGCCTTACACTTTAACCTTTCATGATGGATTGTTCATTTCCATCTGGGTTGTGAATTTGTACTTAATCACGAGGGACTGTTAATTTGATCTTCTGTGATCTGGTATCACCAAATTAACTTCAACGTGATATGTACTTTCTTATCGAACAGGTTTGCAATAAATATATATAACATTCATTCATATTTAGTGCAACAGTGATAAATAATTTATATCAGTAAATAAATAAGAAATTCAGTTTGGTTATACAAAGTAAAAAGCATACTTTTCAGTATAACCCCAACATAAAGTACATTGTTGTTGCCTCCTCATTTGGTTGAAATCTTTCTATGAACAGAGACAAATAAAACAGCTCTTTGTAGGTCAACTATACTGATCTGATATATATTTCTTAATGTCCACAAATGAATAATATTCTCTTTGTTTGTACTAAGAATGAACACAACACTATTTACTCTGAAATAGATGTTCAGGGTCTTATTGATCAGTACAAAACAGTCTTCAGGATCTTCCGTCTTCAGGACTTTTTACTTCTTCTAGGATCTTCTAAGACTTTAATATCTTCCGAGTCTTCAGGCAAAATAAAGCATTCCTAACTATCCTGATCTATATCTGCTGACTATACATGGTGCAGATAATCCTGATTCTAACACCTATAAAAAACCTGATCCTTATCTATCAAATTGTTCTGATACATGTCATACTCAGGGGTTTTGGGATCTAATCAAAATATTTATTAAATTCATCTCCCAACAATTATTTATTACTTACTTGTTTGTGGCATAGACGTAAAATCTATGTTACAACATATTATCAATGAAATCATTTTTTTCTTTTTTGTATTGCGCCGACTTGATTTCCTTCTGTAACTTTATAATTGCATATGTTATCATCTTATTGTTGTTTCGATTTAATTGAACTTGTTCTTATCGTCTTACCTGTTTGCGGCTTATTTGTGAATTTTTCTTAGTCATCTTACGAAGTCGGGGGAGGGGGTGGGGGATCGCATCGCTAAGGTGGCGATCTCGTCGCCAGTATGACAAAAGTCGTACTTCGGGAGGTCGATGTTTATTCATGAGACCCCCTTCGGTTTGAACACATAGGAATTTTGTAAAGAAAGATAACACTTTATCGAACTCGGCTAAGCTAGTACAAAGTTGTGACCTCTGACCTATTGATAGTATTTTTTTTAGGTGAGCCGCATTCCAAGGGTACTGAGCCTTTGTTCCATCTGGATTTTCGAGCTCATAAGCTCCGTTGGGTAGGCATCGTGATATTTTTAGTGGACCTTCCCAATTCTGGCCAAAAGTCCCTTTAGGTACACCGAGTACTTTCTTTAGCACCATGTCTCCCTCCTTGAATTTTCAAAGTTGTACTTTAGAGTTATAGTACTTTTCCGATTGTTGTTTGTATCTTCCGTTTCTCATATTGGCCTCTAGTCTCTTTTCTTCAACTAGGTCTAGATTTCTGGCAAGAGCTTCGTCATTATGGTTGATCGCGACCTACGATTTCCTGAGGCTGGGGAATTCGACCTCTGAAGGTAAAATCGCCTCGGTTCCAAAACCTAAAGAGTAAGGTGTCTCCCCAGTTGAATTTCGGCAGGTCGTTCTGTATGACCACGGGACATTTGGCAACTCGCTGGCCCATTTCCCTTTTCCTCCCTCAATCTTTATTTTCAAGATGTGTTTGATAATTTTGTTAACAACCTCGACCTGACCATTTGATTGTGGGTGGTCTGGTGTGGAAAAGAGTTTGGTGATCTTCCATTTTCGGAAACAAATGTCAATTTTATGTCCATCGAACTGCTTCCCGTTGTTGGATATGATAGCTTGAGGTAGGCCGAATCTGCAGATTATATTCCGCCATGTGAACCTGATGACATGATCCTGGTCTATGACTGCCAGAGCTTCTACCTTGGCCCATTTTGTGAAGTAATCCACAGCGACCAGGGCGTATTTGACTTTGCCCGGAGCCGTTGGGAGTGGCCCGATGATATCTATCCCCCACTTCGCAAAAGGCCATGGACTGAGGATGCTGGCAAGCTCTTCAGGGGCGATTTTGATTGATGGTGCAAAAATCTGACATCTGTGGCATCTTCGTGCATATATGATAGCATCTGCCCTCAAGGTTGGCCAGAAGTAACCATGTCTTGTAGTTTTGTGAGCTAGCGATTGCCCCCCAGCATGAATTCCGCACACTCCCTCGTGTATCTCCCTCAGGATGGTTTGCCCCTGTTCTGGTGTGATATATTTGAGGAGTGGTGTGATGAAGCCTCGTTTATATAGTTCTCTATCAATGAGGGTGTTGGGATATTTTAGTTTTGATGAATTATGCCAAAACATTATCAACTTGTGTTATTCAAGCTAAATTGCAGATAACAAGTTGAGGGGGAACGAGAGAACAAGTTGAGGGGGAACTCACGAAATCAGATGAAGATGATCGTGATCAGACGAGGCTGTAGACGAGACTAATCGAGATCAGATGAGTAAGATGAGTTCCGGAGTTAACTGATGAGCTGTACAAAATCAGAAGAGAAGAAAAACTAAGCCAGCTGATCAGAAGATCAGATGACCAGAACAGACCTGATCAGATGATCAGAAGAACAGACGAGCTAATCTGGTGATCAGAAGAACAGTCAAGCTGATATGGTGATCAGAAGAGCAGACAAGCTGATCAGAAAGAAACTGACCAGAAGATCAGAAGAGAAGATTCCAGATAAGAAGAGGACCAGATGAGACTGATCAAGATCAGACGTGATCGAGAAGATCATATAAGATAAAATGATATGCTAACCTGATGTACTGACCTGATGCTATCCTGATATGTTGACCTGAAGATGTGTTGATCTGATCAATCGAGTTGATCAGATCAGGCAAGAAGAAATCAGATAGCCTGAGTCAAGTGACCTGAGGGTCAGTGAGTAAAAGTGACATGAGGGTCAGGATGTCTGAAGTCAGAAGAACTGAACTCAGTCAGCCTGAGTGTCAGTATGCCTGATCAGACAAGGTCCGCTGAAGAGAAGTCTGCTGAATCAAGAATCCTGAGTAGAAGTATCCTGAGACTCAGAGAAACCTGAGACTCAGAGAAACCTGAGACTCAGAGAAACCTGAAGACTCAGAGAAACCTGAAAACTCAGAGAAACCTGAAGACTCATAGAATCCTGAAGACTCAGAGAAACCTGGAGACTCAGAAGAAACTGAAGAATATAGCCGTTAGATTCAACTGACGTGGACCAATGAGAGGAAGACAACCAACCTGAAGAAGCTGCAGAACTTACAGAATAGTATGGATTTGAATGTGATTTTCTCCAATGGTAACATTCAAATCCACACTATAAATACAAGGTCTTTCATCATTCTAAAGTGTGGAGAGTGTGGAGAATGTGGAAAAAGATGCTACAGAGCCAAGAGCCATATACTCAAAGCATTCCCACCATAGAACACAAATCTGTAGACATACAAATACATCTATGAGTGTTCTAAAACCCAATCTAAGCAACCCACGATATATCCTAAGCTTAGAGAGATTTTCCCAACCTTAGCATTGAGGCTAAACAAATGTAAGGGAAAATCTCAACCTAGTTGGAGACACCAACCCAAACCCAAACCCTATTGTTAGGTAGTTTGTGTGATTGTTGGAGTTGCAAAGAGTGAGTAAGCTGCAGAGTAGTCAGCCAGAAAACTCAAATGTAGAAGAAGTGAGTAAGCTATAGTGAGTTAGCCTGAAAGCTTGTAGGCGATCCCGTGAAGGGTGATAAGTCCCGAGGTGAGCCCGAGAGGGTGATAAGTCCAGTTTGAAGGAATTTCCCTAGGAACAGGGAGAGTGGATGTAGGAGCTTGAGTCTCCAAACCACTATACTTTGTTCTGTTCTTTATTGTTTTATGTTCTTATCTTGTCATATGCATTTGGTTATAAGAAAAACACAAATCATGGACTTAAAACGCAAATATCTGGAATCACTCTGCCCTCACCCCTGTTTTATATGCATTTCATGAATTTTTCCGCATTTCATGGGTTTTTCACCGGGATAAACAGAGGGTATACCTGGCAGTTCTCAACTGTAATTGCCGAGCCTTAACTGTGTCTTACGGCAGGTCGCCACTCTTCAGGTGCTCGATGATGGGTGTCATCCAGTTCTGCTCAGCTATTGGGGTGACTAGGGATGCGACCAGTGTGTTGATACTAGAGGAGTGGGAGAGTCTTGTGATGATGACACCCTTCATCTTTGCTGGCCTGTCTGAAGCCGCCAGTCGAGCTAGAGCATCGGCTTGTGAATTCAGATACCGAGATATCAGTTTCACATGTACCTGTTCGAATTTATGGAGTAGTCTTTTCACGACTTCCTGGTAAGTTGCCATTCTGTCATCTCGAGCTTCATATTATCCTGAGACTTCATAATTTACGAGCTGGGAATCAGTGTGTACCTGAAGTCTCCAGATACCCATTGCTATGGAAATCTCCAGGCCACTGATGATGGCCTCGTATTCGGCCTCATTGTTTGTTGCTGGGAAGTCGAAAGTTATGGCATTCTAAAATGAGTTGCCCTCTGGACTGACCAGAACTACCCCTGCACCTGACTTGTGGGAAGTTGTTGGGCCATCTACAAACAGTTACCAAGGCGGGCTGGTCGAGCTGCTGGCCTCTGACTGGAAAGTCAGTTCGACTATGAAGTCGGCCAAGGCATGTGCTTTAACTACCTGGCGAGGTGCGTAGGTTACTCAATATTGCCCAACCTCTATTGCCCATTTGAGGCACCGACCTATTGTGTCAGGTCGATGAAGTATCTTCCTAAGAGGTAGGGAGGTGAGCACTTCAATCTGATGGTCGAAAAAATATGGCCTCAGTTTTCAGACGCTCATGACAAGAGCGTATGCCAGTTTTTCCAGAAGTGGATATTGTTGCTTGGTTTCTTTCAATGTCTAACTAATAAAATAGATGAGGAGGTGCACCTGACCTTCTGCCCGAACTAGAACTGCGCTTAATGCAGTTTCTGATGCTGCTAGATATAAGAACAATTTCTCCCCTAGAACTGGTTTTGACAAGATGCTCACATCTGCCAGATAAGCTTTGATCTTGTCAAAAGTCTCCTGGCTTTCTGCGGTCCACCCAAACTTCGACTTCTTGCGAATTGTGTCGAACAGTGGTTTGCATTTAACCCCCATTCGAGAGATAAACCTGTTTAGAGCAGCTAGGCAACCTGTCAGTTTCTGAACCTCTTTCACATTTTTGGGGGATCCCATATCCAGAATTGCCTTGACATTTGTTGGATTGGCTTCTATCCCCCTCTTGCTGACAAAATGTCCTAGGAACTTCCCTGATTCAACCCCGAAATTATTAGTGTTAGTGTCCTAGAGACAATCTATTATTAGGACATAATACTCGATGATATTCAGTTTGATTTAATATTATTATCCATTTAATATTAATGTATGACAATACTGTTGGGAAATAGGGTGCCCGGATCTATTTGAGGTGCAATTTAAATACAAATTTAAATTATTTAATTATTACTAGCATGAATTAATGCTATATTAATTCAAATAACAATTAAATATCAACAATATATCATGCATATAATAAAGCCACGTAAATCCTACACATGCGGGTTTCTAGGAGTTACGTAAGGCGTACCTTTTTGGCGAATTAATCGAAGACAGATGAGCAGCAGTTCAATGAACACACCCAAAGTCCTTCTTTAGTATTCCCACGTCCTTGTCCAACAATCCAGTGGTAGGATGCTCGCGAACAATTAACAAAAGGGAAAAAGAATAATATGTTGCACCACCTTTGTGGATTTCTAATTTTTCCAACACATGGAATTGTCTTGGGGATGAAAATTAATCCCCTATTTATAATACACAGGGGGGGGACGAAAATTTAGGGTTATTGGGGCTTTGGGAAATTTCTTTGTTTCTTCCTCAAGATACAATCTTAAATATATCAAATATATTCTATTTCCCAAAATATCTGCCAACAAAATCTTCTCCTCCTTATTGCATTAAAATTTTCGAAAATTTCATTTAATTAGGGAAGAAATAAGATCTTTGACTTATCTTGAATTTATGGGATAAACTTGTATCTCAAGAATACTTATTCCATAAAATCTTTCCAAGAAAATCAAGAAATTTTTTTCTCTATCCTTAATTATTTTCGAAAAAACAAGAAAATTAGGCAACAATATTTCTTTTTATTTTAATCACATTTTTCAGTTATTGGACTTTATCTTTGGGCTACTAAAGGGGCCTTTAGGAGAATTAAGATTGGATCTTCCAATGGACTTTGAATTATCAATATTGAGCCACAATATTATTCAAGCCCATAAATGTTAATTAATCCCACTACATAATTAATATTGCACTATCCATCTTAACCCATATTATTGTAATATGGCTCCCGATTATTATTTTTCGTGTTTAAGATTATCTTAGCCCATTAATTAATTCAAGCCACTGAAAAACTTTATATTAATTAATATCTTTTATTCTTGGTTAAAGAATGACTCAACATTATTATCCATACCGGAAATTAATTCCACTTGCAAGATTTGGTACGATAAAACTTATGAGCCCACCAAGGGGACAAATCACGCAAGACTTTCCAAGCACACGATTCTCTGTATTAATTTAGCTATCATCATGTAATTAATATTATTGCCCAAGATATAGGGTATCGAAGTCGCAATGATTCTCTTCCCAGCATAAGTCAGAGCAATAATTATTAAACACACACAATCCTTATTAAGTGACAGAGATTAAGAAATAAAGTACCACTGAGGTCTAATTCTTCCATGTTCAATACTGAAGAATTTATCCTCTGGTAGGTCCTATTCAGCGCATCATCATGCACTAGTGTAATCTCTTAGTTAAGACAAGTCAATCCGAGCCTTACACTTCAACCCTTCACGATGGATTGTTCATTTCCATCTAGGTTGTGAATTTACACTTAGTTACAAGGATTTGTTAATGTGATCTTCCGTGATCTGGTATCCTTGCATTAACTACAATTTAACACGTGCTATTTAATGAACAGATATGCAGTAAATATATATAACATTCAATCATATTTAATGCAACAGTGATAAATAATTTATTTCAGTAAATAAATAAAAAATTCAGTTTGGTTATATATAAAGTAAAAGCATACTTTACAGTATAACCCTAACAATCTCCCACTTATACTCAAAGTCTGTTTTTAAGTATACTACATCACGTCACGTGTCCTATGTGACATCTAATGTCACCTACACGAACCTAATAACATTTCTCCCACTTATACTCAAAGCAGATTGGCAATGCTCTTGACACCCATTCCTTCCACATGTCTCTCGAATGTATTCTGAGGCAGACCCTTTGTGAATGGATCTGCTTGGTTGTCTTCCGATGCAATCTTTGCCACCTCTATGTCTCCTCTCTTAATGATTTATCTTATAAGAAGATATTTTCTTTCTATGTGCTTGCTGGCTTTATGGGCTCTCGGTTCCCTTAAATTTGCAATTGCTTCAGCATTATCACAATAAACCGTGATGGTGCTTGGTAAATCCGAAACAATGTCCAAGTCCACTAAGAAGTTTTTGAGCCAAACCGCTTATTTTACTGCTTCACAAACAGCTACATATTCGGCTTCCATGGTAGAATCTGTGATGCATTTCTACTTTACGCTTCTCCATATCATAGCTCCTCCTCCCATGTAAAACACGCTACCCAAGGTAGAATTTCTGGAATCTAAGTCCGATTGGAAATCTGAGTCCGTGTAACTAATGGGGATTAGACTATCTGACTGATAAACCAACATTCTGTCCCGTGTCCTTTTGAGATACTTCAGAGTGTTTTTAACTGCAGTCCAATGCTCTTTCCCAGGGTTACTTTGATATCTTGCCACCATGCCTACGGCAAAGCAGATATCCAGTCTCGTGCACAGATTGCATACATGAGGCTTCCTACAGCTGAGGCATAATGAATGCCCTTCATGCCAACTATCTCCTTTTGTGTCTTGGGACACATTTCTTTGGATAGATGGATTCTGTGTCTGAAAGGTACAAAGCCTTCCTTGGAATCTTGCATGCTGAATCGCTTCAAGACCGTATCTATGTATGAATGTTGTGAGAGGCCGATCATCCTTTTCCTGTGATTTCGAGTGATCTTATTCCCTAGGATATGACCAGCTTCTCCCAAGTCCTTTATATCAAACTGTTTTGACAGCCATGCCCTTACGTCTGATAACACCTTTACATCTTTCCCGATGAGCAGAATGTCATCTACGTAGAAATACCAAGGCAGTTCTGACGTGCTTTTTATAAACACAACTCTCAAAATCATTTTGATCAAAACTGTAAGATTTTATGACCTGATCAAAACATTGATTCCAAGTACGGGATACTTGCTTCAGCCTATAAATGGACTTCCTTAGCTTGCAAACCAGATGCTCTTGGCCTTTTTCAATGAAGCCTTCGGGTTGTTGCATATAGATTTCCTCGTCAAGACTTTCGTTAAGGAAAACCGTCTGCACATCCATTTACCAGATCTCAAAATCTAGATGTGCAGCAATCCACAACAGAATACGAATGGACTTGAGCATGGCTACAAGCAAAAAGGTTTTCTCATAATCGATCCATTCTTTCTGAGTGTACCCTTTCGCCACGAGTCTTGCTTTGAAGGTTTCCACCTTACTGTCCGACCCTCTTTTACTCTTGTATACCCACTTACACCCAATAGGTTTTACCTCATCAAGTGGTTCGACTAGCTCCCACACTTTATTGTGATCCATTAAACCCATTTCGGTTTCCATTGCAGTTTGCCAAGAATCGGCATCCTTGTCTTGGATCACCTCGTCGTAAGTCCAGGGGTTTGATTCAATGTCACCGGGGATCAAGTCCGAGGACTCTCCTATCCCCATGAACAACTCAGGTTGTTTGACAACCCTCCCACTACGATGCGGTTCCGATTGTGTAAGCGTTTCACTTGTTGTATCGACTTGTACTATTGGCATTGGGGTTGCCTCTCTTAACTCATCTAAGGTAATCTCACTTCTAGGCTTTCTATCGTTCATATAGTCTTCTTCCAAAAATATAAACTGCGTACTGATTACGAGCTTTTGATATTCGGGACCATAGAACATGCATCCCTTTGTTCCCTCGGGGTATCCTATAAACAGCCTTAATTCCGAACGTTCATCCAACTTACCGGCTTCCATGTCAACCACTTACGCCGGACACCCCTAGATTCGCACGTGTCTTAAACTGGGCTTGTGCCCAGTCCACAATTCTCTAGGGGTTTTGGGAACCGATTTGGATGGCACTAAGTTTAGAATGTAAGCCGCTGTTTCCAAGGCTTGACCCCAGAACGATTTTGGTAAATCTGCATAACTCATCATTGATCTGACCATTTCTAAAAGTGTTTTGTTTCTTCATTCTGCAACCCCGTTTTTTAGGGGTTCCGGGTGCAGTCAACTGGGATGCAATCCCTTCGTCTGACAGGTAGTTCAAGAATTCATCGCTGAGGTGTTCGCCTCCACGATCAGATCATAGAAACTTGATACTCTTTTCCTTATGATTCTCTGCTTGAGCCTTAAATTCTTTGAATTTATCAAAGGTCTCAGATTTATGCTTCATTAGGAAAATGTACCCATAACGTGAGTAATCATCGATTAAAGTAACGAAATACTCGTAGTCACCTCTAACTCTGATTTGCATTGGACCACACACGTCAACATGAACTATTTCTAACACTTTTTTAGCTCTAAGCCCCTTGGCTCGAAATGCCCGCTTGGTCATTTTACCCTCCAAATATAATTCGCAGGTTGGAAATGGTTCAACCCGGTGAGACTCCAATGAACCATCTTGGACCAACCTTTGGATCCTATTTGGATTAATATGACCTAATCTTAGATGCCAAAGAAGTGTCTCGTTCACATTAGTTGAACTTTTTCTTTTAGTGCTTGAAAGAGTCAATGTGTTATAGGATGCATTTTGTGCGTGGTGTGAACAGTTAATAGTGTAAAGATTGTTCGATAACGTTCCATGACAGATAAACTGATTATTTTGAAAAAATGAAACATGTTTGGAAAAGGTAAATGAATATCCATCCAAAAACAGTTTTGAAACCGAAACAAGGTTCTTTCTAAAACCAGGAACGTAAAGAACATCTCTTAAAATTAAAACTCTGCCTTTAAAAGACAGCTTCACTTGTACCACTGCTTCAGCCGCCACTCTCGTAGCGTCACCTAGCGTGATGAGGATCTCACTTCCGCTTAGTTGTCGGGTCCGTTTGAACCCTGTAAAGTGAAACAAACATGATCAGTGGATCCCGTATCCACCACCCATGAATAGGTAGCATACGCCGCTAAACAAGTTTCAACAACTAATGCTTGAGAGTTACCTTTCTTTCCATTCTGCTTTGGATTGGAACATACTGACCTCCAGTGTCCTATCTCACCGCACTCCATGTTGGAATATTGAGGCACGTAAACACGTAATACATGCGCAGTGGAAATAAACAGTTCACCTACAACGAACAGTTAATTGCATAATCTAATTACGTTAAACATAAAGAGAATCCTTACAGTAATTCGTAGACCGATTTCTCAACTATTGTATCCACGTAATCCCCGTTCATGGACTTGCACAAATTTGACAGCGTTGAATCCCGAGATTAATTTGCTAGGAAAATTTAAATTCTAGATTTTATGGAGAAAATATGAAATCACGTATTATGAATTCCCAAGAGCTCATATATATAGGAGAGACTCAGCTTAAATCTTAAGCTAACCTGATTGAGAAATAAAAATCCTTAATCTTTATTTAAATAAATCTCTTAGATTTATTTCTCACATATAAAATCTCTACGGATTTAAATTTCATATATGTCAAATCTCTACGATTTGATTCCATATATATATTAAATCCTATAATAATATTCCATATATTATTATTGGAAATTCCTATTTAATTAAACATTAATAATAATTAATTCAAAATTAATCTATTATTAATTAATTCTCCATAAATTAAATATTAAATCCAATTTAACATTTAATCAACCAACTATAATCCGTATAAGGGAACTACTTGTTGTGTGACCCATAGGCCCTCATATATCGAGCGATTAGTCAAACTAACGGTCTTAATTGAACTCTACACAATAAATTAGACATTCTCAATATATGAGGTACGCTGCGAGAAACGTGCAACTACCTGTAACTGAAACATGGGCTATTGCGATTTCCTCCTTTCATTCACGAATACTCGATTAGTCTTGAACATGACGAAGTGTCTATCCAAATAACTTAATCAATTTATCTCTAATCACTAATTGATCACTCGTGTCACACTTGGCCACAAAGTCCAAGTTGACGTGCATTGGCCAATGACTTTGATCCAATTATGATGAGAAGATGAGTATTCTCTCTAAATCCACTTTGAGGAATGAATCATTTTCTTGGCTCAACTACCACGCACATGCACTTCGTGATGAACCCAATCCAAGCCGTATCTACCCATGGAAGGGTGCAAGCATTGGTCATGGTCAAAGTTCATCACTCCACACATGTCGTGCGTATTGACCTCAAGTCAAAGGAGTATCACATTGCTCCCACTAACCGAGACACCCATAGACACATATAGTGGAACTACATCAAACGATTTCTCGAATGGGTATACCAATACCCTCTAAGGTATTTGTGAATCCATCATGAGATACCTAGTATCTCGTAGTAAGTGAGATCTCACTACACTCTCTAAGTGTATGATGCAGATCGTACACCAATCTCCATTGCATCATCAATATCCCATTCTTGATGATCCTTGATCGGGGCTATTTGAGAATCATGCTTAAGTAATCTGAGTTCTCACAACCTCAATGACAGAAATGACTCATGGGAACACTTGTATGAATAAATGCAAACAATCAAACATAATATTCAAATAAGTGTATTGCCATACATTAATATTAATTGAACTATAATATTAAATCAAACTGAATGTCATCGAGTATTATGTCCTTAAAATAGATTGTCTCTAGAACACTAACACTAACATTCCAAACATTTCCTCTTACTTAGACTTTCATTTTTTATGGACGTTGAGCCAACTTGGTTTAACCTCTTTGTCTTCTCATCATTCTTACCACCAATTGGCCTAGAAAGAAAAGAAGACCCCTTTGCAACCAAGTTTGTTTTCTTGCGCCCCATTTCCTCGTCAACCAATGTAAGAGCATTTACTAGATCATCCACAGTAAATTCCAGATCGCTCATCAGGTATTCTAGATAGAAATGATCATAGCTCTTTGGTAGAGAATGGAGAATGAAATCAACTTTAGTTTTGAAATCACATTTTTCGCCAAGAATCTCAAGTTCCTTAAAAAGAACCATAACCCTAAGAATGTGCTACCCTAAGGTCGTTCTTTCTTCTATTTTTAGCTTGACCATGTCATGCCTTATGCTTTGGATCGTCATATGGGCCAGATATGCAAACATCACTTCGAGATTTCACATAATGTCTGCAGCTGATTCAAATCCTTGATGAAGGCGTTTTAACATATCTGACAGATGTGTCAAGATTGTGTCCTTCATCAATTCATTGGCCAACTCCCATTCATTAAACTCCATCTCGTCCCATATAATAGTATCCTCAGTAGGTTTTTCAGGTTTTGGTGTGTCAAGTACCCATTTGGATTTTAGTGCAGTTAGGATGAACTTCGTTTTATAATTCCAATCAAAATAGTTTTCTCCTGTGAGTTTAAGATCCTTGAGTTTATTAAGTGGGTTAAAAGGTTCCGACATGATGATACTGAAAATAAACATACATTTTGTATTAATAACACAAAATTATCACTTAATTCGATAACATGAATCATATTAAAATCTTAAAAAAATATGAACATGTACCAGCCAATATCTTAAAACAATTTAAATGAGCCACGTGGGTGGGTCATCATTTAAAACACATTTAAGCAGGTTACAAACAAGAACAATTACAAACCTTTAATTCCCAATTTATAGTTGGCTTGAACTTTGACCAATATAAAATTGACAGGGACTTCGGAGAAGTATATGCATATCAATTTTATACCTAATTAATTACTATGATTAAATACATAATTATTATTTCGTTTTGAACGAGCCTCTTGGGAGGGTCATCGTCGCCACTAATAACAACTCACAATCATCCTTTTGAGAATTTATTCATGTGAAAGCTTTCTTTTGGCCGTCCCTTAGGGGAATTTCTCCAAAAGAATTCACAAATAAATAAATCATGGAGGTAAAAAATTAATCCAATTTTATTATCAGGAATAAAATTGTCAATTAATTATTTAAGCATACTTAGTAATTTTTGAAAAATGAGATTTTTCATGCACAACAAATTCTCATGCAAACATATTTAAACAAATTAAATACAAGCATAAGAAAAATAACATAGCATTAACAAAAAAAATAAACATATTGGACACATATATCCGTAACAGTTTAATTTTTTTGTCTTGAATTTGAGAAATCGTCTATTTTTAATTCCTCCCACTTGATCGTCTCGAAAAAAAAAATTATTCACGTCTCGTGTACCGATCAACTCGCGGGCCGGGATGCACACCTTGCATCCGCCCGATCAGATATCGATCAGCCATGACCTCGGCCCTCGGCCAGCATCCAGCGGCCTCCTCGACGCTGCATTCCACGAGCTCGCGAGCTCTCGCCACCCTCGAGATCCGCCAAGATCGCCTTCAGCATCCGCGACGCTCCTGCCTGGCTTCCGCCTTCAATGCTCTTTGCCCATCCCTTATAATTTATTCGCCCTTTGGCACGTTTATGACGACTTAGTTTATGCGCATTGAACGATCCGTCTTCAATCCTCGTCTTTGTCTTCGAGAAAAATGAGTTGAACAACGAAACGTGCCAAGGGCCAGACAACCAAACAATCATACGCATGAATTAAATAAACATTAAATTACGATGACAATTGGATACCTGCAAAAAAGATCAAACAATTCTACTATCCAATTTTCAAAATTTAATGAACAACAATTTAAATTACAATCTAAATCACAGAGCTCGAAACCGAGGCTCTAATACCGCCCGGATCTATTCGAGGTGCAATTTAAATACAAATTTAAATTATTTAATTATTACTAGCATGAATTAATCCTATATTAATTCAAATAACAATTAAATAGCAACAACATATCATGCATATAATAAAGTCACGTAAATCCTACACATGCGGATTTCTAGGAGTTGGTAAGGCGTACCTTTTTGGTGAACTAATCGGAGACAGATGAGCAGCAGTTCAACGAACACACTCAAAGTCCTTCTTTAG